>CAJQUW010012692.1:0-491995 GCA_907163375.1 Prostheceraeus crozeri
ATTTTAATCATTTATTAACACACCCAAAAAATCAACCACTAACAAAACATCAAACAAAATCAACTAACAAAAAAACATAACTCCAAAACCTAAAAAAAAAAACCCAACAACCAACAACCAATTTAATAAACTACAATACAAAATACAAAAACACTAAAAATTATTAAAAATAAACACAAAAAAAAAAAAGAATAAAACAAAAAAATAAACAAAAACTTCAAAAACAACCCCACAAAGCAAAAAACAACTAAAAAATACAAAACACCACAACCAAAACAAAACCATTAACACAATCAAACAACCAACAAAAACCAACAACAACCAACCAAATCAAAACACACACACCACAAACAAAACCAGACACACACACCAACAACCAAACAACACCAATTATCAAACCACAAAAAAAACATCATCACCAAAAACAACAAAACACACTACAACAACACAAACAAAAACACACAAAACAAAACAAACCCAACTCCAACAAAAAAAACAAAAAACCCAACATAAAAAACCAAATATATCAACTTCTATACAAAATAAAAAACTACTATAATCTTCATCATTACAACATAAAAAAAAACATATTAAAAATATCTCAAAAATAAAACCCGAGACAACCCCCCCCTAACCCCCCCAAAACCCCCCCCAAACACAACACCCCACAACACACCCACCCAATTAACAATAGACCACACAAAACCCCACCCACACAACAAACCCCCACACCAACCAACACACCCCCCCCACCCCTCCACACAAAACCACATCCACTACCCACATTCAATAACCCCCCCCCACCCAACCCACCCAACACCACACGAGCATCCCAACCCAAAACAACAAAAAACCAACACCACACCAACACAAACCAACACAACCACCACCACGCCCCCCTAAAGACTTACCCCACCCCCCCCACAACAACCCAAACGCCACCCCCCCCCCCAACCCCCAACCCCCCAACACCCCACACAAACGACACCCCACCCAACCCCCACCACCCCCCCCACCAATCAACCCCAAATAAAAAAAACCACCCCCCTCAACTACCAAATCCCAATCCCCATCCCACACACACACCCCCACCCCCAACCACAACCACCCCCCCCAAAAAATTCGACCACCCACCAAACCCCCCCCCCCAAACCCCCCCCAACAAAAAAACCCAAACCCTAGCACCACAACCCACACACCTACCACCACTACAACCCCACCACACCCACCCCCCCCCATCCCCCCCCCCCCACTCCCAACAACTTACAACCCCACACCCAAAGACCAACACCCACAAACCAAAACATAACCAACCACCACCCCGTAAACAACCAACCTACCCCCACACCACACAACTCACACACCCACACCAAACCCAACCAACACACAAAACACCAACACAAACAACACACTCCACACCAACACACAAAACCACACCAAACCAACCAACCCACAACCCAACCCAACCCCACAACCACCCCAAAAACCACACCCAAAAAACAACCCGACAACAAACAACAACCCACCACCCACCCAACCCCAAAACAAAAAACAACCACACAAAAACACACAACCACCAAACACACACAAACAACAAACCCCACAAAACCCCCCCCCCCCACCCCCAAAACACCACACCCCCCCCCCCCCCCCCCCCCCCCCCCCCACCAACACCCCAAAACACACAACACCCCACCCACAACCCCCCCCAAAAACAAATAAACACAAAACACCAAAAAACAAACAAAACACACAAAAAACCAAAAACACACAAAACAACACCCAAAAACCAAAAACCAACCCAACACCAACCCCCCACACAAAAACACAACACCAACCAACTCCTCCACCCCCCCAACAATCAAAATTTATCAACCCAAACAAAAAAACCCCCCTCTTTCTCTCTCTTCTCTCTCTTCGTCTCTCTCCTCTCCTCTCTCTCTCTCCATCTCTATCTCTCTCTCTCTCTCTCTCTCTCTCTCTCTATCTCTCTCTCTCTCTCTTCTACTTCTCTCTTCTCATCTCTCTCTCTCTTCTCTCTCTCTCTCTCTCTCTCTCTCTCTCTCTCTCTCTCTCTCTCTCTCTCTCTCTCTCTCTCTCTCTCTCTCTCTCTCTCTCTCTCTCTCTCTATCTCTCTCTCTCTCTATATCTCTCTCTTCTCTCTTCATCAGAACTCAGAACTCAGTAACTCAGAAAGTTTTTATTGACCAAATTTGTACAAACAGAGAAAGTTTATGTGGTGATGATAATTTCTGTAACATATATACGAGTTGAGATTTACAAAAATTAAGTGGATGATTTGATTCGAATGCGGCACCACAACAGGAATGATGTCTGATTCACGTATGAGGGGTTTTTTATATATATGAAGCTACTTCAACGGATGTTTGCGTTTGAAATGAGTATGAAAAGTTTATGATGACACAATTAGAAAATTCATATTATGATTTATTATTAATGATATTATTTACAAAAATATGATGTACGATTGACATAGTGGCATGAGCCATGTGAAATGATGACTACAAAATTTAACGCGATAGGCGTGATTGTTTTGAATACATTTTACAAGGCTTGATTTTCTACTCATCCGCATTGTTGGATTTGTAACATAACAATAATCATATAGTATGAATGAGTAAATGTGCAGCAGGAAGGATTTCATAAAACGAATGAGGAGAGGAGCGGAATTGTGGTGGAAAGAATTATATCTCAAAAGGATATGATATGATATGTTATGATTCTGTAAATTGTATGATAAATACTTGTTAATAATTTAAGAATTTAGTAAATGTTTTTTTAATGTATTATTTTACCAATCTCACCTTCATCACAGCAGCACGATTATTAAACCTATTATTAATCGGAGTGTTCGGTTTATTTAAAATCAAAAAATTTTGTATGTTCCAAGCAGTAGAAGAACGTGATGTGTTCCAAGAGTCAATGAATGTTATATATTGCCTTTCCCTCTGGATGATAGCAAAGTAAGAAACCCATGGACAGATCTCGTTCAAGAAACAGAAATTCTGTTGTATATATTGTACTTTACTGGAAGGATTATGACCAATTGTTTGGGTTGTCATTATGGAGACTGATTGCGGTTGAAGTTTCCGACCTCGATATGTAGGAATGCTTGCAGGAGTGAGATTCAATTGGTGCATGTCTTATCAGTATCAGTAAAATCATTAATCACTCGGACTGTTTCTTATGTCTATGGTGTATGTGGATCGATGCATTATATTATTATTTTTTTTTCATAGATATTTGAAGTCAGGAGTACTTGCTAATAATCGTAATGGAATGGGCGTGTAATTCACGTGATAATAATTTATTTAACATGCTTGGTTGGCATGTCAAAGTAAATGCCCTTGTTTCTTATATATGGTATGGTTGCCGTTTTCGAATGAATTCATTAATGGCATGAGTTCTGTCCAACCCTTTTTTGTGTTTCTAAAGTTGCATAGAATCGAATGATTGATAGTTGGATCAATATGACAGGTTGCTTGCCATTGTTGAATTTTGTAAGACAGTATGGAAATACCAAATTGTTAACGGTAAATATTGTTTCCTTCTCAAATAATGGTGATTTTCATAAGTTTATGTAATTATCTTTCATCATCATCTGTCAAACTTTTCAGGCTTCATAGAAGTTGTTTCATAAAGCAGTTGTTCAAATAAATCTATGAGCAGTATGTTAATTAAAACTGAAAACTGGCTGATTGATATAGATGTAGATGTTATTTCATTATCGATTGTTCTTATGTGCATTGCTTCTTTGGCTATTGAATTCATCGATGGCACATGCCCTGTCTTGCCTTTTTTTGCTTTAGCGTATTCCATATTCATTTCATAGAATCCGGACCGATCACATTTACTTAGGAATGGATTTCATTGCAAGGTGTCGGTTCAGTCATATATCGTGGACAAATTGTTATGAATGAAAAAAATGTTTATTTTTCATTCTTATCACAGATAATTTGCAAATGAATTAGTTTTGAGTGTTCTGTTTGTGTGATATGTGCAGTTTATGCTGCAAGGGGGTGAAGGAGTGTGATACCTGTTCGATAGTTTATGGGATATTTTCTTTCTTGATTTTATTGCTAAATTGATTGCAAAAATTGCTTGCTCGTCTCATTATTGATATATACTTAGTTCTAAATATCTTATTCAATTGGCTGCTATTTTTTTTGCGTGTTAATCTGCTTTCCTGGATATATTCAAATAAAACGGTTGTTCGTGATTGATAACAGTTTTTGGCTTTTTATCATTTATTATAAAAGTTTTGTAGTGTGTTGTAATTGAGTCTTTTCCATAGGTGTTAAATATCATGTCACACCATGTATTGCGGAATAATTTCAAATATTTAAGTTGGGCATTTATAGCCTTATATAAATTCGTGTTATCTGCCTTTATGAGTATTTTCATTCTTCCTTAACTTCATGTAATAATTAAAAGCTGATTTATAGTTATGGAATTCCTGGGGTTTTTATGCCGAATTCACCGATTATGCAATAGTTTGGTGTCGTGATTCTTTTATAATGGTGAAAGTTTTTTTAGAATGGCATATTTAAATTTTATTCGGATCATTCAAATTTCTTTCCAAAATATAATTCACCAACCTTATTTCATTTTCGATAGTGTCATCATTTAAATGTTTCATTTTAATTCTTCGATGGTCAAAGTTACAAATTCTTTCGAGTTTTGGCAGTTTGTATGATGAAGTTTCCTTTCTTAGTGTAACCTTCTTCAATTTGCTTTCTGTTCGATTTTTGGCGTTCCAAACACCTTAGTTTTTATTTTCTATCTACCTTCTTGAATCGGTGTGTTATGCATCATTATACTTCTGTATTAATTAACTCCCTAAAAAGGTTTAGTTTTCATTAGTATATTCATAATTTAGTTTTTTCATAGTTTATTGTTGACCGTTTTTTTTCATTACAAAATTTTCTCATGTTATTCCAGCTGTATGCTGATTCAATCCATGGTAGGGATTTGCTCAATAATACCAGTTCATCAGGCATTTAATTTGTTGATGTAATTTTATATCAATTATTTCAACTGGATCAATGTTTTTTTATTTGCGTCAATTTTACAGAGCAAATCATTAATATAAGACAAAATAATATTGGTAGGGATAATAAGTGATAAAATTAAAAAATTTCGTAGGACTATAGGGGTGAATTATATGAATAAAATATTAATAGTATATTGAATAATAATTATGTTGGATTAAAATGTGATAATATATGAGAGGGAATTTTAGGGGATTAGGATTAAGGAGAGATTTGACTAATGTGACGGAGATTAAGGTTTGGGTGGAGATAATTGAGGAAGAAATATTGAGAATAGTGATATATGATATATACATAGGGAAATTATTATTGGATAAGAAAGGGATCTTGGAAATAATTTGAGAGGATTGAATGGATGAGGATTTAATAGAATTTTTTAGTGAGGATGTTCGATAAAATAAGGAGGGTTTGAATAATGAATAAATGGGAAAAATTAAAGATTTTGAATTAATTTGGGATTTAGTGAAGATTTGAGTGATTTTAAGTATGATGATAAAGATAGAGAATTTGATAGATTGGATTATATATAATGATATAGATAACGGTTTGGTGTGATACATTATGTGATGTTTGGTATAAGGATGATAAGGTGGATAAGATATGCTGAATATGATATTAGATAGAAGATGTCTGGGATAATATATGATATTTGGGATTATTCGTGATGTTGGATATTATATGGAATATTTAAACGGAAATATATATTTGGAAATATATAAATGGGTTGGTGGTAAGGAAATGGTGGTGATGTGTGTTTCTGTAGATTTCAATAAAGAGTTTGGGATTATTAAGAATGGATCAGAGATTTTAATTAAGTAAATTGATTGAGATTATATATTATAATATCTAGATAGTATATAGGTCATTGGATGTTATGGGATATATAGATTTAAGTTGATAGGATATTTTAACGGTTTTTGGTTGATTGGATAGTTGGGATTTTATATAAAATTGATAAAAGATTGGTTATTGTGGTGATTGTAGAAATAGATATATTACGTGATTAATAAACTGTGATTTGCGATGGATTAAGAGATGGGTAAATAGTGAGAGTTTTAATGGAAGATTTGATAATTTTAATGATATATAATCGGTTTTATATAGATTGTAAATAATAAATTGATTGATGTGTCTGGTTTCGAATAATATATATTGTATTTTTGAATATTTTGATTATTGGATATATGATAAATTGAATTGATTGAGGGAATTTGATAAAAAGGAATTAAGGAGATGGAGTATAATGATTTTGGCGTTATTGTTAATCCTCGAGGATTTTGAAGAAAGGGATAGATGGTGAGAGGAATATGATGCGGGGATGATTGGGGAATAGATTTTGGAATAAATAATGTGAGCATGTTAAAAGAATAATAATAAATATAATATATTATTAAAGAGGATTAGTGAATTGTGAAAGCTGAAGATTATATTAAAATATCAGATTGATATGAGGGTGAGATATTCTTTGGTGATGATCTAAGGAGAGATTATATTATTAAGCTTGAGAAATAGATTTATGATATTAATTGTACGGAAATTAATGTAATGATTAAGATGAATTGATTGTGGATAGTACGTTATATGGATTTGCGATGAATGAATACGATATATATATAAGATATGAATAAATGAATGAAGATATGGTCGAGAAATTAGAGGTGTTGGGGAGAGATAAAAGATGTTGTGGACGATGATGGTTTTGGATAAAATTGGATTGGTGAAGTGAATATTAGCAGAATTGGGAATTATTACTGAGTTAAATGGATTGTTGATAGAAATAAAATTTAAGTGGATTTGTGAATTGATGAATTTGTGAGAATATCGTGGAGGGGGGTGAGTATAAATAATTGAATTTATGCGGGATGGAATGTTTAATGATATAAATGATGAGATTTTTGCTGATAGTAATGGTTTTTATGGATTAAAGATATTGGGGGAATGAGATAATATATAAAATTATTTGGGATAGGGAATGATATAGAGTTGAAGATAAGCTGGGAATTAGAATATGAATAGAAGAAGGTATGGATGTCGGATAAATGATGCTCAGAGAAAAGTTATTTACATAGGATTAAAAAGATATTGGGACTTGAGGAGAAGAATATGATAGATAATATATGATTTATTTATGATAAGATAGAATCAGTGGTGATTTGTACTTTGGACTGTGATTGCTGATAGAATGATAGTGATATGAATATTGTAAGGAATGTTTTATAAACTTGAGAATAATTGAAGAGTGTGAACGGAATAGTTTGATAAGTTATTTTTTATAGTATTGATATTTATGGATGTGATGATAACGAAATATTGATTATCTAAGTTTAAGAGTGTATATAATATCGATTCTAGTATTGGGAAATAAATAGATATTGAATATATTAATTTGAATGATATGGACAGAATATATAGAATTGTGGTAGGAATATATGAATAATGGAGGTGAATAATGGCGGGATGGGGTTGGGTGATGGGATAATTAATTTTACGTATTGAGGGGACTTTCGAATATATTAAATAAATGGATGTTAATTGATTATTGAATAGATTATGATATTATGATAGAGGGAGATAAGGATGAGATTGATGTATTTAACTGAGGGAAAGGCGTCGATTAATTGAGATAAAGTGGATGGGTTAGGGGATTGTATAAATAATATTTATATTAATGGATTATATGTGTGGATAGTAATATTCTGGTTGAATTAAGGAATGGATTGGTGGGATTAATGATTTAAGGGATATAATTAATGAGAATAGTGGCGGAAGGGAATATTAGGCGAAAAGCAAAATTAGTTGGTAAAATATTTATCATAAAGGATAAATAGTGATATTATAATTTCTGAGATATATGATAGGAAATATATGGTTAATTGTTGGAATGGTGGAAATAGGAATTGGATTTTGGATAATATGGGATATTTGTGATTTAGAATGCGTTGGAGAATCAATTAAGGGCTGGATAATGGGATGATCAATGAGGGTAATCCGTTGATACTAATGGATGATTTATTTGAAATAGAAAATTTGTTTGATGATGATAATTTAGTGGGAGCGTTTTGGTTGCCTGATTAAATGTGATGATGGAATATAAAAGGAGTTAGAGTGATAAAGTAAGAGATAAGTTGGGGTGTGTATGATTATATATATTAATAATAGGAGATAGTGATAGTATGGATTTATACGGGTGAATAAGATTTTTGATTGGTTTGTAGTGATAATAATTAGAATAATTAAATGATAGATAATAGGATGCGATAGTAAATTATTTTTGGGAAAAAGAATAATGGATTGAAGGGAAAATGATATTGGATATGTTAGATTATTGAGATTAATAGATACAAATAGGAAATATTTATATGAGAAATGATATAACAAATTGGATAGGATGAGAGATTGAGAAGGTGGGGATGCATGGAACATTATACTGGATAAAATAATGATTTGATTATTGAGAATAGATATGATGATTTCAATAATATTGGGATGGAAATATTAGTGAAATATTAAATATAAAAAGATGATATGGGGTGATATCCGAGAGGATTAGAATATGGATTATTAGATTGTGATTGGGGATATGAGGATGAATTGATATATATAATTTTAATTAATTGATAATTGGAAGATAGAATGATTATACAGATGGATATGGTAGATATTATGTTGGATTATTACGATTAAAGAATAAAAATGTTAGGATACGATAATATAAGTAGAAAAAAATAATTTAGAAGATAAATTAAATATATTTGAGTGATTGTGGAGTGTTTGGTGATAATGTGTTTTAATAATAAAAAGGATGAATTGGGCTGATAATGGATTGTGATAGATTTAAAATATAAAAGAAAGATAATAATAGTGATAATAGATATTTTTGATTGTGATAGGATAGTAATTTATAGTAGTTTGTGGAGATATAAATTAAGATAATGGATTAAGATTTAGATATGATAAAGGAGATAAGATGATTGTATAATGATTAGATGAGGATATAATCTATGCGAAATGATGAATTTATGGAGGATATCACGGGTGATATTGGATATTGAGTACGTAGGTTGATATGAATTTTTATAATAATACGGATATGGGTAGATTAGTTTAATTGAGTTGATTTGATTAAATGATATTAGGGATATTATAAAATAAACTGTCGGATTAAGGATATTTAAAAGTTGCGTTTGTGATTTGATAGATAACTAAGATGAAATGTTGGAAGGGAATTATAATAATGTGGGATATAATGATATGATTGCATAAAGGGCTTGAGATATTGTATTTGGATAATGTGTAGAATAAAATATTGAGTGGTTGAGGATAGAAATTGTGATGGATTATTAAAATATTGATGAGGGAGTATTCGATGTGAGAATACTTTAAACGAAGAAAGAGATTGGGGAATTATTTATAGGATTTGTATATTAGATATTTAGGAGTTTATAATTATTTTTGAATTTGAATTTAAATGTGAATAATACTTCAAACGATGAATTGGTATGATATATGTAAGAATGAATGATAAATGATTAGTGATAGGGGGATGGGGATACATCGAATAATTTGAATAATGGATTTATGTAGATGGAGGATTATAAACTATAATATGAAAATAAAGAAAATGTGATATGTATTATTTTAGTTGAATATAGATTATATGATATGGTCGATTGAGTTTGGGGATAACTAATTCGTATTAGATGATATAATATTGTGAGGATTTTGGAATATATATTTAGTAGGTTGATAATTGGGGAAATAGAGATAATTTATTGATGGCATATTATTTGAATGAAATCTAGGTTTATAGTTTATTTGATAAGTTAATGAGTAGGAAAAATTGTTTGAAGGGATAAAGATATTATAAAGGGTTGATGTAAAAAGGAAAGATTTAATTGATTACGATAAATTGATTAATGTGATAATGTAGATGGAATTTTGGTATAACGATAAATGGCGGTGGAATAGAATTATTATATATGGATAGATATATTATAAGGAATTCGTGACGTGATAAAAGAGATGAATGGATATAAGATAGCGTGAGGGTAATAATTAATATGGTGAATAAAGAAATATAAATGGGGAATTGGGAGGATAGATATTTAGATAAAATAGATTAGAAATTGAAAGTAAATGAGGGATATTAAAAAGAATGTGGAGATGATTAATTGGGTGATTTAACGGAATGAGGGTTGTGAATGAACATAATATTAGAAGGAAAGTGATATTGGGAGGAGATTGATCTTGGATTTATTTAAATTGTTAATAGTATTGGAATTCGTAAGATAATTTAGTGGATCGTGGACGATAATTGAGATATATTTTGGATATTTTGAAGAATTAAAGGAGGATAAGATATAATGGGATTTCGTAATTGTTGATTAAGGATCTTTGATTAATGAATGGGATTAGAAGAATATATTTTGAGTAAGATTATAAATAATACTGATTTATTGATATATTGATATTTAAACTGAATAATAATTTTGATATAATGATGGATTTGGGAATATATTTTGGATTTTGGTGGTGAATGGATTATAATTGGAAGGAATTTAATTTATTATAAATATTGATGATTTAAATTTTTTGATGTATGATATTATGAAGATGCTTGAGATGGAGAAATGTGGATGATAATGGAGCGATAAGATGGATGATAAGAGTGATAAACTGTCTGAAAATAAATGGTCGAATTGGAGGATAAAATAGATTAATGGAATAATTATTTTTGATTGATATAGAGGATATTAATATACGATAAAGGGATTTATATGGATTTAATGTGATTATTACTATATTAATTGATTGAGGGGTTGTTAAGAACTTAATGTGGATTAACTGATGAATATGGAATTTTGATAATAATTAAATGTGACTAAAGTTTGTTGTGGTTTGATAGTATATGATAAATGATAATATTTTTTTGCATGATGTTGAGATAAATAGAATGTGAATGATTATGGATATGAGGAAGGTGGTATGTGATTGTGGATGATAGGGGATTATCGTGATGTGGATGAAAAATATATAATTATCGGAAGGGATTGTGGGTGGATATGAATAGGATATATAGAAAGATTATAATATTATATAGTGGGGGGTACGTGATTGATTGTGAGATCTAATTTGGATTGGGGTTGTGTTGATGATATGGGGAATAATAATAATAATATTAAGATTATAATATTAATGGGATTTTTAAATTTAGGGTTAGGTGGTATATAATGGATTATGTTATAAGATAAAAGATTGATAAATCTAGAATATTAAAATATTTGAAAGGATTAATGATGAGGATAGATTTATGAAGGAAATGGGATACGAAAGGGAAATAAAATGAATTAATTGATAAATAGTTTTTTGCTGATAATATAATGATGAGTAGGAATGTTAATTGGGGTTTTAAAGAAATATATGTTGAAGAGATAAGATAAGTATTGAGGGTGGAGATTTTATGATTTAGATGGATGAGTAAAGGTGCTTGAGATTAAAATAATGAAAATATTAAAATTAGTAGAGGAATTAGGATGGGATGAATGGAATATGAGATGATTGGGGGTGTGTGACGGATAACGATGTAAGATTATGAAGATATACAATTGGGCTATGGGAACGTTAGGAAGTTGGATTTAGAATTGAAATGATATTAGATGGATTATTGATGGGATTTATGAGAGCGAGGGGATTAAGGATGGAGAAATGTAGGGATGGATTTGATACTTTGGTTGGAGTTATTTAGGAGAGAATGATAAATATGTGAGGGGAAAGATATTTATTTATATGTGTTAAGAGAGAGGATTGTATGGGTTGGAAGGTATGTTTATGCATTGGTGGTGGGGATAGCAGTGGTGGTTGATGTAATAGAACTATGGATTTAGATTGCAATTAATGAGATATTGATATTCGAATTTTGGGATTTCAATGGAGATATAATGAAACGAAATGATAATTTGATATGTATTTAGGTATATTTGATGGGGATAAAAATGATGCGAAAATTAGCAATAGATTAATTGTGTTATTGAATGATTCATCTATAATAAAAGAAAATGAATGTGAATATGTAATTAACGTTGGAAAGATAAATAGATACGATGTGATTAAGGTTTGATAGGTAATATTCCTGTATATGTGATTAGGGTGATATGATATGATCGTTGATAGTGAGAATGTAGAATGTCGAGAGATTAATAGATGATTTGGTGTTTTATTATCTTGCTTGTATGGGGTTTGGTGGCGCATTTATGGGCAGATATAAGATTAATAATCGATAAGGATTTGTGAGTAATATGTGGGAGATATTGGATACTGCCGATAGAATAAAGAGTGGATATAATTCGATGGTTGGGAATTTGTGGTGGATATTATATTATGGATTTGAATTAAGATTATGATTATATTGATGGAGAGGAGGATTGATCTAGATCGATAATGTATTAGGATAATAAACGGTATGGGATGTGATTGAAATATAAACTGTAGGAAGCATTATTGATTTTTTTTTTTCTTATGATTGAATGTGTGAATTTGAAAGAGAGAGTGGTAGATAGTGGATAGTGGTTTGATTATATTAGATATATTACTTTTAAGGAATTGAATTGTTTGTGGGAATATTTGCTTGTTTTTAACGGGATGAGTGTAAGGTTAATGCGATAATTAGATAAGATTTTTTTATTTGAATTAGGAATAATGTTAAATTTGATTGAATTGGAAATAAGTGTAATTAGAGATAGTGATGTGGATATAAATATAGGCTGATACGAATTGAATTTATCTGTTGGATATGTGATGATTTGAATATAGGTTAAGGATAAGATAGGAAGATATCATTTATTGATAGTGTGATTGTTGTGGTTGGATGGATATAAGATTTATGGGAATTTTATTCGGTAGGTTGAGAAATTGGGCTGTAATGGGAGAATTGAATGTTCATGGATTGTATATACGAGAGGGTGTTATATTTGTTGTCGATGATTTATTGTGCGGGTTTAGATAAGAAATTGTTGGATTGATT
This sequence comes from Prostheceraeus crozeri, assembly GCA_907163375.1. Taxonomy (NCBI): domain Eukaryota; kingdom Metazoa; phylum Platyhelminthes; order Polycladida; family Euryleptidae; genus Prostheceraeus; species Prostheceraeus crozeri. Next base: position 13,093 of record CAJQUW010012692.1, read on the forward strand.
ATTGGTTATAGATATAAATAAATATAATCGATATTAATTGGATTTTGAATCGTTTGAAAGATACTTGGCTTGTATGGGGAATGGTATGATAATTTAATAGGATGAGAATTGGATAAGAATAGGATTGTTAGAATTATTATTGATATATAATCTGTATATATATTGTTTTTTGTTTGGTTTTATGGTTTTGAACGTGGAAATGGTGGAATAAAATGGTGGGGATATATGAGGTTGGGAAGGAATAAAAATTGGGGATATTTATAAATGATAATATGAGATTGATGATATATATTATGATTAGATATATTTTGATGTCCGAGGATTGTTAGTGATATATTTTAGATTGATTTTTAGATTTTATATATAACGGTGTAGATGGATCCGAAAAAGATATTAGTTAAGATTATGTGTTAGGGTGGACGTGTGATGGTGAATCAGTGAGATGGATATTATAAATGGAAAACTGTGGAATATGAATGGATATAAGAGACGGTTAATAGAATTTGAGGGGGAAAAAAAAGGTGGTATAATTGGATATATATGGCGTGATATAATGGTGTGATAAAGATATGATAATGATATATAGATTTGACAAAGATTGGGTTTATTAGGATAAATTTAATAGATGAATAATGAATTGTATGGATTATGTTATTGTGGATATGTTAGATTGATGTGAGGGGATGTGATTAGATTCTGGGGAGGATATGGAATTGGTATAGAATGGGGGGAAAATAAATTCATAATGGATAATAATTAGGATTAATAAAGAGTTAAGTGAGATTGATTTGGAATTGGTAGGATATTTAAGGATAATATGGGAATAGTGTATATATAAACGATTTTAAATGATTTGTGAGAATATGAATATGGTTGGATTAGAATTAGTGGATGCGATGAATATAATTAATTGAAAATTAACTGGGAGTTCGTTGGTGATTTGGATTTAGATGGAAATATATTTAAAATGATTTAAACTTCGGGTCATATTGAAGGGATATAGCGGATATTAAAAAATGGATAATGGGATATGTAATAGATATTAATTATAGATCGGATTTAATAAATTTTGATGAATGAATAGATGTGTGATGATCAGGATGGGGGGAGAGAATAGAAAGAAGATCGATTGATGATTTCAATTCTGATATGTGAATGAATGATTTATGGGATCAGATGGGGGAATGTTGTTGATTTTATAATATTGTTGGTATAATTTTATATAATGGAATTTTTTTTATAATTTATGAAAATAATAATAAAAGAATGGATAGTGGTCGGGGATTGATATGTTTAATTTTGGGGGGGTTAGAAATATGAAATGAGTGATATTTATGTGAAATAGAGGAATAATTAATTATTACATGTAGGGTTGATAATATAGATGATTGATTAAATTGATATTTGGAGGGTTGTGATTAAATGTGATGAGAATGAGAGGAGATATTGGGTGTTGGGATGAAATGTCGGAAAGAGAGGTTGATATATGATATAATTGATATTTTGGATGGGAATGCGTTAATATGGATAATAGAGATTAGGTTTTATTTTTGAAAATTGTATGTGGCTGATGTTTTCGGATTATGGTAGAAAATTTAGAGGGTTAAGAATATCAGGAAATTGAGGAATAAATATGGAAAGTAAGAAAGGGAGAATAGATGTTATGATGATAAGCGAATCGTTATTCGGTGATAAGATATTCGATTAATTGGGAATTAAATAATACGGGGATTTAGATTCGATAATAAAATTATGAATTGAGATAGATACGCGATTTTAAACTGATAAAATCATTATGGGAAATTGGGGTGATTTTTGGAAGATAGGGATAATAATTTGGAGTTTTTTATGATATAGATAAAACATAGAAAGATGATTGGTGATAATAGGTTCGTTAGATTGTTTACGGCTTGTAATTAATTAGAAATAAAATTAATTAGTAAGGTGGATAGTATATAAGATGATCGATTGAATGACATAGATTGTGTTAAATGTGAGATGTCTAATGTATGATAATGAGATATTTGGGATTTTTTGAGAATTGAATATGGAATAATTCGAATAAGAGAATATACTTTTATTTGAAGTGATAGTCTTGGAAATTGAATGGAGAGAAAGATAAGATAGAGGAAATGGATGAGATAGGTGTATGATTGGAATATGGAGTGATGTAAGAGATGGTGATTCGGTGGATTTGGGGATAATAGATGATAGGGTGTGTCTTGATTGGATATAGAATGTAATAATGATTAATAATATAGGGATATGGAATAGGTTTTGGATGTGATACGATTTTAAGAATGAATTAACATGGAATGTATATTATTTTGAATAGGGGAATCTGCGCATGAAATTATAATTGAATGATATTAAATATAAGAAAGGGTGTGACTGATTAATTGTATTTGTGAAGATTTATTGGCGGTTAATATAGAGGGATTGGATATGGGGATTGAAAGAATTTGGGGGTACGAAGCGAATAAGTTTAATAAATTGCGTTGAATATAGGTGAATAGGATGGATTATAAGGAAATAACTTAATTAAGATATTAAGATATTAAGAATATGATAATATTTGAATTAGTTGATCTCGATTAATTGGATTAATATTTGAATATGGGATACGATATATATAATAAGGTGATTTATGAATATAGGCGAGAATAAAGGGTTGGATGGTCAGGAGAGTGGAGTATTTTGATAGGGGAAAGTGGGGGTTGGATTAATATTGATTTGGATATATTGTGATAACTATATGGGATAAGGAATGGATGGGATAAACATATTTGGGAAAGATTTATTGAATATTTATTTTATCGGATATAATAAATGTAAATTGAATGATATATTAGAATTGGAGGATTAGACTAAACTTGATATTTAATCTCGTTAGTGGATGAGTGATACGAGTATTATAGGAATTTATATTGTATTTAATATTGGGTGATAAAAAATGAGGTGGAGAATGGAGGTTGGAGATTGGGATAATCGATTTTTTTTAAAACTTCTGTTATTAAAGTGTTAGTGGTGGTTTAGAATTATGATTGGCTATGTGGTTGGGGATAAATTGAATAGAATTGGATTGGATACTAATTAGATGAAGGAGAGATAGTGCGGGGATAAGGATGATAGTGGGTGGAACGAAGATATATATTATAATTATAGGAGATAGATATATTATTTGTTAATGATAGATGAATTTATTAGATTATGGAATGATATAAGGAATATAGATCATATGATATATAGGTAATTGATAAATATTAGGTATTATAAATATGTCGGGGCTGAGTGATGTATAAGGGATTTAGTTGAGACGATTAGGAGAGGATATATAGAAGAGTGAGATATATTATATTAAATTAGATGATGGATTGATTATAATGTAGGGAATAAATGGAAGTTAACGATTTGATTATATTATAAGCGCTGATAGTGATGATAATCGAACAGGATAATCGGGATTATATATTTGGGAAAATGGTGGAATTATGTAATAGTTAATTAATATTATAAAAAAGAGTTGAAGAGGATGAGGTTGGTTTTAAGATTCTGTTTGAATGGGAGCGGTAGGTTTCATAGACGAGGGTGGAGATATTATAAATTTTGGAATGTGAAGGAACTTTTTTTTTTAATAATTTTTTTGGGAAGATTTAGTGAGAGATATGAAGGATAATGATAAATAGTTGTGATATAATGAATGTGGAAATTGATTATTTGGGGGTGGGTATGAAATAGAGATTTTTTGGATTGAATAATTGGAGTATTTAAGGTTGGGGGAGTTGTGGTTTCTGGCGAGAAATAGGATAGTGGATGGTGGGGAAATATTTTGAGTGGTGGGAAGTGGAGGAAATATTAGAGTTGGGGCGGATCAAGTGATGATACGAATATAGATATCAATGAGATTTATTATGATGTGATATATAATAATGGAGATGATTTTGATAATGAGATTGAGTATGATATAATAAATGTAATAAAGTATTTTGTGATGAATAAAATATATTTGATTAATAGATTGGGATGATAGATTTTATTTGGATAATTAGGATGGTGAATTATAAGAAGTATTTGGGGATAATGATAAAAGTTAGATAGTGATTGGGGATATAAATGCGGTTTAGGCGGAGTGGATTTGAAAATGAGGGGGATATATGGACGAAGATATAAAATTGGATAATGGATGGGATTCGAGAGCTGCTGTGTATAGTGATGAAATGAATTTGTGAGATGATGGAGATATGATAGGGAGATAGAATGTGATATTAATTGAAGTATTTTGGGTGATTAGAATTGATGTTGTGATAAAACTTGGGGGAGGGAGAGTATAATGGTGATGTGTGGATGGGATGGATTGAATATTCGATGAGATTATACGAGATTTTGGGTGAATGAATAATATAAATAAAGAGATTTGAATTTGTGAATAACCGGATGAATGAATAGATTAATTGGGGGGATGGGAACGTGGGAATTGATTGCGAGGGATTTAAGGATTTGAGATTAATATTGTGCCTTGATTTTGGTTGAGATGTGAGAGTGATAAAAGGTGATTGTTGTGGATAGGGAATGTGCTGATAATAAATAAAAGGGGTATTATGGAGGATAACAGGATAATAAAATATGATAATTAGTCTTGAATTAGTAGATCAGAAAATAGATATGGAGGGATTAAAAACTTGGGAGGGCTGGAAATATTGATAGGGAGAATAATATTAGATGATATCGAGGATATGTAATGGATTTTAGATATATGATGTTTTAATGAGAGATTGGTGGATAAAATCAAATTTAAGGTTATTAAGATCAACTTATGATATGTCAAGAGAAGATTATTTTGGAGGGATTAGTAGAATAGAATATGTTTTTGAGGAATAATTAGATAATGAATTGGATTGGAAATTGGGAATGAAAAAATAGATAAACGGAGTTTGGGCGGAATAGTGCGAAAAATTTAAGTGATAAGTGATTTGGATATCGTGACGTATTGGAGAGGGTGAGGGGAGTGTGGATTTGTGAGGTGAATGATATGGATTTAGGAGAGAGGAGACGAATGGAATATTGAATGAATTTAATGAAAGATGGAGAGTGAATGAAGAATATAAAGTAGAAATAATTAGAATATAATAAATTATAATGGGATTATAAATAATATTAGGAAAGATTAATTGTATTGGGTGAAGAGGATTGGTTGGAGGATTAATAAACTAGATTTAATTGAAAGAAGATTATAATAAATGGTTTATATTATGTGATTAATTTTTTTGGATTATGGATTGGAGAGTGGATATATGATATTTAAGGACAGAATAACGTGGGATATGATTTTATTGGTAGATTAATATCTGGATATATTATATAATGAATAATAGTGGGATAAATAAGATAATAAATAAATTTATGGATAAATTTAATCCGATATTAGGAATTAAAGAAGAAAGAGAATGAACGGTATAGGGATATTGTGATAATAATTGGATGGAATGTTAATGAATGATTTATGTTGATTGAGAAGATGATAAGTAGTGATAGATAGATAGATAAGAAATTGAGTATTTATAACTATTGTATAAATTGATAATATATGTAAAAATTATAATGGGTGGAGATAGATATCTGTTTAGTGATAAATTTGGGAGATATATAGATAGAGATATGGTGAAAAACGATATAATTTTGTGTGAAATAGATCGGGATTTGATAAAATTTATAGTGATTAGATGAAATGGATAATATATTTATTATTTGATTGTTGTAAATTGGATTATTAATGATAGTTTTATTAAAATTGTATTATTTGTAGGCGTATAATGGTGGTATTAATGTTGATTCGGATTTGGGGATGGGGAATAAAATTATCGGAGGAGAAAGGAGGAGAATGGATTAATGATAAAAGAGTAATAAATTATGTGATTATCTGTAGATTGATAGATTGAGAGAATTATCTAATGGATGAGGGATGAAGCTTCCGTTGATTAAGATTATAAAAGATAATTATATTTGTATTAGATAATATTTATATATAATTATTGTGATCATGATTGGATTATAATTAGATTTGATGAGTGGTGAATATTGAATTGAATATTATTATAAGATGATAATAAATATATTAATACATTATTGATATAGAATAGATGGATAGGATTAATTGATGTAGGTTTAATAACTTTTTATTTAGGTGGTGGGAAGAAGGAAGGTTTGGAGGATGAATAGTAAATTGGAAAATTTGATAGAAATTAGTTAATATGTTGCGGATAGGTTTGAGCTATTTGGATATCTGATGATCATATGTTAAATGAAAATTTGGAATTATTTATGAAGAAAAGTGAATAGAATATTGATGATTGTTTGGAGTTGAATTGATAAGAGAATATGTGTGAGTAAATATGATTATTGAATATCGGGATGAGATTTATATTTCGTGGATGGATGGGGAGATTAAATAATAAAGATAGGAAGAATGGATATAGATATGATATTTAGGAAAATTATTTGTGGGATATTAATGTGCTGAATTATTAATAAAAAGTAGGAAGGAACATTTATAGAATTGAGTGTATATAATATATAGTGGATGTTTGATTTTTTTATGTTTATTGATTAAAGGGAATGATTTAATGATGGGATTGGATTTGGTAAATATAAAGTGATAGGGATATTATTAGTGATGATTAATATAGATAAATATTGAAATAGACGATTTGTGATTGATGTTATGAGATTAATTGGAATTTAGATAGATATTTTTGATAAAATATATTTATATGATAAAATACAGATATACTCGATAATTGTAGAAATACGATGATTCCGAAATAATAAGGATGGGAGAGTAAAGAGGATAGAATTTTATTTTTATATTATTGGCAGATAATAAACTGAAATATGATTTTTTGGGAATTGATAAAGATAGGGATTATATATTGTTAATGAAGAGAATAATTTGGATGATATGTTTAAATTAGAACGAACGAATTATGATAATTATTGATTGATAGGAATTTATAAATGATAAGAATGGGGATGTTTTATTTGATGTAATATATATATATGATTAATGAATTTATTTGGAATTGATTTTATAGCTAATGGATGTGATTATATATGATTATATGTATTTGAAGTGGGTTATGGAAATAAACTATTAATCGATGAAAATAATGGCTGCTAGGAATGGGGATATATAATGGATAAATGTATTTAAAGGAAAAATAATTCTAGTAGAGGGATTACGTAGATAGATTGATAAATTGGGGAATTTGGGATATTAATTATTATATGTGGGGTTGATATTAAGGGGGTGAAATAAAATCGTGGATTAGGTGTATATAAAATGGGGATAGATTAATTTGGGGATGAGGGGGATGAAGATTTTGGATATTAGATTGATAAATTTGATAATATAGGGATATCGAATTTAATATTGAATAAAATCTGCGAAAGTTGATGTACAGGATGTATAATATATTTATTATTGTGGATACTTGGAATATGGAGATTTAAGAAATTAGTGAATACTTGAGGGATATGGGGATTTGATAAGGGGTGGATATGTTGGTTGATGTATTAGATTTTGGTGAATTATGAGATTTGGATAAAAATTATTTATGTGGGATATAATATAATACTCTTTATATGATAATGAGGGGGGATAAATGATTATAATATTGGATTAAATATGGTGGTAGGAATAAAAATTAATAATAAATATGTTGGCAGACTGGATAATAATATTAAATATATATTATTTTTGGTAGGATATGGGGATTAACTAGATAGATTATTAGAATAAGGAGAATAGTAATGTTATTACTGGGTTTTAGTGGATTTATGGGATGGTGATTGAGATTGATGATATAGATTAATGGTGAGAGAATGGTATGGAGTGGATGGTAAGTAGGATTGGGGTTAACTTGTAGGGGGATAATGTTATAATAATTGCTTTGACGATATATGGATTTAGTTGATAAATGAGTGATTGGGTATGAGTGTTGATGGATGAGTTGTGAGTGGATTAGGGATTAAGAATAGTTTGTGTTAAGAGATTAATTAATCGAGGATATAATAAAGAAATTGAATAAAATGAAAATAATAGTTTCTGGAATGAATGAATTTTGTTTAATATGTTTGGATAGGAACATTTTATATTGATTATGATGAGGGAGAATTATAATAAAATTAATTATTTTATGTTATTGGATATAGATTTGAGTCGTTTAGGATGATTGGAGTGATTTGATATTAGTGGATAGTTATTTGAAGGATTTGATGTGGGATATATAAGGTGTGAGGATAATAGTTTGAGGATTTATTAATTATTGATTGATGATGTATTTTATTATTTATTAGGATTAATTAATGGATTATGATATTAATATTGGACGATTCATGAAGTATAATATATAATGGTGGATAGTGATGATCTAATATGATGATGAAATAAAAAATATAGATTTTGATTATATAATGAAATAAATATGGTGAGTTTTTTGATTATTTACGTGAAGATTGGATATAAATGATATGATTGGTTTTTAAATTTGGAGGATAAATGGATGAGGTGATGATAGGTAATATATTAGAGGAAGATAGAGAAGATTTGAATTAAACTAGATATTAGGATCGATTAGAAGGATAGATCGATCATATAAAATAATTCGACGTTGGGATAATAAATAATGTAATTATATGATTATAGGGGAAGTTAATTTGGAATGTGATTAGATGAGATGAGGAGGATTATAAGGTGGAGGATGTTGATATGGATTATGAATATTATTGTGGGAAAAGCATTAGATTGGAATAGATAATAATGTGGATCATTAAGAAAAAGATGGTGATTTAATAAAACTAAATATGATTGGGGAGATTTGTGAACTAAATACTGATTTATATGGGATTGTTTGATAGATTTTGTGAGGAGATCGGTAGAGTTGCGAATAAGTTGAAATTATGGATAGGTAGAATAGGGAGATAAGAAATTAGATAGGGGTATGGAAGTTGAGATATTTTTTTTTTTGAGAATAATACGAAAATAATAAACGAAAGGGAATAGTGTATATAGTGGTGATGAATTGGTGATATTGGAGATTAATTTAGCGTGAGTATTTAAGTTGAGCTAGATTAAGATAATGGACGAATTAATAAGATGTTTGGATGATTATATGGGAAAGTTTAATTTTTGGAAAGATAAAATAATATAGTGAAGTTTGATTTTGGAGGGGATTTCGGATGTGATTGATTATTTTGTATATTGTTATAATAATGAATTAGTGTGTTAAATTTTTTTGTTAATGAATTAATAAGATTGATTTTAAGTAATGGATATAATTTTTGGGTGATTATATTAGAGGGTTTAATGATTATTTGGTGATATATATAAGATATATTATATTTAATATGGATGGATGATAGATAGTATTAATTTATATGAGATTATTTTGTGAATTGCAAGGGAATATTTAAACTATTTGATATTAATGTAGATAATGATAATAAAATTGTAGAATATTATAAGAGGATGAAATTATATAGAAAGGATACTGATATAAACTTGATAGGATGTAGTACACGGATTGATTTTATTTGGGGGGAAATGTAGTAATCTATAAATTGTCGATATATATTATAATAATAATAAGGGATTTTTGTTATTATATATAAATAATATATATAATTATTAAAATTTGATTTAAAAATATGGATTAAAATTATATTATTTAAAAATTAAGATATGAGAGTTATATATTAAAAATATGGATTAATATGAATTTATCGTTTATAAATGAATTATTGATAGGATTAAAGATATTGGATATGATAATAGGAGATTGTATATCAGGGGTGTGAATTAAATATTTACGCGATAATACATGAGGCGATAATTATATAGGAATTAAATCGACGTTCTGATGGGGATTTTGATAATTCGAGGTGAAGGAATATTAATTTTTAGATAATTGAGGGATTAATAGATCTATAAAATTGGGGTAGTCCGGAACGATTTTTGTTGTAATGATATGATATATGGTGATTATTAAATAAATAGATAATTATATTATGATTAAACATATTATTATGATATATTTGATTATGATATGTGGTATTAAGATGATAGATTGACATGGGATATTCATGGATAGGATGTGGATGTGAATATATTGAGTGTTTGAAAATTTTAATGATGTGAAATAATTAATTTTATTATAATTGTTTGATTATTTTCAGATAGGATAAAAATCCGGATAATGATTATTTATATGAGATGGAAATTGATTGATGGATAATAGATAGAATTATTATATTATATATAAGGATTAGACATATAATAATTATGGGATTATTTTTCTGTTGAGGAATAATTATGATAATTAGATAATAAATGTGAAATTTTCGATGTATGGATTAAATTTTTTATATGATATTATATATATGTTTTTAAACTTAATTTAGAATGAGATAATTAATTCATTATAAGTATATAATAAATTGGAGATATGATTATTTATTTAAAGAAGGATTTTTTTTATAAACTGTAATAGATTAATGATACGATGAATAAATTTATATCATTTTATTTTTATTTCTGTATTATATAATTGTAAATTAAAGAGATAAAGTTTATTAATTTATTTATAAAAAATTAAATAAAATTGAATTTATTTATTTTACGATTTATTTTTATTTTTTGATTAAATTTTATTATATATTAAGTGCTTTTTGTATTTTAGATTTTTAATATATTATGTTAATAATATTTTATTGGATTTTAAGTTATAATTAAATCTTTTATTTTAAAATAATATTTGGTAATTAATAAACTGTCTCCCTGTGGAATTCCATTATTTAATCTAAATTCTCCACGTTCTTTTCCATCAAATATTATATTTGTATTTTTTATTATTTTTTTATATTTTCCATTAAGGACAAATAGTCGCTGCCTTTCGGTTATAATAGCTCTTAATTTGTTGATTAAATGAAATTTAGGAATTGATTGAATCAATCAAAAGCCTTTGAAAGATCAATGAAACATATGTAAAGGGGCTGTCTGTCATTTTTATGGAATTTGAATAATTTCTCGGATCATCCAGATATTATCTATGGTTGGAGTGTTCTCTTCGGAACCCAGTTTGAGATTCATGAAGTAATCTGTATTTATCTATCCAAGTATGTAGTCTATCGTTCAGTATCTTCGTTAGAATCTTCTCAATACATGATGATAAATTTAAGCATCGATATGAGTTCACATCATTTTTGTCTCCTTTCTTAAAGATGGGAGTTGTCCAGCTTAATTCCCATGGGTGTAGTTGGTTTTATCATGCAAGATGTTGTTGAAAAGTACTTCAAGCACCTTTATTTGATTTGGATTGTTCTTAAACTTATTTCATATATTATTTTGTCTGGGCCACTGGATTTAGAAATTTTTTGTTTAATTTAACTGCTCTTTCAATTTCCATTTAAAGTGATTTTTTTATTTAGAGAGCTATCTTCGATTTTTGTGCCATAGATGAGGTTTATTTATTTAATTTTGATTGACTTTTGATTGCATAAATTGTTGATTTTCTATCTTCAAGATAGTCTCTAAAATTTTCTGCGGTTTAATTTACTTTTGACTTTTTTACTTTTCTTAGGTCTACTTTTATTCAACAGTTCCCAATATTTTTTTCGAGGGTCATTGTTTGTTTTCGCATTTTGAAGTTCAGATAATTTCAACTTTTGCAAATTTTCGTTTCTCTGATTTTAAGTTTTTGTTTGTACTGTTTCTTTTTTTGTAGCAGAGCATGTAGATTTTCCTCTGTTGAATTTTGTTTATAAGTTTCGATAGCAGCATTGTAAGTTTTACGAAGATAATTTCTTGTATCTTTAGATATGTTATTTGTCTATTCGGTTCTGCTTTGATACATATTTCTTTACATGCGCTAATCAGATAATTATATATTTCTATTTGAATTTGGTTTTTCTTCATTTATCTTTTTGATTAGTGTTGCACTTTTTGCTATTAGAGCTTCATTAAATTTATTTGAATCATGATTTGTGATCATTTTAAATGGTTTAATTGCCTTGATTGATATTATACCTATGTCTGACTGAATTAGTCCTCATCGATGTTTTTGTTTCTATATCAAATTTTATCTGCAAAGGTCTGTGATCCGTAAATAGTTTAGGTTCTAAAATTTCAAAGGCCTTTAATTTTTCTATCATGGATTCTGATATGATCAAATAGTCGATGACGGACTTATAGTTCTTCTCCTTTTGAATTCTACAGAAAGTATGTTTTCCGGTATCATATCTACCGTTTGCGTATAACAAGACAATTTTCATTTGCAAAACTCTATCATTTCTCTGCCTTGTTTATTTATTATTAAATCTTCAGATTTTCTGGTGGGGAGATTCATATGTTCGTTGTCATTTAATTTACCGATTCTGCTATTGAGATCTCCCAACATGATGACGTTCTTCATCTGGAATGTCTTTATTTATTCCTTTTTTTTATTTAAGAAATTTTTGTCAGCGTATTTTGACTCTCTGCTTTCTCGGTAGCAAAGGATAAGAAATATTTCTTTCAATTCTTTCCATTCACTACTTAACATCTTTATAATTATCAGGTCTCCATTTTTTCAGCAGCCAATTTTTCTATATTTAGTCTGTTTTGCTCATTTCTATAATACATGCTCACTCCTTTAATTTGTCTTCCAAAATTATTCTTATTTTTTACAGAACGTTTCTATAACATCAAAAATTATTTATCGCTAAATTTAGAGATGCATTTTCATTTAAGTGAGTTTCAGTAAAACAGACGATATCAGGATGTCTTGTATATCTTTGATCATATCAGAGTCATGAAGATTATTAACATTTAATCCGTTGATGTTAGTATAATATATTTTTAATGTCTTGTTTCTCTTACCACATTTTTCTCCTATCTTAGGCGCCTCCTCCTTCCTCGTTCGTCTATGTTAAACAAAAGGTTTGCATTGACGAATGCATGTTTATAGTTCGGATAGAGGTTACTGGCTGAGCTGCAGGTATGATTTGTTCACAATTGGGAAATGATGTTGTTGAAAGGTTGTTGATATGGCTGTGGATGCTGATGCTGCTGCGAGTATTGGTAATATGTCGGATGCTGCGGATAGGTTGGATTGGATGTTGAGGTCCGCGGAAATTGCCCCTGTTATTCATGGGTCCATCTTCCGGATTGTCTGGAAGCTTATAACAGTTTCGAGCGAGGTATGCCCGATTCGTCCGCAGAGGAATAGCACTTCGGTGGTGGTCTTCTCTGTTGTCTGTAATGATTTGCGGGGGGATTGGCTTGCTATTTATGTTGGTGGAGGAGGAGGATGGATCGGCTGGGGGTTGAGGGTGGGGTGGGGGGGCTATGCCACCGGTTTGCGGTGTAGGAGCGGCGATGTGGGGGGTGGTTAGGATGGGGTCGGAGTGGGGAGGCGGGGGGCGGGAGGTGGTTGGGGATGGTAGGCGGGGGGGCGGCGTGCGGTGGAGGGGGCGCGGTGAAGGGTGCGGAGGAGAGAGAGAGAGAGAAGAGAGGAGCGAGAGAGAGAGGAGAGAGAGAGAGAGAGAGAGAGAGAGAGGAGAGAGAGAGAGAGAGAGAGAGAGAGAGAGAGAGAGAGAGAGAGAGAGAGAGAGAGAGAGAGAGAGAGAGAGAGGCGAGAGAGAGAGAGAGAGAGAGAGGAGAGAGAGAGAGAGAGAGAGAGAGAGAGTCGAGAGAGAGAGAGCGAGAGAGCGCGAGAGAGAGAGAGCGAGAGAGAGAGCGAGAGAGAGAGAGAGAGCGCGAGAGAGAGCGCGCGCGAGCAGCGAGGCGCGCGAGAGAGCGAGAGCGCGCGAGCGCGCGCGAGCGAGAGCGAGCGCGCGCGCGCGGCGAGAGAGCGAGCGCGAGAGACGAGCGAGCGAGCTCTCGCGAGCGCGCGCGCGATCTCTCTCTCTCTCTCTCTCTCTCTCTCTCTTCTCTCTCTCTCTTCTCTCTCTCTCTCTCTCTCTTCTCTCTCTCTCTCTCTCTCTCTCTCTCTCTCTCTCTCTCTCTCTCTCTCTCTCTCTCTCTCTCTCTCTCTCTCTCTCTCTCTCTCTCTCTCTCTCTCTCTCTCTCTCTCTCTCTCTTCTCTCTCTCTCTCTCTCTCTCTCTCTCTCTCTCTCTCTCTCTCTCTCTCTCTCTCTCTCTCTCTCTCTTCTCTCTCTCTCTCTCTCTCTCTCTCTCTCTCTCTCTCTCTCTCTCTCTCTCTCTCTCTCTCTCTCTCTCTCTCTTCTCTCTCTCTCTCTCTCTCTCTCTCTCTCTCTCTCTCTCTCTCTCTCTCTCTCTCTCTCTCTCCTCTCTCTCTCTCTCTCTCTCTCTCTCTCTCTCTCTCTCTCTCTCTCTCTCTCTCTCTCTCTCTCTCTCTCTCTCTCTCTCTCTCTCTCTCTCTCTCTCTCTTCTCTCTCTCTCTCTCTCTCTCTCTCTCTCTCTCTCTCTCTCTCTCTCTCTCTCTCTCTCTCTCTCTCTCTCTCTCTCTCTCTCTCTCTCTCTCTCTCTCTCTCTCTCTCTCTCTCTCTCTCTCTCTCTCTCTCTCTCTCTCTCTCTCTCTCTCTCTCTCTCTCTCTCTCTCTCTCTCTCTCTCTCTCTCTCTCTCTCTCTCTCTCTCTCTCTCTCCTCTCTCTCTCTCTCTCTCTCTCTCTCTCTCTCTCTCTCTCTCTCTCTCTTCTCTCTCTCTCTCTCTCTCTCTCTCTCTCTCTCTCTCTCTCTCTCTCTCTCTCTCTCTCTCTCTCTCTCTCTCTCTCTCTCTCTCTCTCTCTCTCTCTCTCTCTCTCTCTCTCTCTCTCTCTCTCTCTCTCTCTCTCTCTCTCTCTCTCTCTCTCTCTCTCTCTCTCTCTCTCTCTCTCTCTCTCTCTCTCTATGACTGTTACGTCTCAGGCGCTGTCTACGTTGGCTTATTTTGATTTGAATGCTCATTTGAATTTGGATAGTTTGAATTTTTACTCGTGACTGTGACACATTCGACCGGACATGCAGCGACAACAGCATAGACGTTTTTCTCATGTAGAAGCATTTTGAAGACTGATTGAAGAAAATTCTAGCGATAGTGATGAAATTGATGAGAATGACTCCGACGGCAGTGAATCCGATGCATTGGTCGAGGACCCTGTTTCAGAAGTGGAAATGGAAACGAGTGTGGAAGAAACTTCAATGAATGGACGTGGTGATATTTTACAGAATCCGGCAAACCCTGAAAGCAATATTATGGTGTCGAAAAATGGTCAGGAAAGATGGTCCAAAGTTCCGCTTCCAGAAAATCGTCATGTACGGCCAAGGCCATATAATATCCTTCGAGAGCACCAAGGTCCAACTCAAGCTGCAAGAAATGTTTGTGGATTGAGTCCAGAGCATGCATTCAAATTATTCTTATCGAATCAAATTGTGCAAAAGATAGTTGACTTCACCAATATCGAAGGTCAAAGGCGCTTCGCTAATTGGACACATGCCACTGCTGACGAGATGTATTGCTTTTTTGGTGTCTTACTAATGGCTGGGGCGTTTCATGACAATAAAACAAGAGTTTCTGAGTTATGGAGCGCAGAAGGTCGGCAGATATACAATCAGTGCATGTCTCGCAACCGCTTCACTGAATTGATGTCCAGTATCCGTTTTGATGACCGCAGACAGAGAAATCCTAAACGACAAATTTTCACCACTGAGAAATATTTTCTCGGAAGTTGTCACCAATTTCAAGTCTGCTTACAAGGCGGGATCCTGTGTCACAGTGGATGAACAACTTGTGAAGTTTAGGGGATGCTGCCGCTTTAAAATGTATATACCATCAAAACCCGGAAAGTATGGGATAAAATTGTGGGCACTTGCTGATGCTGAAACATTTTATTGTTTGAATTTGCTTCCATATATTGGCCGAACAGGAAATGTCCCTGAAAGACAACAAGGACAGAGAGTTGCCTTGGAGTTGACTGATATGCTGACGGGTTCAGGTAGAAATGTATGTATGGACAATTTCTTTAGCAGTCTTTTTCTTGCGCGAACCCTTCTTGGACGTCAGCTGACCATGACTGGTACGATGAGAAAGAATAAACCTGAACTCCCAAAAGAAATGCTGCCCAAACCGCATCGTTAAATCAAATCAAGTAATTTTGGTTTCCAAAAAGATGTTGCTATTGTCTCTTACGTACCAAAAAGGAACAAAGCTGTGATTCTGATTTCGAATGGCCGATGGTTCTTTTCATGAATTTGCTGAATATCGCAGCTTACAATGCTCTCGTCTTGTTTTTGAGGTAAGTTTTTCATCCAGTTAATGTATGTATCCATATGTATCCAAAATGATGCTTATGCATTTCAGTATCCATCCTGAACTTGAGGCACGATCGGGTCAAAGGAGACGACGATTCCTTTTGACATTGTCGAAGTCCCTGGCGCAAGTTGTGGCAGTCGATCAACAGCCGACCCGGGTCGGTCCTGATCCTGTACCACGTCCACGAATCACAGGCTCAGGAAGTCAGAGCAAGAAACGATGTCATCTCTGTCCTCGACAAAAAGACCGCAAAAGTGCAAAACTATGCAAAAAGTGCAGCAAAGGACTTTGTGCTCAGCATGTGACGTTCTTATGTCCTACATGTATATAATTGCTTTGTTATGTAGTATTTTGCCATAGATTAAAGATTTATTAGTTTTGAGAATAACGCACATTTACATTTGAAACATAATTCTAACTTATCCTGAAAACATTCCTGGGGTAATCTGGCTATAAAACATTTGGGGTCCATACAGACCCCATGGTAAACAATGTAATAATTTTTGTTGGTATATCTAGGGTTAATACCACTGGGGTATTTGGGTAAAACATTTTGGTCAGGTGAGGCGGATACTTTGGTTTTTGGCTCTTGGTATATCTCCATCTTGGTTTAAACATGGATCAATTTAAAAAAATTTTTGAGGCATCATCAAGGGCAGAATCACGCGACTATCAAATAAGGTAAGCGATCTGAATGATTACACTGAGACGCAAGTAAAGCAGTTTATAACAGCATTAGATGAGGCGTGGAAAGAGTACGTGCAAACACAAAATAGAATTCTAATGGAAGATGACATTGACATCCAAAAGGAAGAACTAGATTACGAAGAGCAACAAGACAAATATCTTATGACCAAAGCAGCGTTCAATAACATAAAAACCTCTAAGGTTAGTACCACTGATGATACATATTTTGACGCTAAGAATTTAAACAATAATGTCAAATTACCAATTCTGAATTTGCCAGTATTTTTCGGTGAATATCGGTTTTGGACATCATTCTGGGATTTATTTAATGCATCAGTCGACAATAACCAAGGTTTGTCTGATGCTCAGAAATTGCATTATTTAAAGTCGTGTCTAAAAGGTGAAGCAAGCAAAATTCTTTCAGCAGTTCCAATAACGGATACCAACTATGTAGTTGCCAGAAATATGTTAATTGATAGGTTTGAAAACAAAAGAGCTATCGTTCGATCACATTTACAGATGATTTGTTCACAGAGTCCTTTAAAATACGAAAATGTTATTCATCTACGTCGATTGCTGACAACCACAATGGAAGGAATTTTGGCATTAGAAGCTTTAGGTATACCCATAAAAGAATGGGACGCTATCCTCATTTATATTATCACTGAGAAACTAGATTCTGAAACTAGACATGAGTGGGAATTATGTTCTACTGGAAGACTTACAAAAATTTGAAGAGCTGAGAGTGTTTTTAGATAAGCGATGTTGCGCATTGGAGTCAAGTATGTCAGCAAATGAAGGACATACCAATAGTGAGCAATATCAGACGAAATCCCATAATTCCTATAAAGAAAATCAAAGCTTATTATCCTATCATTCCTCGTATTCTGCCATACAATGTCCTTTATGCAAAAGACAGCATAAGATAAGTCAGTGTTCAGAATTTTTGAATGGGACATTCGAACAGAGAACAGAAATGGTGAGAGCAAATAATTTGTTTTAATTGCATGAATCATGGTCACATTTCCAAAGACTGTAAGCATGGCTGTTGTAAATTTTGTCAACGGAAACACAATTCGTTATTACACAGACCAAAAGCACAATTTCAAGAGAACAAAGTAGATCACCATAATGGTACGACTTCTGCGTTGCATTGTGTGAATCAATGCTGTCAAGCGGAAGTTCTCCTAGCTACTGCTTTGGTAACGGTTAAGGCATCAACAGGAGAATGCATTCGGTGTCGATCTCTTTTGGATTCGGGTTCGCAATTAAGTTGCATCACAGAATCTTGTGCCCAAAGACTTAGTTTAAAACGGCACAAAAATTGTCCACCAGTAGTACTCACGGGTATTGGAACAACAGTGGCAAATCATTCAGCAAGCAGCTATGTCGATCTAAACTTCGGGTCCACTTACCAAAATACAAGCATATGTGTTCGTGCACTTATATTAAGCACCATAACAAAATCAATACCATCTAAGTATATCGATGCATCAACATGGCAGCATATTAATAATGTTTTTTGGCGGATCCTCACTTTAATTACCCAGGGCCTATTGATATCTTATTTGGAAATGATGTATATGACTACATATCACTCGAAAGAAAGTTGCACTTCGCTGATTCTCCAACCTTAAAAGAAACAATTTTTGGATGGGTGGTGACAGGTTGCACTAATGGAAAAAATGAATCTGGAAATAATTCGTGTTATTTAGAAATAAGTAAAACCAACTTAAACATTAGTAATTCTTCGTATGAGAATGTTGAAAGACCTGAGTCCTTTAGGTTACAAAAGTTTTGGGAAATTGAAGAAATATCAAAGTCAGAAAGGCCACGTAGTTACATCGAAGAGCAATGTGAACAACATTGCCAATCAACCACTGATCGAGATATTTCCGGCAGATTTGTGGTTCGATTGCCGTTCAAGCCAAACGTTGCCATAAACCTCGGAAACAGTTACACGATGGCTTTCAAAAGGCTCATGTCACTTGAGAAGAAATTTTCCAGTAATCCAGAATTCAAGAAAAATTATTGTGATGTTATCAATGAACTCATTGAACAGAAATATATTGAAGAAATTGACGATGATCTGAATACCATGAAACCTTCAGATATCAGATAAACAGTATTATTTGCCCCATCATGCAGTGTTTAAAGATTCAAGCTCAACAACGAAAATAAGAGTCGTCTTTGATGGATCTGCAAAGACCGATAATGGCGTCTCTTTAAATGATTTGCTGATGGTTGGTCCCAAAATTCAGCAGGATTTGTTTTATATCCTTATTCGATTTAGATTTCATAGAATTGTGTTCTCAGCAGACATTGCAAAAATGTATAATCAAATTTTGCTACATCCTGAAGATCGCGATTATCATCGTATTTTGTGGCGTGATGATACTAGTTCAGAACCAATAAAATCTTTGCGCATGAATCGTGTAACATTTGGAATAACATCGTCTTCATTTCACTTTATTAGAAGTTTGAAAGAAATAGCGGTTAGAAATCCTAACGCAAAGTCGTCAAAATTGATATCAAATGACTTTTATGTTGATGACTTACTATCTGGCGCTGAATCGGTTTCAGAAGCCTTAGAAATGCAACAACACGTGATAAATCTCCTACAAGAATACGGATTCTATCTTCGGAAATGGGCATCGAATGATACAAATCTTACTAAAGATCTTCCTGAAGATAGATGCCAATCATTTGTGGATCTTGATCTAACGGATAATGTCTCTATTAAGGTATTAGGAGTGTCATGGTCACCAGTAGAAGATGCGTTTAGGTTCATTTCTCCTACTGCAAAGTCTTGTCGGAGTATTACAAAACGGGTTTTGTTGTCGGATGCGGCAAAAATATTTGACCCACTTGGTTGGTTAGCACCCATAATTATACTAGTAAAGTGTTTACTACAAATGTGTTGGTTGGCAGGTAGTTCATGGGATGAGCCAGTTCCAGAATCTATATTTAAAGCCTGGATTGAATGGAGATCAGACTTGAAATCAATCTTAAATTTTCAATTGCTTCGATTTGTTTTGGATGTGAATTATCCTACCTTTCAGCTGCATGGTTTTACTGATGCTTCCGAGCATGCTTATTCTGCAGCGATTTATGTACGAGTACATCTTTACGGAAATCGTTTTATTACGAGATTGTTGTGTGCAAAAACAAAGGTTGCTCCAGTAAAAACGGTAACATTACCTAAGTTAGAATTATGTGGTGCTCATTTGCTTGCACGTTTGATGAATCTAGTAAGAAAATGTTTAATCGACCATTCACAGTCACACAAGCTGGAGAGTACACGTGGATGGACTGACTCTACAGTAGTATTAGCTTGGATATCCTCTTTTCCCGGTAGATGGAAGTCATTTGTAGCTAATCGAGTTAGCGAAATACAACAGGAAATTGAACCAGAGCATTGGGCTCATGTTTCGTCGGCTGACAATCCTGCGGACTGTGCTTCTAGAGGTATGCTAGCAAGCAAGTTGATAGCGTTTCGGCTGTGGTGGCATGGGCCAGAATGGCTGAGTGGTTCCGAGGATGCATGACCTAAGACATGTCCAATTAACAACTGTGAAATTCCAGAACAACGGAAAGCGAGACAATTGGCTACTTTAACATGTTTGAAAGAAGATTTAAACATAGATGTTCATCGCTTCTCAAAGCTTCGGCGATTAGTAAGACCTGTTGCTTATTGTTTGAGGTTCGTGGATAATTTAAAGAAAACTAAAAATGATCGTTCTATAAGCTACCTAACTGTTGAGGAAACAACTGCGGCAGAAAAATTTTTTTTCGCAAAGTTCAAATGGAGAAATTTTCGGCCGAATATATGAATTTGTGTGAAGGGAAAAGGATACCGAAAACAAACAGAATTCTAAGTTTATGTCCATTTATTGATGATGACCGATTATTGAGAGTTGGTGGCAGATTAGGAGCATCTGATTTACCGTATCAGTGGAAGCACCAGCTTTTGATGCCAAAGAGTTCTTATGTTACGCATCTACTTGTAAAGGAGGTTCACGAGCAGGTTTTGCATGGAGGTCCTCAGATGACAGTCGGTGCATTAAGACAAAGGTTTTGGATCGTTGATGCAAGAAACTTGGTGAGGAATTTCGTGAATACGTGTGTCAAGTGTAGACGATTTGGATCATCAACAATTCAACAACCAATGAGTGATTTGCCTAAAAAGCGGATCATGCCATCGAGACCTTTTTTAAGAACTGGAGTTGATTTTGGCGGACCTCTCTTGATACGAGATGGCAAAGGTAGAGGACGGAAGACTAGTAAAGTGTATATCGCGTTATTCGTCTTTCTTGTAACTAAGGCGGTGCATTTGGAGGTAGTGTCTAGTTTGTCGACTAAAGGTTTCTTAGCAGCATTTCGACGGTTTGTTTCAAGAAGAGGGAAGCCATCTTTAGTGATGAGCGACAATGGCACAAATTTTGTCGTGGAAAGGGTGAACTTGACAAATTATACAAAGCTTTCTTTGAAGATGAATGTTACAAATGCATGCAGGAATATTTTGTGAGTCAAAAGATAGATTGGCAATTTATACCGCCTCGTGCTCCAAATTTTGGTGGGATATGGGAGAGTGGTATAAAATCAGCGAAGTATCATCTACGTCGAATTGTTGGGAATACGAGTCTCGATTTCGAGGAGCTAGCTGCAACTCTTGCACAGATAGAGGCCTGTTTGAATTCAAGGCCGCTGCATCCAATGTCATCGGATCCCAATGATCTCACGGCTTTGACACCAGGTTATTTTTTAATTGGCGCTCCAATTAATGAGGTACCAGAACCTAATTTGCTACAGACCAATATGAACCGCCTTGATCGATGGCAGTTAGTACAAGCATTCAAACAGCATTTCTGGAGAAGATGGTACAAGGACTATTTGTCTACCTTGCAAAGGAGAACAAAATGGAAGAGTCCTTCACAGAAGATCAGTGTGGAGGAATTAGTCCTGATTATGGAGGACAATATGCCGCCATTACATTGGCCAATTGGGCGCATATCTGCAGTTCATAGTGGGAAAGACGGTGTGGTTAGAGTGGTGACAGTTCAGACTATGTTATTAACTGTTAGACTAAGTTTATTACGATTTACATGGCTATCAGCTATAAATTCAAATTTATGTCAAACATAGATAGAGCATGAGCATAGAAGTCTATGGCATGAGCATATGTACATAGATTATAGTAACAGAGCAATGAACGATCAAGTCATAGAAATAGCGTAGGATCAGATAGAAAGTCACAACATCGTGTTTGGAATATTGTCGTAGACTCCACCAGCTCTGACAATTTCATGTTGCTGTTTGCTGCAACAATAGTTCGTATTGCAGGCGGGAGTTTTTGCAAAAATACTTGTGTTAGTAGTGTGTTGTCTGGCTCCATACCATTTAACTGTTGTTCCGGAGTTCGCAGAATCTGTGTAGGCCTGGCATCACCAAACTCAGTTGCATCAAGAGCTTTCTTTAATCGTTGTGCTGCTGATTCTGACATACATCCAACGAGTGTTTCCTTAAGTATTGTGTGCGGATTGGTTGGGAGTTTGAGAATCAAATCTCGTACTTCGGCAACCGCAACTAGAGAGAGGCAAGATGCAACGTGATGAAACTTAGTCTCCTCGGATCCTATGTTTCCAATCGAAAATTGCGATTCGACTTGCGCAAACCAAAGTGTTGGGTCCTTAGGCAAGTATGGAGGAAGTTTAATTGACGCTCTATTTACAGTGACTGCTGCCGACCGTGACTTATCATCAGGATTTTCGGACTCCATCCCTCCAATCAATTTTGTCGTTAAAAACAGCCTTGAATTTTTTTTGATGTCATATCCAACAAGACTTTTATCATCTCTCAATATAATGTAATAATATAATATCCGAAAAATATCCGCGAAATGTTCACAGCTTCTGCTAAACATCCAAGTGTTCTCGAATATTTGCTTTTTGATATTTGCTGCGGCATCATCTAACTTCATTAGGTGACTGAACGGGAGGTTTTTTAAATTCACCATTGCTTGATCGAAATCAAAAATAAGATCTCTCCCTTTTTATGTCACGAGGTTCTATTGTAAATAAAATAAAGTGACCCGACGCGTTTCGTCTTAAAGACTGTCTCAAGGGTACACTGACACGGCTACATGATGCGGGTTATATACTCAGGTCTTGGATTTGATATCTCCTCACACTAGCTCATGACGTCTATTCATTAAATTTGGCATTTTCGACGCAATCCAGCGAGATTCAGCCGTCTTAGTAGATATCGCCGATTTCTGTTTATCCAAAATACTGCAGTTGAAATAATTAATGTCCATCATTTCAGCGGTATGGTGTTTTAGATGATGATCACTCAGGGCACTTTTCTTGTCTCTATTTCTGACACTGCGTTCGTGTTCATTATACCGTGATCGAAAAGGTCGACTACTTTGACCAATGTACTTTATTTGACAGATTTTACACGAAAATTTGTAAACTAAATGTTTGTATAGTTACAGTTATATTTAGGACCGATCTGTTTACAAATGTCACATTGACAAAAGTCTTTATTATCTATTTTAGATTTTATTGTGCTCTGTAGTCTCTTGCCTGGTCTGGCTGTAATTCTCATGGGCAGACCATATTTACGTTTAAGTTTATTCATTTTTCTATTACAGCTATCGCTGACAAAGTCTAAAGATAAGTTTATCCAATTAGGAGGCTTATCCAATGGTTTTATTTTTCTGTTATTTTGATATGGTTTAAAGCCATTTTCCGAGAGTCTTTTATTCATAATATCTAAAGCAACAACTTCTTCATTCGGATTTGAGCAGCGTTCTGAAACATATCTACGACTGTTGCTAACAAAATTGTCTTTAATATGGTGTGGGAGCCAACTATCTTTCCTAAGGCAAATGCCAGAATGGTTGGGCTTACTATACCATTTATACTGTATTTGATTATTTTCTATATAAATAGTCATGTCTAAAAAGTTCAGACCGCTATCTTTTGGTACTTCAATGGTAAATTGAATATTTTTGTTAATTGAATTAAATGTATTAAGAATATTCGAAAAGATG
Organism: Prostheceraeus crozeri; assembly: GCA_907163375.1. NCBI lineage: Eukaryota > Metazoa > Platyhelminthes > Polycladida > Euryleptidae > Prostheceraeus > Prostheceraeus crozeri. The sequence goes on from CAJQUW010012692.1 coordinate 37,120, forward strand.
GCTTCATTATCTCTGGGGAGCGGACCCAAGATGATGTCATCAATGTATCTTTTAAAGATTTTCGGTTGAATTTTATACTTATTTTCTAAAATTTTTATTGGTTTTGCTTCTATATAATTCATAAAAATTATCGCAAAAGGTGGTGAAAAATGTGTGCCCATGGGGCAGCCCTTTACTTGCAAGTAAATTTTATTGTTATACGATATCTCATAATTATATGATATGAATTTCAGCATATCAACTAAATCACTCACAGTAAATCCATAATTTTCTATTTGATCCCAGTGGGAATAAGCAAATTCTTCTATAGCGTTTAACCCTTCATCTATCGGGATGCTAGGGTATAGGTTTTTTACGTCTAATGAGATGAAAATCTGATCGTCGTCTTTTATTTCGCTAAGTTGTGACTCTAATGTTTTAATCAGTGATTTTGAGCTATCTAAGTGAGCTGGCACTTTTTTAACCAATTGGTTTAAAATTACGCTCGTAAGCCAATCAACTTTTTGAGTTGGCGTGTTGATTACTGAAGCTATCGGTCGTAAGGGAAAAGCGTTGTTAACTTTATCTTTATGATCTTTTATTGAGACCCGAAATTTAGCTGGACTGCTTCCGGAAGTTAATAATTTTTCATAATCTATCGCTTGCTTGCCATGACACTTACAACGTATCAAGCTGTTCGCCTGGTTTTCAATAGCTTCATTTTTTGATTTGATTCTTAACTTGTAGGTAGAAGCATCTTGTAGAAGGTTTTCCGTCCTCTGTATTATGCTGTCTTTATCAGTGATAACGATTCTATTGGATTTGTCGGACTGAACAGTGATCAAATTATGACTCTTCAAGAAGCTGTTCGTTTTCTTAATGATTCTATCATTATCCTTGTATTTTTTATTCTTTTTTAAAATCTCAACTTCCTCGTGAAAAATTCTTTTAGCCTCAGTTTCAAATAATTTAATGTTATTTTCCAAAGTTTCATTAGACTTAGGAGGCAAGTGAACTGTATTTTTATCGAAAGGAATTTTTAACTTTTCATTAGAGTTGTTGGCACCTCTATCGTTGAAATGATGGAACCATCTCAGTTTTTGAGAGAAACATTCTATGGCAATTTCATTATCATTTACAAACTTTTTATCCGCTTTGTGCGGTAACCGATGTTTAGGTCCTTTACTTAAAAAGTTTTTAGTATCATTAGGTAGACATATGTTGGTTTCGTTAGTAATGCGATTATCTACATTGTTTTCGATGAGATCGTTAGAGGAGATATCCTTCCTAAACCATAAGTCATCTACGTAAGGGAACACAAAACTGCACTTGTGCTTCAAAACATAACAGCTCGGTACAGATGGAAAGTGTCTGTCAGTCCACCATTGCCATTTTTTTGCATGGCGCTCGTAAATAGTTTTTCCTTCTTCCTTGATCCCATCACAAGGAAAGGCATCATCTAAATTTATTGTAATTCCTTTGCAATCTTTGCCGATAAGTACAAAAATCTGAATTATCGTGCTTCTCGTACATGTATTTGCGCACACATCGTCAATTGAAGTGCTTGTATCGATATTGTATTCACTGGCTACTTGTGAGTATAAGTGTGTGTTATGTGAATAAGCATGTATTGTAGAAGAAAGAAATTCAGAAGAATGGCTTACCAACTTAGCAGACATTGCAGCATGCTCTGGGCTTGTTCCTTTGCTTTCTGACACCATTGTTGGCTTCTACTTAGGTAATCGTAATATTATATTTGGGAGTAAGTAAAAAGACGTATTTGTCTTGAGGCGCAAAATACGATTAAAAAGAATATCAAATGTACTTCCATAATTATTCAAATATTCATAATGCATGTAGTGTACATAGACGGGTAAAGTCACACTGGAGTCAATATCACTTCCACTATATTATATCTATAGATAGATATCTCGACATACATTCATGGCTTAAAATGTACAACCCAATAATATTCAAATATAGGTAATCACGATGCAAAATATAAATGCTCAACTAAAGGGATGGTTGACAAAATCCTTCAAATGTCGCCAATTAATTGTGGCAAATATCTTATCATGTTAATGATCACCCGGAATGTAAACTATTGTTAGAAGCGTCGATCATATCAATGAGCAATCATTGGTGAAATGCGAGCACATCAAGGTCATTCGCAAGCCCTCCGTCGATGGAAGTATAAATACAGGTGTGGTTGAACATAAGCGACAAAACACAGCGACTTTCAAGTGCAGTATTACTCGTACTCGCATTCATTCCCTTCCGATGGCTCAGACTCCCGCTTTTGCATATACTATTGTGATAATGCTTCTTTTCGGACTACTTGGTGCTTCATCATGCTTTGTTGTACCTGAAATCAGTGACTCCGATGACCGTGATTGTGAAGAATGCTCCAGTCAATCAGACATCACATGTTACACTGGAAGATGCTGTCGATTTAAAGGAAAAGACATTTGCAAGTAAGTTATCATTTCGAGTTGCATCAGATCTTGATAAAGATCTTGAAATTCAGATATTTCTGGAAATAGAATAGCACAACTTTAAATGTGAAAATCTCAAGATGCCTTGCATCATTCAACATTTGCTTCACGTTTATATATAGTCAGGCAACCGGAATTACAAAAAGACGCTTCACGAAATTCCGTTCACACTTATAATAAATGTAAAGAGGTGTGGCAAACACTGATGATATTCCTTTTCATTCATTCATTGTGGAATACGAATATCCCCAATAAAAAAATAATTACAAAGTCAACCTTGAAGGATAAACATTGAAGTAAAACAATTGTCTTCGATTATTGAGCAGAACTCTGACATTAACAAATCATCATTTTATGCCGAGAATGTCGCCTATAGTGATTGGGGTGAAATACATTATATGAAATTATTATATTAATATATATTATATTATTAAAAAAATAAATATTATTAAATATTAAATATAATATAAATATTAAATATAAATATTATTATATTACATTATATTTCATGACTACATAGCCATGATTTCACAAGAATAAGAAATGTCTTTATTAAGCAAAATAGACCAATGATTGACCCCCCATAGATGGATTCTCACACGGCGCACACAGAGCAACTTATCTCTGTGGATTGACCAAGGTTTTTATAATTATCTTCATAATGCCAAAAACAATTACAAAATTTATGAAATATTACATAATATATCGTTTTTATGTTGTTTCATTCATCATCTAACTTATTTTCATACATTGTGAAATATCTATATGCATCTTCACCAATGTATATTCTTAATAAATCTACAGATCAGATCATCTGAACATCAGATCTATCAAAGACTTAAAGCTTATTGCTTTAAAAGTCAAAGGGAGCATAATCAACTTTAAGGTTGTAAAACTGCTCCACAGTCTGACATCTTAAATGAAGAGCATGTTTTTAATTTGATAAACAAGTGCCACTGTAGAGTTGTAATTATTTTGTCCGATATGAAGCAAGCATTGATAGTCTAAAGTAGCCTGCATGTGAACATTTTGTTGAATTTCTAAGCAATAATTCAATGCATTTGCTTTAAACTCCATTTCTTCTCTTTCTAGATGTGACCCTTGCTTTGGCGGAAAGACATGTGACACTTTCAAATTGGAAGCTTGTGACTTTAAATCTTTCAACAAGCTGCGGCATATTCGATAGCCTTCAATTTGAAAACTCTGGATCTCAATCGATTGGAAACTCTGCAAGTCGTTATTGCATTTATCCGTGTTTGAATATGATGGCAGCTGTTATGAACTTTCTTTCTCATTGTTTAAGTTATATTTTTATTTGAATTTTTTGCATCTCATTATTCAAGTGATGCCAATAGATCTAAAAGTGTCCAACCAAATTCGTTCTTTGAACAAAACTATTAATTGATCGCATAGTCAGTGATGAATACATAAAAAATGATTTTCAGGAAAATTGATCGCTACATCTCCTAAGATAATTTTTCGACAGGCTTGTTTCATTGAGGACTTAGTCTTAATTTTATATTCTTGTTGTAAGGTTCATTTTGAAGCACAATAGGATTAGTTTTGAATTTCGATTGTTTCCTAAGGTTTGTAGATTAAATAAATCAATTTTGACGCATATATTGACTATCACTTTGATTAATCAAATTGACTGATTTTGACTATCATATTGCACAACATTTCTCAAATTGAGCTGGCCTCGTTATTCTGATATCAGGGAATGCATGACTGGAGGTCATGAACTCTAGCTGCTGAGTCGAACCATTTTGTCACTAAATAAATTTAGAATGATTCTTGAACTATTTATAATGCAGGATTCTTTAACAAAAAGAGGTAGCATTCCTTTCGAGAATCAGTCTCAAGAACACATTCGCAGTCCCAATTGTTGTCATTTCCTCACTCAACACTAGATAAACATTCAAGAAAGTTCTGAGAGTGATGGTTTTATTTGCATTTTTACATTTCATTTTTCAAGCGATTTTTCAAGCCAGTAGATTTTCAGAGTATCGATCAAAATTCGATCTTCTCATTACTAAACCAATTATTGACCCATTATCAAAATTTGGATAAATGGAACATGATCTATTTTTTGTGACAATATGAAATTTATCTCGTTCATGACCTTCATAAAATGCCTTTCAAAACATGAAGCATGGCATTGAGTACATTTAGACATTCTTAATTTCTTAATAAAAATAATCTTTTAATAATTTATTTTAGACATTTACACACCTTAATGCAGAAGACCTTCAAAAGCTAAAAAGTTCACGAATTCCACTGAAATGCACAAAATAAAACTAATTGGATATGGAACATGTTTGAGAAGTGGAGATATAGATGGATGTAACAAAAGAATTGAAAAGTCCCAAAAATTACACACGATGATCTAAATATATGTCTTCAATAATTTTCTAGTAGAAATCCATAAGGCAAATGAAAAAATATCCAATAGAAACACGAAGAGGAATTGCTCCTAGGACAGTTTCATTTTAGAAATGGTTTTGGTTTCTTCTTTTTAGATCCTCACTGAAGCCAGATATGGGTCTTATAGACGCAATGATGAAATAGTCGGCAAGGAATGGAAATGTTAAACCGAAAAGTGTCTTACGAAAAGGTCATTCAAACCGCCGGCACTGAAAGAGCAAATATCAAAATCAAAGACAATAATGATCATAATTAACTTGAAGGATGCAATATGGGTCCACAATATCATTCAGATTCAGATAAGAAATGAAGCTTAATTTGGTGAATCCTAAAATTATATCACTACATAAATTATATAATAACGTATAATAAATTGCATAAATTATATCAAAACACGAATAAATTTGAATTGTTGAATTCCAGCTGTATGCACGCTTATGATTCTAGCCATTTACACTCGTAGCGCAATTTTGCACATTGATTTCTATAGACCGCATGATGAAGTCTGCTAGTTAATAAGTTGTACAAGAGGCCTTGGACAGATCCATTTAGCCTTGTGGAGAGCTGCATGCATCACATGCTCTAAGTTAGTGAACTCAAAATTTGAGCCAAGAAGCAGAACAAGATCTCAATATTTGTATGAAGACTTGTAATTTATAATGCGTTGCAGTCTGATAGGAAAATGACCAGCGTCTAGTGTCAACTTTAACTCTTTATTGACAGCTTAACACCTCTTTGTTACATACACATAGAAGTTTCTTCATAATCAATGCCGAGTCACATTTTGACTGATAAATGATGTCATAATTTGTGAGACGATCGTAAGATGATGGTGACGTGAGACGTAAGACGCAACGTAGACGTGACGTAAGACTGATGCAATGCTGCAATGTAGAGAACACACACACACAAACGAGACAACGGCGGCAAAGCTCAAAGCACCTACATGCGGTTCATGAAATTTCCTTCAGATCTCCGCTTGACTAAGATACTGTACTTGTATCAATATTTTTATTCTTTTTGATATCCTAAGAGTTTCATACTACTTATACATTGAAGTCTGCGGTTTCAAGTTGCTAGTGTATAGACACAAGAATAATTTGCAAAAAATGGGCTTTTAAAAATTGATCAAACATCATTTTAGACTGCGTAATCTCCACAAAAAACTTCATCTTTTGATATAAAGGTTTTCACTGCATGCCCACTTTTTTGAGTGGACACTCTGCCTGCTCTCTATGAGGCTACCTCTAAATTCGAAAGACGCTGTCTCTAACACAAGTGTACTCAAAACTGCAAAAAATAGAATGATAAAAGTTGGCACACCAAGAGGAGTGATTGAAAAAATTAGTCGCATTTGTGACAAAGCTAACATGACATGCGTCGAAGAGGAGCCATATGTTAGAAGATGCATCATGCTGGAAGCACCGGCATGATACATAAAAAACGAATCTAATAAAAAAGCGATTTAAGAGCGATTCTTAAATCGCCTGTCACTGAGTTGAATCACTCAATCAGATCAGAAAAGGAAGTTCAGAGAAGGTACTTTCTCAATGATATCTAATGGCTTCCATGATTCGAGCTTCGAGAAGCTTTACCTTAGTTATTTACCTTCTCTGAGCTGAAACAAAGCGATATGATAACTGATCATGTCAAATTTGAATATCATGTTGTGATTTTGCTCTGCAAATACCGGTAATGGCATTATGGCTAGCTTTCAACAGCTAACAATATCTCTCGACTGATATCTTATGTACTTATTGATCACATGCATGTGAATATTCTGATGAAACTTTCAATGCACTCTAACGAAAGTAAATACCTTGAAGCACTTCGGCATAAAAGAAAGTTTGATCACATGTCATTTTAATGTCAGGTGCACAAAATTTAACAGAAATAGTGCCGTGACTAATTATGTGCACTAATTGCTTCATTGTTTTTACCTGCCTCCCACTAAGAACTTTCTTGATTGTGTATCTAGTGTTGAATGAGGACATGACAGTAATTGAAACTGCGAATGTGTTCTTGAGACTGATTCTCGAAAGGAATGCTACCTCTTTTTGTTAAAGAATTCTGTACTATAAATAATTCAAGAATCATTCTAAATTTATTTAGTGACAAAATGGTTCGACTCAGCAGCTAGAGTTCATGACCTCCAGTCATGCATTCCTTGATATCAGAATAACGAGGCCAGCTCAATTTGAGAAATGTTGTGCAATATGATAGTCAAAATCAGTCAGTATGATTACTCAATATGATGGTCAATATATGCGTCAAAATTGATTTATTTAATCTACAAACCCTAGGCAACAATCGAAATTCAAAATAATCCTATTGTGCTTCAGAATGAATAGAACATAAAATGAAGATTAGGTCTTCAATACTGTAAAACAAAATTGTCGAAAAATTTCAGTAGTGTTAAAATGGGGACAGCATCGATTTTGACCCACTTCTTGGATTCAGACTACCAGCATTCAATTTAGCCTGATCGACTGCTCCAGTGGGGACCGATCTCCCCTCCTGAAAAATGTTTCTGAGCTCGAAAATTTTCGTTTTGGAATATGAAAATTTTGAGTGAGGAACCTTTGTCTGACCATTCCTCCCTCCAGAATAAAATCGTCAGAAGACAGGTCCGGACTGGGTTGAAGTCTGCCAAAGCGCATATAGAGACCACGTTGAGTGGGTTTTAAATTCTTTTTCTGGCTAAAGTTTGTGCTCCAGTCATCATCTTTAAAATCAATAATCAGTCATCCGTCAAATTTGTGTTCATATATGCTATGGCCGCTATTTATTCGTGAGCATGTTCGTACACTGTAAACCGCTGGATACGAAAATTACATACAAACATATACCAAAATCACATACAATTTGAAACTAACATCTGATACGAGACTCTCGTATGTTTACAGAGATCTGGTATGTTTTTCATGCGAAATCTCACTTAGCCTACTTTCGTATGTGATTGGTATGTAGCGATACGAACTATTCTATCTGTGATTGTCTGTTTTACATTGAAATACGAGTTGTTGGCATGTTTTATATACGAAACCCGATGCAAATTCGTCCTCATTGGTATGTGTTTAGTATGAAGAGATTTAAGTCACATGGCAAAAAATAAGTTATATTACATACCACTGTCAAATAACATTTTTCCAGTAATACCAGTCCTGAATATTTCATTGTGAAAGTGTGATATTTAGGTAGATAGGAATTATTGTTAAAGTAACGCCGAATGTCATCGTTGCTACTTGTCTTACGGCATTCATAAGACTCATAATTATCTCATTTCCATGAACTAAGTTGATAAACATCATTTAGACAATACAATAACTATCGAGCAACCATGTTGACTTATGTATCTCAAACATAACTATATTTGCGTTCATTAATTACAATGTGTTATTATTTCCGATTGAAAATATGCTTAGTTCCAAAATTACATAATGCATAATTGTTGATGGTTAAATACCTATTGACTATTTATGAAATGCATTAGACTTACATGTATTAAAATCAAATTCAGTACTGTAAGTTTGACTATTAAATGTCACTATCTTACTACTTACAAAACAGTAGTAACATTAGTGAGATCTTTATTCACAAAAGGCCTTAAATCAGCATATATTAGAAATCATTGATGCTTTCCTTTAACATTGTGCTGGTATGGCTTTAGTATGTAAAGCATACCACATTTGAAAAAGCATACGAAAAGCATACAAATATATACCAAGAGAATACAGAAATATACCAAAAAAATATTTCGGTATGCATCCTTCGCATGTGATTGGTATTGAGCGATTTACAGTGTAGAGCGCGTTTGGCATTCATGTGACCCCATGCTATATGTACGTGGGGTGTGCATTTTTTTAACGACTTTTTTCCGAATTTCGAAAAGTTTATCAGTCAGAAAGATGAGCTGTTGTGTAAAGCCAAGGAACATCTACGTCGGAGATGCCAGTTTTGAAAAAAACCTCTCCCCTAAATCTATGCAGGAATGATCTATAGAGGTGATAAAAGCAGCAGCCCCGACACCGAGACCAGGAAGAGACGGAAGAGCAAGGCCAACTTCAAGGTGAGCTGTCACTGAGTAAGTGCGCTCGGGAGCAGCCGCTGCTGCCGAAGTACGCACATGAGGACATGCCATTCCAAGTACGTCTCTATGCTGGACGAGTCATCAGTGTAAAAAAAGGGAATACTAGTAATAGAAATCTTCATGTACATAACTTTGTTTGTTTTCCTTTCACTCTCTGGGGATTTTTCGAGCGGCAAGTGCCTGAAGCATGATGGGGTATGTAAATGTTTACGCTTGCAAGCATCGCATGTACACAGATGAACACCAAATACTATGTTTTACATGCCAACAAACGAACAAACATCAAATAAAACACAGATGAACACCAATTACTACGTACCGGTACATTGGGGTGTGCACTTTTTTCTAACTTCGAAAGTTTATCGGGCAGAAAGATGAGCTTTTGTGTAAAACTAAGGAACATCTATGTCGGAGCTGCCAGTTTTGAAAAAACCTCTCCCCAAACTTCTTTACATTTTCGCATTTTCCTCAAAAATGACTAATAACTACTTTTCGATTTTTTTCGAATGTTCCGACGAAACTATAGCACCGATTGACCTGAAAAATTGTGGGAAAATAGCTGGTTATGTTGCCCAATGATGTGAGCTGGGTTGAATTTTCTGACTAATTTCGCTTATCTGAGAGGTATGCGTCTTTCCAGCCTAAAATACATCGGCATCATCATGCAACTTATAAAATTATTTCATCAGCTATTAAAATTACAGATCCAAAACTTCACACTTTGACTTTTCATTTGATGCAAATAATAATATGATAATTAATAACAATTAATATACTAATAATAAATGATAATTTCATACAATCTACTGTCATCACGATAGCTTGTTTTCAATCAAATCACTTGATTTTCTTAGAATATGAAGCGCAGACACATTGTTAACATTTACATATTTTATTAACTATCTGAAAGAATGGCCGAAAACATCTGATTTTATGTCAAACAATTTTAAAACGATTTTATGTAAAATTATTTCATCAGCTATTAAAATTACAGATCCAAAACTTCACACTTTGACCTTCTATTTGATACATGCAATCTATTATCATCACGATATCTTGTTTTCAATCAAATCACTTGATTTTCTTAAAATATGGAGTGAAGACGCATTGTTTGCAGAGGTAACCAAGAACTAAAAATGCATTGATATTCAAATATTTTGCTACCATGAATACCTTGAAATCAGTGTCATTCAGGATACACTAAATCACTCCACTAACATCATCATTAAGCAGTCAAGCTTGCATGCATGCATAACATACATAGTGGGCTATGATTTAAGATTCGCTTATTATTCTCAATCAGCTTTAATTTTTCTACCAATATGCTCTTCATCTACGAGCATTAAATTCTATATAATTTTCCACAGTATTTATGAAAAGAAAATAACGATTTATTCGATAATATATGATATTATTCGACAATATATATATATATATATATATATATATATATATATATATATATATATATATATATATATATATATATATATCTTAGGCATATGGATGTTCACCCGAAAATGAAATGTTATCAAGTTTCGATTCAGATACAGGAAAATTCATAGTGATTTTATAAGATGGTGAATTTCAAAATTCTCTTTCAGACTTGACTTTTCAATATTATTTTATATATATATATATATATATATATATATATATATACAGTGTATATGTTTAATATTTTACTCTTAAGCAATGATTCGGCACGAAACGTAGGTGCCAGCAAAACAAAGGATGGTTTTTGCGGCGTCCCAAATTACTCGATGCCATAATCTGAACCGACCTGATGATTGATTGTTATATACATAGATTCGTATATGTCATAATAATATGAAACACAAGCTTTGCATCTACAACTATTCCTGGAAAGCTTTCTTGTCTATGATTCACCAATTTTTTCTGTCTTTGGAAAGTCCACAGCCCAAATTCATTTGATAGAATGAGCTAGTATCTGCAGTTTTCATCAGGTAGTCCATTTAATTAGATTTAAACTATGATTTAAAATTCACATCAAGGTAAAAAAGATACAAATTTTCGAATTATTGCTTTTCCACCTCTTGTTCGATAGAGTAATGGGGGCAACTGGAAATCGTATATTTACTTTGAAGTCTGACATTGGGTTCCAATAATATCGTAGTGCTTTCACCAGTCTCTGTAGTGAGACGATAATCATCATTCCTATGCTCCATTGTAGCCAAGTCTTCGCAATCAAGAACAGATACGATGATGCAATTTCTTTGTCATTTTAATACTGCTCGCTGTACTGGCAGGCATGCCACACAGTTGAAATAAAGTGACAGCTCAATTTCAGGACCACTCTTAAATTCATCAATTTCATGCTTAAATTTAACTCAGATAACCTAACCGAAATATTAATCTTGAATATTAAGGATTATAGCATTAATTCTGATTTCAACTTCAATTCGTCTACCTCTGTGTAGTAATTGATCAACATGCATTGAAATGTCCATTTGATAACGTAAAAACCTCTTCTAACACGAATACACAAAATGGCACTACTGCAGTTTAGTGCACCCTCTATGAAAGAGACGGAAACGCGCCTACTGCAGTTTAGTGCACCCTAAAACAACGGCGCATTCTCCAGCAAACGATGACTACGCACATTACACCGAAGCGCGCGCTCGGTGTAATGTGCGAAGACGAAGACACACGAAGACACAAAGACACTCATTTATAACTATAGGGAAGAACGAACGGCATTCATTCTGTTGATTAAATCATGTTGTTCTCACATGCATTTTAGGGTGCACTAAACTGCAGTAGGGGTGAAAGAGGGTGCACTAAACTGCAGTAGTGCCCACAAAATTGTCCAGATTTTTTGTGCTAGTATCATTATGAAACATCATTTTGCCAAAGTCAGGTTGCATCCGCTAAAAAACAGCTAATGCATTGGGTTGCCTCTTCGCACCATATGCCATATGGAATAATTTTCAAATTACAGTGCAAGATCTGAAATTGTAAAAATCTTGCTCACTTATGATTCGTTCCCTTTGAGTAAGTGACGTCTTCTGAATGACTGATCTGGAACATTTTCAAACTTTTTGTGAACATGCATGATCTTCACTTTCTTCATTACCTAATCTTGAACCACGTCAATAATTTTCAGATGATGAAATGAAGTCAGTGTCGGTGGAGCTTGCTACAGCAGTGTATAGGACTAGGCCTAATTATTCAGTTCATTTAGTGCCAGTGGTCTCTCCTTGTAACAGTCGTGGTTTGGTTCTAAATATGAAGAAATCTTCCCATCTGCTCATTACAAAAAGTACTGACTGTTCTCCATGTAGCTTTTTTCATTCAGTATTACCGGAAAACGACTTTATTGATGTTCTTGGCTTCAGATTGAATAAGTCGCTATCATGGTCGTTGCACATCAGCCAACGACTGCGAAAAGCTGCAAAGTTAACTCACTTGTTACGAGTATTAAAGCCGATTCTACCGAAGAAAGACTTGATTCACATTTATCAATCGGCTATTCTGTCGACGATGAATTATGGCAGTGTTCTATACATTGGCAGTATCTTTTCCAAGGACAAAGCTATCATCGAAAAATTTGAAAAGCGTTGCCACAAAATCATCTGTAATAAGAACTGTAAAAAGAAATGTTTACCTGATTTTTTCGACTCCCAAAATCGACATGCTATGAAACTGTTTCAATCGGCCTTGAACACTGATCATATATTGCATTCAAATATTCCAAGACGTCTTCCAAGTGGTCGCCTATCACAGCCGTATTGCAAATCCGCTCGTCGTCAAAAATCGTTTGTGCCACATATGACAGCCTTGTACAATTCATTTTTCCGTTGACATTATTTTTTCGATCATGCTTTTGTGTATTTATGATTTCCATTCATTTGAAAATATACGCTTTTTATTATTATTATTATTATTGTTAGAGCTACAACCTGACTAATTTATCTACATTTGCATTTCAAAAAACCATTTGTCTTCCTTATCAGTCTTAGCGTCATGGTCCCTGTCTCATTTATTAATGCATCTGCAATTGATCAGTCATGGATGCGACACCTGCCAAATTTGAGTTGGAAATTCATAATATTATCGCAAATAACATTTTATAATGAGATAAATTTTTTTCGGTCGATTAGTTAAGCTTGTTCCACTGCTGCAACAGGTTGTCAGTTACACAGCCAACAATCTGCTTTATGCCTTTGGTTTTTTCTTTTTGAAGATGCTCAAAATGATTCAATATTCCGTTGTTAAAAAGAAGAGCTGTAGGATATTGTAACACTTGAACAGATGTAGGCTATATTTCAAATTTTTCGTATAATGTACTCCAAATTCCGATATGGTCATTGCTTTACCATTGTGTCTTTTAATGTTTGACATAAAATCAGATGTTTTCGGCCATTCTTTCAGATAGTTAATAAAATATGTAAATGTTAACAATGTGTCTGCGCTTCATATTCTAAGAAAATCAAGTGATTTGATTGAAAACAAGCTATCGTGATGACAGTAGATTGTATGAAATTATCATTTATTATTAGTATATTAATTGTTATTAATTATCATATTATTATTTGCATCAAATGAAAAGTCAAAGTGTGAAGTTTTGGATCTGTAATTTTAATAGCTGATAAAATAATTTTATCAGTTGCATGATGATGCCGATGTATTTTAGGCTGGAAAGACGCATACCTCTCAGATAAGCGAAATTAGTCAGAAAATTCAACCCAGCTCACATCATTGGGCAACATAACCAGCTATTTTCCCACAATTTTTCAGGTCAATCGGTGCTATAGTTTCGTCGGAACATTCGAAAAAAATCGAAAAGTAGTTATTAGTCATTTTTGAGGAAAATGCGAAAATGTAAAGAAGTTTGGGGAGAGGTTTTTTCAAAACTGGCAGCTCCGACATAGATGTTCCTTAGTTTTACACAAAAGCTCATCTTTCTGCCCGATAAACTTTCGAAGTTAGAAAAAAGTGCACACCCCAATGTACCGGTACGTAGTAATTGGTGTTCATCTGTGTTTTATTTGATGTTTGTTCGTTTGTTGGCATGTAAAACATAGTATTTGGTGTTCATCTGTGTACATGCGATGCTTGCAAGCGTAAACATTTACATACCCCATCATGCTTCAGGCACTTGCCGCTCGAAAAATCCCCAGAGAGTGAAAGGAAAACAAACAAAGTTATGTACATGAAGATATCTATTACTAGTATTCCCTTTTTTTACACTGATGACTCGTCCAGCATAGAGACGTACTTGGAATGGCATGTCCTCATGTGCGTACTTCGGCAGCAGCGGCTGCTCCCGAGCGCACTTACTCAGTGACAGCTCACCTTGAAGTTGGCCTTGCTCTTCCGTCTCTTCCTGGTCTCGGTGTCGGGGCTGCTGCTTTTATCACCTCTATAGATCATTCCGCTTCCGGTCCTTGGCAAAATAGGGCTAGGTGGGAGGAAATGACACGCCTTCGGAGATTCATGCTGCGCGTTAAGATAATCTACGTCACTGCCATTTGCAGTGACGTAAACATGTCCAGACTGCTGCCGTGATCACTCATAAACAAATATCCTGACATCTTCTGCGCATTAATGAAGTGCCGTTCCCAGGGATAATCAAATACATGGAGTTGGAATATGTCGCATTTCGTCCGCCATGCCGCTGGAGCGTTGACGGGTAGTTGAATGACTCCACCTCCACCTTGCCTCCAACTTTAATATCTCTCCCAGCACTCCTCGTGGAATTAACATTGACTCGAGCCATAAAAATGAGAATATTTGGGCGGACCAGCGCAGAACACAGGCGTTTGTGTGGCGAAGCGGCGACCCCGGTTGGTTCTGTGGCGGTACCAGAACCGCTCAGCTTGTTTATTTGGTGTTGCCGCCAGTTGAGCCTCATCCACCATTTTCGTAGTGTGTACATGTCTTCCTTCTTGGGCGGTTCAAACGGTTTTTGACAGAAAGCCAATATAATTGATGAAGTCAGAGAGCGGAGGCATGAATTCATGTCGGGACGGCGCTCCTCATATGTCCTTCAGAACGAAAGAAGCGAAAACTGAAACGATATTAGCCGAGATGCATCAGCCAATGAGAAGTCCCAGCTTCGAGAGTGGTACCGCTGACTCCGTCTCGGAGAGAGGATTCAGAATATATACGGCTTGGCCGACTTCGTGCTAGTACGGACCGATCTTCAAACGATTTTATTCAGGACGGGGGAGTCAAACCAAAATTATTTTCAAGTTTTTCCCATTCAAAACTTTGATTTTCCTAAACGTCAATTTTCGAACATTCTTCAGGAGGGAGGGGGACGTCAGTAATTTTCCCACCTGTTCAGTTTTCTCATGTCTACCTTTTCATCTCCCACCCAAATCAGTTTTAAGATGATGGTCCCTTGTGGGGCAGTCGACCAGGCTGAATCGCATGGCGGTGGTCCCGGCGCGATCCGAGGCCAAAATCGATGCTGTCCGCTAGCCGAGCTTTTTGACACTATTATCTCAGAAGATATAGAGATAATATTCCCTAAAAATCATTTTTCATGTATTAAGTTCTGACTAGTGGGTTCAATCTCGAGATCTCGACAATCTTTTCGGCTCGAGATTTAACTGCATTTTCTGAGTAATTGTCACAATCTGATGTAGTGAAATATTTATAAAAGAAAATGTCGCTGAATACGGGTAGTATAAATATAATACGACCGATTTCGAATGGAAGTCAAAAATTGAGCTCCCACTCTTCCTCAGGATTTTTTTACAAAGGAATAGACCATAGAAAGGCCTATTACATAAACGGCTTGGGAAAATTCAAATGATCAGTTGAGTCAAAGAAAACTCATAGAAATGGAAGTTTACACATTACATTGCAACGATCCCCTATGATCCACAATCCCCTAGCAATCAGTACAAGTCAATGAAGAATCGAAACCAAGCTAAGTCTTCAAAAAGTCTTTCAGAATTTTCTCGTCTATCGGTCTTGGTGTCTGAAAAGCTGTCTGATGGTGACCTTAGAGGTGCAATTAGAATTGCTTCCACAACCGATACCATGGCTCCTGACAACGATGTGACTTACGCCGCTCTTCAAGAGAAACACCCAACAAGACCAGTTGACTATTACAAACCACAAGAGCCTTCTTCAAGTAACATTTATCGTTCAATCTCTATCGAAGAAGTAAAAACAGCAATACAATCTTTTCAAAACGGATCCGCAGGTGGGCCTGATGGTATAAGACCTCAATTGTTGAAAGAACTAACATTTCCAAAAGTTGGTGAGAGTGGTCATTGCCTACTGAAAAGTCTTAGCGATTTTGCGAACTTAGCTATAGATGGGAAGACACCCTCTTTTGTAACACCAGTATTTTTTGGTGCAAATTTGTTTGCTTTTTCCAAGAAGCAAGGTGGCATCCGCCCGATTGCTGCCGGTAACACGTTGCGCCGCCTTTGTGCTAAATTAGTCGCGCGATTGGTGTTCTCGAATAGAAAGGAATCATATGGTAACATTCAACTTGGTGTTGGGACTCGCTTTGGGTGTGAAGCTGGTGCACACGCGACTCATAATTTCTTGAGGGGTCGTGACGATAATGACGCTCTATTCAAAATTGATATCAAGAATGCATTGATTTCTATTCGCAGGGACAGAATGTTAGACATTGTACACACTAGATGTCCCGACATCTACAATTACACTTGGTCGGCGTATAACCAAGCAAGTTTCCTTGCATACAATGATTATCTTATCCCAGGAAGGCGCACACAAGGAGATCCCGAAGGACCAGCTCTTTTTATTGATCTGATTAATGAAATGATCCATCAACTATCCAGTCCACTCAATGTTTGGTACTTAGATGATGGTGATATCGGTGGTCCTAGTGATCCAACGGCATCTGACTTCCTTTATATTATAAAAACAGCAAGTGATCTTGGACTCGAAATCAATTCTGCGAAATGTGAACTGGTTTTCCTTGGTAACCCTGATGATGACAAGAAAAAAGACATTTCATTTATCTTTAATTCCATCTGCCCTGGAATAAAGTTTACCTCAAAGAATGATCTATGTATCTTGGGCTCTTATTGGACATTCTGCTATCACCACATGCCTAATGGCATCTAAGACTGAGACTTTGAGAATTTTTGCAGGCAGACTGGAGCATCTAGACTCACATGATGCCCTTTTTCTACTATAGAATTCGTTTTCTATTCCAAGATTAACATACTTTTTGCGCGCTGCAACTTGTTATAAAGAGCCTCGACTTCTTCAGAAATACGATCAGACCATTTATGAATAATTGGAATCGCTGCTGAACATCAATCTCAGCGAAGATGCCAGGACTCAAGTGAATCTTCCAGCACGGATTGGTGGTCTCGCAATTTACTCTGTCCAAACGCTCGCACTTTCTGCTTTTATAGCCTCTGCGGCCAGTAGCCTTTCCTTGACTATCAAACTTTTGAAAGAAAATTCGAGCTTCCAGGGTGTTGAAGTTACAAACGCCACTGTTCAGTGGAAAGCAATCACTGATGAATACTTGCCTTCAAATAAGACCAGTCAGCGAGAATGGACGAACCCATTTCACTTACGAGCATTATCCTCAATGTTGTCTTCTGCCAACCAACGTTCGAAGGCGCGTTTGACATCCCTTCAAAGCAGCACTGCCGGTGCATGGTTATCCGCTTTCCCGATTTCTGGATTCGGCACGAAGTTGACTGATGACCAGCTCCGGATAAACTTAGCCTTACGACCAGGATGCAAAATTGTGGAACCTCATGTATGCGTCTGTGGAGTGGAAGTTTCTGGAGATGGTCACTATGGACTTTCGTGTCAAAGAAGCGCTTTAAAGTCAATTAACATTCCTGCCATCTTGGAGCCAACGGGCCTAACAAGATCTGATGGTAAGCGTGTTGACGGAATGTCATTAACTCCTTGGTCACATGACAACAACTTCGGACACTAGGTTGTTCTCCTACCTAATCCAGCGGATTCAATTTATCATTCTTGTGGGCAATGCCGCTGCCATGAGAGGCACGTTGCCGGTGTAGGATTTTCGCCATATTTTTTAAAATTTATTAACTTGTATTTCTTTTCTTTTGTTTTTAAGGACCTTAAAGGATTTTTATATCTAGTGAGCTTGTTAACTTTCTGTCTCTTGTAATTTGATATGCATAAGATATCAAACGATATTTGAAAGCATTATCAATATAACAAAGAACGGCCACAGGCCGTTATAGGATAATGCTTGAAAATATAGTATGATATCTATCATAACGCATAGTTTTACCTGTAATTCGGAGTGTGATATCTGATGATTTCCGTTTGTTATGTACATAATACACGGAATATATCAGGCAATAACCATGGATTTCTAAATGCTACGGAAATTCATGCAGAAGTCCATGGAAATATCCAAATCCATCCAATTCCATTCGAGTCATTAGGGCATGAAGACGGCGTGAATTTCCATTAATTCTGTTTATAGCCTACCACTACATGTACATCAATGGTGTCAAATTGTTGTCTTCTAACCTACTACTCAGATCCCAATGACGGACATGTAAAGCAAGAAAATTTTGAATCTCGACATTCTTGAAATATAGCATGACATATTATCATATTCAAGACAGCATGACTCAAGCTTGATAAAATGCCTACATGGTTCAATGGTCCGTCTAACTCTGACGGCATTCAAAGTTTGTCAGCTAAAAATTGTGCATTTTATGACTTCCTCTAAGAATGAGTGAACTGATAGCAGCATCAAGAATCAAACATGTCCTTCGGAGTTGCTCAATGATTGAAGAAAATTCTGCACCATTTAATCAATACACAAGAAGTCGTGGAATCTTGCTGTTTCAGGATATGGAGCACAACTAGGGACCAAGGTTTTACACGATTACACGAATTACACGGAAACTGTGTAAATCATCATTTTTTGGTTAAACCGTGTAAAACGAAATAAGCCTTGTAATGCCGTGTAAAGACCAATTCAGACCGCCATACTTGTGTGCTACAGTGTGCATAGCCTGTCATAGGCTTAATTCTGAATGCAATTTGGAATTCCGTGATGCGCGCACGAATTCTGTGGCACGAATATAGCAGACGGAAAGTAAGGAAGCTTGGTTGCATCTCTCAAGAATATCTTCGCTCACAACGTGTCACGCAAGCAAAATTACAAAGTGTTTCTGCAGCACCAGACAAACCGTGATGACGTGCCCCTTCCTCCATCTCCTGTGGTGACACGGTTGAATAGTTGGTTTGCGGCTGTTCGTCACCACGCCGTCTATATCGATCTCTATCCGGACTTTGTTGCGGCGGAGTTGGAGAAGTCGGACGAAAATCAAGCCTTAGCGGAGGTTTCGAAACTCCTTGAAGAGGAAGCGCTAATCGCAGACGTCAAATTTATTGCCGCAGAATGCGAGCCAATAGTGGAGCTCCTCAAATGGTTCGAGGGTCGACAAATTCATGTTCATCAAGCCTACAACCGCGTCATGGACCTCCTTGCGCTGGCATGGCAGGAGACAAGGCGAACGACACGACGTTGAGTACATCCCATCGCCAAGCTTTGAGAAACACGAGAGACAAACTGATGCATTATTACGGCCATGAAGCGCCAAAAAAATTCATTTCATCAGCAAGGACTCGATTTCCTCAAGGCTGTCCGTCTCTTCGATCCGAAGCAAGCCAAGATCCTCAATGTTGACGACCTTCACAGCATCCCCGGCTTGCTCGACAATACCCGCGCGCGCTCTGAACTCCCTGCCTACAAACAAGCAGTTATCGAATTAAATGAAAATCTTGGTCCAATCGATTTCTGGAGCGCGGTTCCTTACCGATTCCCAGAACTCGCTAAAATAGCGATGCGCTGTTTGTGCATTCCGGTCAACTCTGTTGACGCAGAACGAATGGCCAGCGCATACACGCGCGTCGATCAACCACAACGTCAACGCATGAAAGACTCCAACCTTGCGATGCAAACCATGTCTGCTTTTAACAGTGTTCAATTGTAAATGGGTTTATCCATTAATTCAAAGTAGACTTGATTTCATTTAATATTTCTGATTTCTTGATTTTATTTTGATGAAATAATGTGAATCATCAGTGATAAGAATGTTAAGCGATAGGTTTATAGTAAGTTTATTTAGTCATGGAGTTATATCTAAGCCGTGAGATAAATGCAAAATATACGGGATAACGGATATCAATGTATTCATTGATCTCTCATCATGACCGTGTAAGTGCCGTGTAATTTCCCGAAAATTGAAAAAATTTCCGTGTAATTTTGAAAATTTTACCGTTATTTACTTTTGTCCCTAAGCACAACATACCACCAAGCGGGATATCAACATCAATCACAGAATTAGACAGGTCGTCTCTTCTTTCGTTTGACTAGAAGGGGAACATGGGAACATGTAGCGTAAATGAAATGGCACAATCTGCTGACTAAATACCATAGCAATCGAACAATGAGCAGCCAGTTCAACATTAAACACGCCAAATTGTGCAGAGTTTCAGTGACTGTTATCAGCCGGATCACACAGCAAAGAGACACAGACGATGTCAAGTTCTACAGAGAAGTATGTGAACGTTTTTTCATGCGCCAGCTAACTTTTTTAAAAATGATCGGAGGGCCCAACATTATCGAGAAAACTTTTGCGTAATGATCTGAATTCTTCAAATCTGAAAGAACCGTGGCGATCGGAGCATTTTGAAGGAATTCAGAGTAATACCCAAGCGACGCACGACTATATTTCCTATCTCTGTAAGGTATTAAAATTTCTTTTTGCCCACTTATTAAGTTCCTGCATGTTGCCATCTGTTTGAATCAGTTTGCACTTCTAGCAAAGTGATACGATTTAAACAATCTAATTCTGAATATCGAAAGAGAATGACAGCTATTAAGTCAATACAAGACACCAACACCCTTGATTCCCCGACCGCACTCGCCTGACTTAGGAATCGAACCGAAGTCCGCGGTGGAGACGAGCTCGCACCTTCTTCACTAGGCCACGCTGACGGTTCAAAAGGAATGCGAGTGAAGGCAGAAGTCATCTCTAAGTGATATCGACAGCATATTGTCCTATTATTATTGACAGAACGCTAACAGCGTTCATATTGTAGCGAGACAGCATATCAGCATGTCATGCGACTACGTCACGGACGGTGTAGATTGACAACTAAGGTCTGTCGTAGTTCATTGAATATCGAAAGAGAATGACAGCTATTAGGTCAATACAAGACACCAACACCCTTGATTCCCCGACCGCACTCGCCTGACTTAGGAATCGAACCGAAGTCCGCGGTGGAGACGAGCTCGCACCTTCTTCACTAGGCCACGCTGACGGTTCAAAAGGAATGCGAGGACAATATGCTGTCGATATCACTTAGAGATGACTTCTGCTTTCACTCGCATTCCTTTTGAACCGTCAGCGTGGCCTACTGAAGAAAGTGCGAGCTCGTCTCCACCGCGGACTTCGGCGAGTGCGGTCGGGGAATCAAGGGTGTTGGTGTCTTGTATTGACTTAATAGCTGTCATTCTCTTTCGATATTCAATGAACTACGACAGACCTTTGTTGTCAATCTAATTCTGTGACATCAATGGACAGTGGCAGATTACAGTATGCGCTAAATTAAGATGGAATTCGTCGATGGACCCTATTATAAGGAACAAACAAACTTCTAATCCAAGCTTCTGCTTCGCAAAATTATGAAGCAATGCCTTTATGTGTTTATAGCGACACACTAACAGACCTTTCCCGTTGAACCGCGGCTCTTCAAACTATGTATATGTGATATTTAGTCACCTAGGAATTCATGGGGATTTCCGTGTGATATTTTTTCATATAATACACTGACATCATTGGAAGACCAGAGATATCTGCACTAAACTATGCGTTATGACTCTTCAATAAATCCCTTAGCAGTATCATTAATATAATGTGTAAACGTCCATTTCACTGATCATTTGAATTTTTCCCAAGCCGTTTATGTAATAGGCCTTTCTATGGTCTATTATTTTGTAAAAAATTCCTAAGGAAGAGTGGGAGTTCAATTTTTCACAATCTGATATAGGCCAACTTGAAATATCGAATTCGAGATTAAAGAAAAAAATTGAAGATCTCGAAAAAAAGGAAAAAATTGATCGAAAATGAATTCATTAGCACAGATCAAGTGTTTGTGTCTTCCTAATATTCAAGTTATAAAGATTGTGTTCCATTTATCCATTTTAAAGGAAATTCGTTCAATAAATAATTTTGCTTAAAGAACGAATTTTGTTGGATACTTTGAAGATATATTGGCCTCACTTGAATAATGAGATGCAAAAAATTCAAATAAAAATATAACTTAAACAATGAGAAAGAAAGTTCATAACAGCTGCCATCATATTCAAACACGGATAAATGCAATAACGACTTGCAGAGTTTCCAATCGATTGAGATCCAGAGTTTTCAAATTGAAGGCTATCGAATATGCCGCAGCTTGTTGAAAGATTTAAAGTCACAAGCTTCCAATTTGAAAGTATCACATGTCTTTCCGCCAAAGCAAGGGTCACATCTAGAAAGAGAAGAAATGGAGTTTAAAGCAAATGCATTGAATTATTGCTTCAAAATTCAACAAAATGTTCACATGCAGGCTACTTTAGACTATCAATGCTTGCTTCATATCGGACAAAATAATTACAACTCTACAGTGGCACTTGTTTATCAAATTAAAAACATGCTCTTCATTTAAGATGTCAGACTGTGGAGCAGTTTTACAACCTTAAAGTTGATTATGCTCCCTTTGACTTTTAAAGCAATAAGCTTTAAGTCTTTGATAGATCTGATGTTCAGATGATCTGATCTGTAGATTTATTAAGAATATACATTGGTGAAGATGCATATAGATATTTCACAATGTATGAAAATAAGTTAGATGATGAATGAAACAACATAAAAACGATATATTATGTAATATTTCATAAATTTTGTAATTGTTTTTGGCATTATGAAGATAATTATCAAAACCTTGGTCAATCATTGGCCTATTTTGCTTTATAAAGATATTTCTTATTCTTAAATGAATGAGATTATAATCACTATTAAATGTGAAATTATGCCTATGTGGGTTGCCAATGTATTTCACCCCAATCACTATATTTTCTCGGCATAAAATGATGATTTGTTGATGTCAGAGTTCTGCTCAATAATCGAAGACAATTGTTTTACTTCAATGTTTATCCTTCAAGGTTGACTTTGTAATTATTTATTTTATTGGGGATATTCGTATTCCACAATGAATGAATGAAAAGGAATATCATCAGTGTCTGCCACACCTCTTTACATTTATTATAAGTGTGAACGGAATTTCGTGAAGCGTCTTTTTGTAATTCCGGTTGCCTGACTATATATAAACGTGAAGCAAATGTTGAATGATGCAAGGCATCTTGAGATTTTCACATTTAAAGTTGTGCTATTCTATTTCCAGAAATATCTGAATTTCAAGATCTTTATCAAGATCTGATGCAACTCGAAATGATAACTTACTTGCAAATGTCTTTTCCTTTAAATCGACAGCATCTTCCAGTGTAACATGTGATGTCTGATTGACTGGAGCATTCTTCACAATCACGGTCATCGGAGTCACTGATTTCAGGTACAACAAAGCATGATGAAGCACCAAGTAGTCCGAAAAGAAGCATTATCACAATAGTATATGCAAAAGCGGGAGTCTGAGCCATCGGAAGGGAATGAATGCGAGTACGAGTAATACTGCACTTGAAAGTCGCTGTGTTTTGTCGCTTATGTTCAACCACACCTGTATTTATACTTCCATCGACGGAGGGCTTGCGAATGACCTTGATGTGCTCGCATTTCACCAATGATTGCTCATTGATATGATCGACGCTCTAACAATAGTTTACATTCCGGGTGATCGTTTACATGATAAGATATTTGCCACAATTAATTGGCGACATTTGAAGGATTTTGTCAACCATCCCTTTAGTTGAGCATTTATATTTTGTATCGTGATTACCTATATTTAGATATGATTAGGTTGTATATCTAAATAAAGTTTCTATTAACCTGCATTGATTTTATATGAATTTGTATAAATTGATTATTTTTTTCTCAATCAGTTTCAATTGGCAGTACGATGACAGATTGATCAATTTTCATCAAGAGAAAATCGAAATAAAGAAACACAAAAGTCATTGGACAAGTTATGACCCGTATAATTTATTGCAGCAGAGAAATCGTCATTTCATCGGGGTGCGATCGATCAAACTGTACAGGAAAGATGGAACAATATTTGAAAACGAGTCGCTTCGATGGTGATCTGGCAAAGTCAAGTGGCACAGAATGGATACATTGGCGAAAAACCTTCGAGAATTTTTTGGATGCTATATCAGTATAGGACGCCGACATGAAACTGCAGATATTGGTGAATTTTCTTTCTTCGAAAGTATATCAGCACATATCAGAATGTGACAATTACCTTGACTCCATGGAATTGCTTGAATCTTTATTCGTGCGGCAGAAAAATGAAATTTTCGCTCGGCACATTCTCTTGACTCGTCATCAAGAGACTGATGAAACTGTTAGTGATTACGTGCACACATTGAAGCAATTGACAAAAGACTGCAGATTCAAGTCCGTCACCGAAGACGAGTATAGAAATGAATATATTCGGGACTCATTTATATCTGGCATAAAATCACACGATATTCGACAACGTCTTCTGGAGAGTACAAAACTTACACTTGAGGAGGCTGTTCGACAGGCTCTTGCATTGGAATGTGCTCAGAAGAATGCTGCTGTGTACCGTTCCATGGACGGATCAACACTCTGTTGCTGCGGCTCGTGTTGAGGGGCCCACTGATGTCATTTCAGACAGTGTTGAGCGCAATACTGAACGCAACTTGGAATCTTCTTGTGCCGTGACTAGACCCAGGACATGCTTCTTTTGTGGGTCTAAGGCTCATCCAAGGAATCGATGTCCCGCACGGAATTCTACCTGTAATAACTGCGGAAAGTTGGGACATTATTCTCGTGTGTGCCGATCTGAAACAACAAAGCAAGACAAGGTGGCTGCTCTGGCAACCCTTGCTACTATCCAAAAGCAACCCGACACTTACTCTGCACTAGCTCCTGTGGAAATCAATGGGGTACATACGGATGCTTTGGTGGACACTGGCAGTACAAAGTGTTTCGTTGGAACTGATTTTCTGAAGCGGATTGATACTGTTTCTTTCCCATGTGATTTTCGAGTTGCTTTAGCTTCGTCTATTGTTGTCTCAGTAACGCGTTTCTGTGATCTTACTTTTACTCTCGATGGACGTTATTACAAGGATATCAAATTCTATGTCTTAGATGGATTGTGCAATGACATGATTCTTGGATTGGATTTCTTGGCCCTACACTCGAGTTTCCGCATGGTATTTGGTGGTCCGCTTGAGGAAATAAAACTCGATGCAATTCATTGTATGGTTTTAAAGACCATGGATGTCGATCCTCCCAGTTTGTTCTCTCGATTGGACGATTCACATGCTATTGCTGTGCCTTCACGAAGATATTTTGAATCGGATAAAATTTTCATTTCCAAGGAGATTTCTCGCTTATTGGGTGACGACATTATCGAAGAATCTGTATCGCCGTGGAGGGCACAGGTCGTTTGTTGTTAAGAATCGTAACAAACAGCGGCTCGTGATTGATTATTCAAAAACTGTGAATAAATTCTCTGTTATTGACGCCTACCCTTTACCAAATATACATGATCTTGATAAAAATATATCACATTACAAATACTTCAGCGCTTTAGATTTAAAATCTGCGTATTATCAAATTGCCCTACAGGAAAATGACAAGAGATTTACTGCATTTGAAGCAAATTCAAAACTGTATCAGTTTCGAAGACTTCCTTTCGGATTATCTAATGCTGTGGCGTGCTTTCAACGCGCGATTGATGGGATTATTGCCAAAGAGAATCTAACAAATACGTTCGCTTACTTGGATGATGTAATAGTGGTGGGGAAAGATGAGCGTGACCATGAAATCAATTTGCAAAAATTTATTGACGTGACCCAGAGGTACAACATCACTTTAAATCATGATAAGTGCAAATTCAAACAAACGTCCATACAATATCTTGGCTATGTGATCAGTGAAAATTGTCTGAAACCTGATCCAGATCGCTTTAAACCTTTAATGGATATGAGCCCGCCTGATAGTATGGATAGTTTACGAGGTTGCCTGGGAATATTCGGCTATTATTCTAAATGGATTCGGAACTTCTCGCCTTCGATCCAGCCATTATTGAAATGTAGTTCGTTCCCATTATCAGATTCGGCTTTGCAGACTTATAAAGATTTGAAATCGGCTATCAGGGATTCTTGTTTGAAACCGATTGAATTTAGTGACTCTTTCACCGTGGAGACCGATGCTTCCTATAACACACTAGCTGGAACTTTAACTCAAAAGAGCAAGCCTGTCGCATTCTTTTCTCGAACTTTATCGGAGCACGAAAAGGGCTGGTCATCCTACGAGAAGGAGGCTGCGGCTGTTGTCAAAAGTGTCAAGAAATGGCGCCATCTTCTGTCGTTGCGTAAATTCGAAATTGTGACTGATCAGAAAGCAGTATCCTTTATATTTGATAATCAGCGCTGCGGCAAAACAAAGAATGACAAGATTCTCCGTTGGAGATTGGAATTTTCCGAGTTTTCATACAGTATAAGATATCGGAAAGGTGAAGAAAACCTATCGTCAGATGCAATTTCTCGATTATGCTCCCTGAAACTGAATAGTGACCATCTCAAAGAACTTCATGTCAAGCTTTGTCATCCTGGAGTCCGAAGACTTCTAAATTTCGTGCGGAGCAAGAATCTTCCTTATTCGGCCGAAGATGTCAAAACTGTTTGCAGATGTTGCGAGCAATGCTGTCGATTGAAGCCGAGATTCTACAAACCGGAGCCAGACTCGCTGGTGAAAGCTACTACCCCGTTTGAGAGACTGTCCATAGATTTCGTGGGTCCTAAGCAAACCAACTGCAACAGACGATACTTGCTTACTATAATCGACGAATACTCCAGATTTCCGTTTGTATACCCTTGTGCGGATATTACGGCTAGAACAGTTATAGCGAAGTTGAAAGATTTGTTCTCGGTCTTTGGGGTGCCTTCAAGCATACATTCCGACAGAGGAGCGCAGTTCATGTCTAGCGAGGTGAGGAATTTCCTATCCAGCAATGGAGTTTGGCAGACCAGGACATCTCCCTACAGGCCACAAGGGAATGGTCAGTGTGAACGCTATAATGGTGTAATCTGGAAGAATATATGTCTGGTTTTGGCCTCTGCTGGGTTGCCGGAATCTCAATGGGAATCTGTCTTGCCAGATGTTCTGCACAGCATGAGAACTCTTTTATGTACTGTGACAAACTGCACTCCCCATGAACGACTGTTCTCTTTCTCCCGGCGCACGGCTAGTGGCAATCAGCTTCCTACTTGGTTGATGACTCCGGGACCGGTTCTCTTTCGAAGATTCGTTCGTGCATCGAAATCAGATCCTTTGGTGGATCAGGTGGATCTCCTGGGGCAAATAGCAAAGTAGCATGGGTGAAGTATCCTAGTGGAGTGACTGATACGGTTTTGGTTCGGGATTTGGCACCTTTACATCCTGCAGAGGAGCAAGCATCGGTAAGCAGCTCGGATGATACAAGTATCTCTCAGGATTTTCAACAAGATGATCTAAAGGAAGACATAAGTGTGGCTATCGATCCCGTGGAATCTACTGACTCTCATGATCCTAACGGCAATGATGTACGGCTTCGGAGATCGACTCGTTTTAGGCGCAAGCCGGATCGTTTCAATTTTGATTCATTTTGATTACTTTATTTTACATGTATGTGTTCGCATTCTTTTGAGTTGGGGTGAATGTCGTGAGTTGAAGTTAACTGTGCATGTGTCTCTTATTTAATTCATGTGTACATGCTATCCGTGTCATTCTCTGCTGCAATGAACGCTTGTCATGTAGCAAAGTCTTTCTCGCGCGTCACATAATTAATGGATAATGCAGTCAATTTTATATGAAACTCGCAAGCGCGAGGACTTGATTCCTAGAATTGATCCAATTCTCTGAAGAAGAGCTATCGACTTTCTCAGTTCATTCATTGATGTATTTGATAAACAGGAATAGCGCATGTTGCTTCATTAGCAAGTGTCATCTTGTTATTCTAAACTCAGTTCTTGCAGGACTCATGAGGAACAACCCCAAGTATTCCGCTATCTTTCTCTTGTTAAACGACGAGTTCAATCACGGCTTGGACAATAAAGTTTGGGGCAGCATCACACACCTGTGTATTTGGCCCATGTTCCATCGAGCCAACGAAGCCGTGTTGACTATGGACACTAGGGATATGACTTTTTGACTTTTTTTCGAAATTTGAATTTACCGTATTACAGCTCGATGAGTTTTTGTTTAAAACTGATCAAAATGCGTTTTTCTTAGTTATTGCAAAAAAGTTCACCCCCAACCTCAAATCTCTAAAACGATTTTCACAAGAGATAGTAGGCCTACATTTTCATTTTCAGAGCTTCAAAAATGTCTCATTACCAAATATTGCTACCTCTAACTTAGTTTTATAATAGATAGGAATGTATAATTACTCCCTGCTAAAACAAAGCAATGAGTTTCAGATATCATTTGATGCTAAAATCAGCAAAATCAGGGACCATGTAGAGGCTCTCAGACATTATGATAACCATGACCTATGAACTTTGTGTGTGCTTATCTACTTTTTAATTATCTATCCGTTGACAAAAGAAAGATGAGGAAACCGACTCAAATGGATGATGCAGCAATTTTCTTGGAATTTAATTATCAAGGTGAAGAGTCGCTTACGGAAATTGTCATGATAATTTTGATAATAATGGCTCATTAAGACTTATGATAATTTGGAACCAGTTATCATGAACTTATTATAAATTCATGAATACATTTTCGTACAGGAAGGGATAGGTGAAGGTTCAAACTACGATGATATCAACAATGTTGATGGGGGGGGGGACAAATAAAAAGCCGTAGTTGTTATTAACTTGGTGTATATGACCTGTCTTCGCCTGATATTTGCTTGGAAAGAAACTTGCCATATATTTTGCTATACAATCCACAAGAACAATCTCTGCATAACAACAACAGGATACCGCTAAAATTCCAAATTGTTGGTCTTTATCTGTTCTTTGGCAAATCTGTCAGATTAACAAAAGAACGAATAGGCCTACGTGAAATTCGAATGGAGATGTCGCATTTATGGGAATGCAATTTGAATTTTCTTGTTTTATCTACTTAAACTGTGGAAGCTAAACTTGATCAATTATTGAAAACATGACGGTTGTGTGAAACGACAGAAATATGATTGAAGTTTTGATATTACGAAAGAAAATGGCATTTAGTTATGTAACGAGGATAAACTTCTACACCAAATTCGGAAAAATCGGGTATACGACGGAGAAGGCTACGAGTCATATTACAATCCATCCTTCCAAAAGGAGAAAGAAATCATTCAACCAATGTCCTCGAATTTGAATTTAATATCATCTGAAGAATCGGAAGCAGATATCGACAGCGAGTCTCAAGAGTCAGATCATCAAGGCGATCGGTCCACTAAAACTAGAAGAAAATATCATAAGACAAATGCAGCTACCAAATTAGTGGTATCTTCGAAGTTATCAACTCGCAAGGCAGCAAATGTGTGTCATCAACTGTCAGAATCTGGAGTAGACATTCACACACCCACGCAGTCCGGCATGTATAAATCTACCATCAAAGAGGCGAGAAAACTTAACGATGAAATGAAAGAGACTTTGAGCGTGGAACATTGGTCACTGCATTTCGATAGCAAGTATTGGTTTTAAAAAAATGAACACAGAAATCAAGCTAGATATACTTGAACTACCCAATGGAAAGGCAGATGCGTTTGGCCAGGGAATAACAGCAGTCCTTGATGTCGCAACTAATGTCAATACTGGAAGACGAAATGGAATTGTCATTCAATTGCAAAAGTTATTTGGCATAAAACAGAAATTAGAAATACCGCAATTCATTGGTTTTCAATACCATATTCTCGATCGAGTGCTTCGTTCGGTGATGGATGACAAACTCGGCGGCAACAATACTTCACCCAATATAGAGTATCAATTCGTCCTTAAGGCTATGAGGAACTACGGACAATTGACGGCGAATTTCAATGATGGAAATTAAGATATCACAGAAACAGCAGGATGGCGTGATGATATGAAATCTTTATTTCATTTGAACAGAGTTTCCTATTATTTGACAGAACCAAGAGGTTTTCTAAAGTACATTCCAGAGAATACCGAATTTAAGTAATGCAGGATGGAGCTCCCGGCTAATCCTCGCTCTCCTGGCTGACATTCTTCTACCAGAGAGAAGAGCCTCATTGTATGAAATTTGCCGCCTTATTTCGAGTGTGTGGGTTGATCTTTGATTTTATTAACCAATTGTACAATGCAACTGAGATTCAAACATTATGTAACAACAGCTTGTAGAATCAGCAAAAGCTTTGGCATCTGTTAAAAACTTGTAGAATCAAGAACCTTCGAGACTGGAAATTCCAAGAACTAATAAGTGCCGAACGCGCCATAAAGTGCCTTCAAGATATCTATGACTTTTGTAGAAAGAAGGAGCTCGTTCAGTTAAAGCTTCTATTGTGCAAACAAAGAATGAAATTAGCGTCATTTTTACTTTGAGTTTTCAGATAAGATTACTGTGAAATATTCGAATTTTTGATCAATGAAATTAGATGATAGTAATGATTATAATAGATTATGGTAGGCAAATCATAGCACTTCGTATATACCCTTTAATTAATAACAAATCAACTTTTTCTCATTAACTAAACAGCATCAGAAAATAATCAAATAATTATTTTAGAAGAAAAACTAGCAGAAATCACTTTTTTTAAAAAAAATGCAATTTTTAAGATTTTCATTTTTAGTTGGGGGTGAATTTTTTTCGATTAAATCAAAATAAAACACCTTTTGTCAGTTTTTATGAAAAGTTCATCGATTCATGATACAGGAATATAGGGCTAGAAAAAATTCATATTCCTAATGGACACAGAACTAACCCAGAATATCTCAGTTGCTGGCTCGAACGCGCGTGGAGCCATGTTCCAAGAGAAAACCTGAAGGCTGCGTAGACATTTTCGCGTCAATCAGATGTGATGCTTCACAAAAAACAGGCATCCCAAATCTTTCTGCGGCGTCAGAGGAAGCCTGTGCATCTACTGCGCACAAGGACGTCCAGCTAGCAATCAAACGTTTTAACCGATAGTTATATCGCCGATTCGTCAGGAATATATAATTTACATCAGAAATGATAGGTATCTCCTGTAAGATTCAAATCACATCATATCTTCCCCTTCTAAATTCAGATTAAAGTTCAAAATTTCAAAATACTGACTACTAACATGACGGCGGCTGGCTGAGGGAGATAGATAAAGAATAGCTACATCTTTGGCTTCACCTCCCCGAAATATGAATACAAGATTTATGATCCAAAAACATATCGAATTTCATCAAAATTTTCCATTTTTCCGTTTGACTCCTGACTAAGAGACATAGAGAAAGAACAGTTACCGTATATTTCTGATTTCACATCGAATGCCGCTAATGACACCATCCCGAAATAAAACTATCGATTTATGACCCAACATCCACTATCAAGAGGTCAGGAGGTCATCAAAGGCCAGATTTTCAAAAACAATTGACTGCTAACTTGATTGTTGGCTGAGGGAGATCTTTGATTTCACTTCGAGAGCGTAAGCAACTACTTCCTGAAATGCAACCATCGATTAACTATCTAGTATGGATTGTCTGGAACTCAGGAGGTCCTTAAAAGTTTTTTAATACTTTGAATTTTATCAATATTTGTCATTTTTCATTTTTACTACTGAGTGGGAGCGATTGAAAAATGATAGCTATATCTGTAATTTTACTTGGAACGTGCTTACTGACTATCCCTGGATACACTTCCGGGCAACTTTTCAAGGCAGGACCCGGCTTGACCCACCCAAGGTCCGTGCCCACTTCCAACTCTGGTCATAATCTTCCATAATGTCGCTGCTTCGATAAGGTAGCATGAAATTACTAGGGGATTTGAGCATCTAGAATTTGCAAATCTAGCTTTCTAGATTTGAGCATCTCGATTAAAAACGATTGTGTTTGTTACAAGCACTATAGTAAGCCATTAACTTCGGATAACTCTCTACGCAAAG
Organism: Prostheceraeus crozeri; assembly: GCA_907163375.1. Lineage (NCBI taxonomy): Eukaryota > Metazoa > Platyhelminthes > Polycladida > Euryleptidae > Prostheceraeus > Prostheceraeus crozeri. Next base: position 69,337 of record CAJQUW010012692.1, read on the forward strand.
ACAGCTGGATACCACATCATGTTAAAAGTAACTTCATAGAAAATACTCTGAACACAGCCGATGAAAAATGCAGTACGATAGCAGATAAAACTGAAGCAATTCATAACGCTAAACAAAAACTTAGGAAAAACGGTTTCAAAGAAAAAGATTTTAAACGGAAATTGAAGAATAGGAAGCGTCATTCCAATGCAAGTAAAAATATTAATTTATCTATGCCTTTCGTCAACGATAGCTTAAACAGAAAAATTAATTCTCTGATTCGCAAATATAATCTCAATGTTCGTCTTGTTAATACTACCAGTCCTACATTGTCCCGTTGTCTAAATAGTCGCAATAAACATAAAAATAAAAAACATAACATCTGCAACCTTTGTGATCGTTTGCCTGAAAAAATAAATTGTAATAGTTATAATGCTGTCTATGAGTCTAAATGTCGGATCTGTAATGCTAGCTACATAGGTAAAACTTCAAGATCTTTAAAAATTAGGTATCAAGAACATAAGCGGAGTATTATGAATAAGGACAGTAAGAGTGCATTGAGTGTGCATCTTCGTGATTGTTCTGCTGTTGACCTTGATGACTTCGATGTGAATATCCTTCAGAGAGCGCGAAGTACGGTTGACACTGCTTTGATAGAAGCTCGCATGATTCAGGACAGATGTCCATCTATGAATCGTCGTCATGAGCTCGCTGACTTGTAGGAGAACACAGGTCGCGCCATACAGATTTTTATTCAGCTTTTACATATATATGTCCAAGTAGCATGTCATATGCGACTGTTTTATACTCTATGAAGAAGGGTCTGGACCCGAAACGTCGAGTAAAAGCTGTTTTTTCTCTACCTTTTTTAATTAACGGATCTGCAGAAATTCAAGGGAGTGCGTTTCTCGATTACGAGTACAGCCTATTATAATTACTAGGGGAATTGCAACTGACTATTTATTCATTAAAGCAGCTCTTACATCTGAGATCAGATATCATCAGCAGTACAAGTGATTAGTAAGCAACTTATTCTATTACGAGGTGAATGCAAATCACATTTCAAAACTTCATTAAGTCAATGTGTAAAAGAGTAATTAAGCAATTCTAACTCCTACTGTAAATGCAATCGTCATAAATAAGTTTCTGTGAAAAGTCAATTTTTCTCTCTTTAACAGTTCTTTGAACTGTCGGCGGTGAAAGATAGACAAAGTGCAATAATGCAATCATTGTTGGTCTACACACTGTGCGCATGCACTAATAAGCGTCTCAGAATATAGAGTGGTAGAATTTCAATTTCAATCAATGCAGGAATCCCAAGATGAAGATCGTTACGCAATTGTTGAGGCATAGTTTTACAGACACCGTAGTCACGATAAAAAATGACATGGTGATATTCCTTTGATACTATGACGTGTCATGTTCTCAGTCTTACGAAGGTCGTCCGTGATGCCCGAAGGAATCGCTTTAATTAGCAATAGATTAGCCAAGAACTTCCTGCATTGATGAAAACTATCAAGTATCGTTGATCACTCACTATTAGAAAGTCTTGTTATTTTTTAAAAGCAAAACGGTTTTTTTATCAAGAGAGACATTATCATTTGTTCTATTTTGAACGCGTCTGGAACAAAGTTAGCCTCTCATCGCTTTGTGCGTCAAACATGCCAATCTTTGATTTTATGTGTTTGGACATGCGTTTTATAAACCATCAAATCAAGCTATTCCTATCTATGTCAGTCAGCAGTCGAATTTTTTGAAAATGTGACTTTTGATGACTTCCTCACCTCTTGATATTGGATGGTGGATCATAAGTCTATAGTAGTATTTCGGAAAGATGTCACTAAGGGTACTCGAGGTGAAACCAGAGAGATAAATATTCTTTCTTTATCTCTCTCAGCCAGAAGTCAAGTTAGCAGTCAGTTTTTTGAAATTTTGAACTTCAATCTGAATTTAGAAGGAGAATATGTGATCCGATTTGGATTTTACGAGAGATATCTTTCAATTCTGATGTAAATTATATATTCCTGAAGAATCGGAAATGCAACAATCGATTAAAAAATTTGAATAGTGACTGGACGGCGTTCTACGCACGAGAACTGAAATCGTGAAATGCCAACAGCAAATGATGTTGAGGATCTGGATGTTCTTTATATGAATCTTTCGATGGATTTTGTGCTTGTGTGCAAACCAGATTATTTTTCTACATGCTAACTAGGTAACCAAATGTTTACCTTGCCCCCTCAAAGTGGTTCCTTTGCCCTGTAGGAAATTAAAAACTAGGTAACCACAATTTTATACGTATTACTGAATTAAACTTACCGATTTCTAGATATATAAAACATTTAGAAATTTGACTCGGTAAATAAGCGTCAGTTCATGATCAAACTTGAGTCTTATACGGCATTAGCTATATATCACCCACACTTTCATGGAGAAAATGTTCGAGAATGGAAAGATTATGATCAAAAATTTGCTATTTGATAAGAATATGTTCTTCAAGCAATATAACTGTACTCATTCATGATATCTTTTGTATCTTTGCGTTATTTAAAAAGGAGCTCAGATCAGATCTCCGATGCATTGGTCATGCGCGATGCTGCTCTTCAAAAATTGTCTGATATGAGAGACAATGCAATTTCTGGTGGACAAGACGAAAATTGAAAAATGTAAAGCAAAGGAAGCAACGAGGATATGCAGTGATCAGAAGCTGAAACATTTCCCAACAAAAGTTTGAATTAATCTCCTCAGGATGGAGAGCGATGGTAAAACCAACCGTCCGATAACTGCCATGAACGGCGTTGGAAAGGTCGTTTTTGATCACAGACTTGAGATGGCGAGCTTCATGACCGAAGGAACGTCGTTTGTAGAAAACTATCATTACTGACTTACAAAGGTAGACTTTGCAAAGAAGCTTTTCTTGTTTGGTTTTGGTGCTCGCATAAGGTGAAACACATAGGCCATGCATGATACGCCGAACACCAAAATGCAAAACATGACATGGCTTGCTCCAGGACAGTCCAAACTCAGACTTGTCAAGCACAAGATCACGAATCGCTAAGCCATACCTCATGGTGTCTTTAACAGCGAACAAGAAGATCTCCATCGAATCTACTGATCCTGGGATGTCAATGGATGCTGACAAGTGCATTCGAACTTTAGAGTAAGTGAGCGAGCAAACAAGGTTTTCAGGCGTTCACTGGTGAACACAACGAGCGGGATATTTCAGTTTCCACCGCTGAACTGAAGTAAGAATTTGCCGTTCATGAACCGAAGAACGAACTGAATTGTTTTTCCATTTTCCAATTCCTATCGATATATTGACATTGATACATTGACAGTGTATTCACAGTGCTTAAATAAAAAAGCAAGCCTTGTTCCTACAAATATATTTTCCCTAAAGAAATTATCAAATTACTACGAAAGGATGTGAAATAAAATTTCGTAATTTAAGAAGATAACGTAGGGAACACGGTCGCATAAATGCCCAAATTTGCCAGTTTTCTTACAGCCAAATGAATGCGATAGTTGATAATATAAAACATGACATGCATGCAAGATAAACAAGAATATACGAGTATGCTTGTTAGCATGTATGCTCTTACTACACAACTTTAATTACATTCATTTAGTACTTTGTAACTTATCACATAACCTTAGACTTATAAAAACTTAAGCCTTACAATGCTTTTTGAGACATGCCCGTAGATAAGTGGAACAAAGGTCATCAAAGTGAGCATCAATGTGAGCGACAGTACTCTGACAGAACACAGACTTACTCCTGAAATGCTGTCTTGAGTACATAGTCCTAAAGTGCCCTCTCGAGCGATTGGTTACCTAGTAGAAATGCCTTAACAATAGCCTGGTGCAAACCTTTGTCTTTTCAGCGTCATATTTTTGTCGCCAAAAATATCTTTCACATGCATAGATAGAGAAATCATCATTACGGGATACATTGCTGCCTTCCTTTTTCCACATTGTACCATAGCTCAATTACGCACAATATATAGAACGCAAAATGAATCATTATGAAAGTGTACGAATTTTAAGACATAAACATGTGCACTTTGACCATTGATATGACTATAGTATTATCAATTCACGTGTTGAAAGAAAGCCCACTTTACTACAACGCGATAGCCACCCACTTATGAATTATGAAACAGTATTATGAACAACATCCATTATCCTAAGGCATCGGATGGGATTGAATTTGGCGTGTCAGATTATGTAATCACATCAGGCGAGCAATTGAACTTCTGAGAAAACATGGTAAGTTCCGACGCACGAAGTGTAAAAAAACCACAATGTTTATGAAAGAAAAAGTTCATAAAGTTTCATAAACATTGTGGTTTTTATTTTGAATTCTGACTACGGGTACTATTACCTCTGAAACAATCAAACTCCAAGGATTATGCGCAAATTTGAGAAAACAGTTAAAGGTGACATCGGATGAGACCACGGTCGTCAAATGACGACAACTGCATTTCGCGGTCTCTGTCATTGACCAAAGTGAACTTCAAGTAAAATTGAGCCTCTTATACACTCAATTGGTGTTTCTCATAGATGCGTTTCGGGCTTCGTGTCCTCAAGTTACATCTAACAATGAGAAAATAGACCAATAATGAATACGTGTATATAGTCAATTTATGCAATTTACATGTCCTCGGATTTAGGAGAAGTCTTAAAAATAAACGTTCCTGCTCCCTGGTATATATCAATGGGCTCACGCCTTCAGTAAAAATTCATTATACTAGTTGGCCGGTAAAAACCACCCTGGTTGTAAAAACCGGTAGAGGATAAGGTGATGTTAAATTAATTTAATACCGAAAATAAAGTTTTGATTTGAGCTCAAAATATGGAAATTCGAAGAACTTTTAAACAAACTTGAATATCACAATAATGTCACAATTGTTTGTCGCTCTCAGATTCTATTAACAAGATCAATTTTTCAGCTTACTGGAAATGTTCATTTGGTGAGATTATAACTGAAGCTGTTCAGACATGCACTATGCCTCACTTTATCAAGATTGCTGCTGCGAACAATGTTATTTAATTATTATTTGATCTTCCAAATCATGATTCTCTGCTTAAATCTCTTAATTATCTGCATTAGTACATTTAGTATATTCCAAAAAAATGGAAATGCATTCTAAGTAACTGTTGCACATGGCTTGATTTGGGAGCTGAGATTTTCCGGTGCAGACGCTCTTTGATAGAGTGTTTTCTCTGCGTTCATGAGACCTGGGTTCAAATCTAGATCTGATGAAACCTAAGCTGCTATTAAAATACACTCTGAATTCTTGCTGAACACTCAACACAGAAGAATGACAGTGGGATTATTGAAACTCGTCCACATGAGGAAAGTGGTTTGCTCAATTTAGTTCTACGTATAAATCAGTTATATTCATATATTTATGTCTATTTTTTTCATTCATTTAATGATAATTCTGGGAGTATCTAACAACTTCCGTTACATGAACCATAAGCCAAAATGGTGCTGAAGTCTATATTTATTCTTAAATCACAAGAAAAGGGCAGATCAATCGTAAACAAAAGACAACATCTTATGCCGTTCATGATAAAAACATATAAAAACATGTGGTTCTATCACAGAATGAATGCCATGTTTTGGAAGATAAGAGTTGCAAACTGCAAACCCGCATGCATCGTGATACTCAAACCCTAACTTATTGACGATCATTTCGTGAAGAAATACACTAATTTTTCGGAATTTTGGTTTTAGCCGGTTTTTACCAGTTTTTGCCGGGTTATGCCGGGTTTTTACCACTTATTGGCAAAAACCGGTTTTATCCGGCAAAAAGCCAACCTTGCTAGTAACTAGGACATGACAACGTTCAATAGAATCGCAGTGGGAATTAAAGTTTGGTCGTCAAATGACGACCTGGGCTCAAATGGGTCAAGGCCATTCTTGGTGTAAAAATTACACCACAAATTGAAGAATTTATACCACGAATTCATGATGTATCAACTAAAAGCATTTTACTTTTGTGAGAGGAATAAAAGAGTACAACTCAATTGTAATGTTTGCAAAATTGTTTCAATGCTTTGATAAGAAATTATATACATGCAACAGTGTTTTTATGGCATTCCACACACGAATCGTACGCTTATTGAACTTGCTTAAGCACTGATTGACACACAACTACAGATTGAGCTAAGTTCAACTAAAAATATTCACGGTATCAGTGCGGTGTAAATCTTCTCACAATGAACTCATAACGAATTGATTCCTGTTATTACCTTCAGTCAGAGTTCATCACAGAGTTCATCGATTGTCGCTCGGCAGCTGACATTTGTCAACGTATCATGCGAAGTCCATCGAACTCGTCCTTCCCGAGCATCGCCACATTCGCCTAGATAGCTCTCACGATTCCGCTCTCAACAGCCTGGTCAGAGCGTGGATTTTCTACTCTAAAGCGCATCAAGTAGACCCCTTTTATTAATTCTTAGTTTACCGGCTTAAATTGATATCAAGTTATTAGGAAAGTTGATTTGAAGTATAACAATGATGTTTGCGTGTAGAAAGTCGATATAATTAATCCTTTGAGTGTCTTTCAGCCTTCTAGTAAACACATGCGAAAATGTGGTGTTTTTTTTCTATTTCAGCGACATTTAGCACAGCATCAGTTGTACTAAGAGTCGGTTTTACGATGTTTGCTGTCGCCATGTAACCTCAGATACTGTAACTGATTCAAATGAAATGAAATTACACATGCAGATGCACTGTCAAAAATGATGATTTTACATGGGCATGAGCGGTTGATATATCATCAGCACAAAGAGTGAAATAGAAAAATATGGCTCCGGGGTCCACTGGTTAAAACCTCTTCACACAACCGTCTGTCAAACGAAACTACGAGTATATGGTAAAATCCAGAAATTTTAGTGTTTTCTGGAGTGATACTTGTCTTTTGCATTTTGTGGCCAACATATAGGTCTATTGTCAATGTTCAACATTCCATTCGAATGGTCTTCGCCTGCTATAACCGACAATGTCTTTCATTTCAAGTTTCATGCAGATTTTTGGCATTCAAATTCATTTGAAATTCAAAAACACCTCATTTTTGCATGTCCACACGAAAAATACATTTTTTTGCATACAGTTTTTTTTGCAGTACAACAAAGAAATACAGTGCATATTTAAGCGACCTTTGGCTCAAGAATTTCCTAATACCCTTGAATCAAGCAAATATCAAGAGTTTAGACATCAAACTCATTTCAAACTCAAAGTGTTCTTAACTTTTTCCGTCATCACATCGACACCTCCTAATTTGAAGTGACTGCATCAATTCAAACGAAACTTTACATGTAGAATGCTAACCTGGTCTTAATTGATAATCAAAAGTCGCTTGACTAATGTTCATTGATTTTGTATCAACTTGCTTGAAAATTGCAATATTTTCTCAAAAAAGTAACCACAATTCGTCATCACATCGGCTGCTACTTATTGCGATCTCCTAGCCAGAAGAAATGCTCGATGGATCTAATATTTTCATGATAAATAGCCTGCCCTTAGACTTCCATAATGTCATAATTGAATTTGTCATTTGACCTTTTGACTTTGCTCTATGCTTCAAGAATAGCACAAACTGTCATCATATCGACGCCGTCGATGCTATGATTTTCAGCGTCGTTGTGATGATGGAAATTCAAGTCGGCATTTAATCTACACTGCTGACATGATATCCGTGGAAGATACTTTTTTTCTACATCTGGCTGTTTCTACATCTACACCTTGCAAGCAGTTCCTGTGCATCAATCGAGTAGTGTTTAAGCTTCCATCTTTATATCTTTCAATCAACGAGTTGCTCCTTTCAAAGGAGAAAGTGACAAAAGAAGGAAATGCATTATTGATCACAAACTCTGGTGCCGATTCTGAAGAATTTTTACACATAATCTAAATGAGGCATCAGAGTCTGAAAATGGCATAACAAGATGAGGATTACCGAAAGAATAGGAGGGATCGACAAATGTCATGGCAGCTGGTATTGATGATTATACTATACGAGTATCTTATATTGTGGCATTCGACTTTTAAAGTAGGCTACCTAATTTATTTTAATACAACATAAACTGATATCTATATAAAGGTCGATATTTTTTGAAAAGTCTCACATATATATGAAATCTCACTTTATCAAGTCTAGACCATAAGAATCACTTCAAGCATGCAAGTAGGCCTAGACCTAGATAGAGCTGATTTTTTCAAATTTCCACTGAAATTTGATAAAGAACACAACATAAGTTAAATAATTCCAACATCCTGCGAGTATCTTTTTCATGCTACACTCAAGTGCTATAGACCTAATGTTAGATTTTTCAATCGACAATTCAGCTGCATTTTGATACTGTGGATTAAATACCATTGCTATGGTGAATATCATAAAGGATCACGATGATGTTATCGCAAAATGGTGAAGTAGGTTAAGTAAGTCTATCTTGAATGGCAATATGAAGCATGACAATGAGCTTGAGCTTGCGCATTGAACATCATGGCATATTTTGCTGATGAATGGCATCTATGATTATTAATTTTTTGTGTGTGTGTGTCTTACGCCTACATGTGCATGCACATGTCTTCCGTGTCTGTTTTTGGATAGGCCTATGGAAGCAATGTCTCATCACGCACACTTGAATTCAGGTCTGTATTGATTTTTTATCATCAAATTATTAAAAGAGCTTGTTAAAAACTTCGTCGCAGAGCTTTGATGAGTTTTATACGTTGAATGCGTGTAGATAGATTTCAACGCGCACGTCTGCCTTATGGCACTCTAAGTTTGAATAATTCAGTTGCATCTGGAGTCGCTCAGGGATCGGTTCTATCTCCTTGCTTCTTCTGTGTGTATATAAGTTCACTCAACAAACTATTACCATCCTCCGAAATGTACAAATATGCCGATGATGTTGTTGTAATCTCCACGTTTTCAGACTCTGATGACGTTAATATAAATGTCGATACCGAAGTACACAATGTTCGTGAGTGGTGTGACAAAAATGGACTGATCCTTAATGACAATAAAACCAAGCTTATGCTTATCGGATTTGACAAGTATGGACGCCTACCTATAACATTTATTCCCACTTCTGACTCTATTAACATTCTTGGAGTAGTTTTCGACAGAAATACAAACTGGAAGTCTCATATCAACTACATAGCAAAGAGAGCATCACAGTGTACATACACCTGCTCAAGACTGTTCGCAAGATTCCTTCGATACGCAAGCAGGATCTAATTTAGATTTATACTCAAATGATTCTTGGTGTGATCGAGTATAATTGCCCGCTGATGGTCGGAATGACAACTTCATCTTCGACAATATTGGGGAAAATACGGAAACGATGCCATCGAATAATATGTAGTACCACCTGTAAACGCGAATGCTTACCCAGTTTAGAAGAAAGAAGACAGCAAAAGGCCTTAAAAATGTTTCACTCTACGCTAGTGCAACGACATATGCTCAACAAATTTGCTCCACGACGATTGACTTATTCAGAGAAATTTGCTGCACCACTCTCCCGAAATAAAAGTCGGTCTCTTTCTTTCTCCCCCTTTTGTATAAAGTTGTTTAACATGACGTAATTACTTTGTCACTTTGATTTCCTTAAGAACACTATGAATGTTTCTTGCACTGTATGATTGTCATTCAAAATATAAACGATTTATCATTAGGCTACTATTAATGCCGCGTAGGTCTATCAGGCCTATCACGACTCCGTCTTATACAGCAATGACACTAAAAACGATCCATGAGACATAGGCTACAAAGACAAACCCTGAAACAAGCCTAAAAGCAACCAGAAATTTCTCCTAAACCAACTGTAAATATATTCTATAGACAAATAACCCAAAACCCATTTTGGCTCTAAATTAATTTCCGCGTAAACCGCATGATAAGAAGGTAGCAATTCGAAGTCGATGTGGCCAAAATGGATGCCACCTATATCCTAGTCACACCACTTATACATGGGTATCCATACTCATCCTAAACTTAAACTTCAAGAAATATAACTGTCAAGAGAATCTCATACAGTCTACCGGCACGACAACTTTCGTAAATCTTAAGACAGTCAATAAAATTAATTGGATATGCACTACAAATTCATTATCTAGCACAAATACATGTATGCATGCCAGCATAGATCTACGTAATGTATGAGACCACTGAATACAGTTGTGTCACCTCTATTTGACATTCATTCCAAGCCTATTCTAAGGCCTACTCCAATTCATGATGTTGTAATGTGAATATAAGAGAATAGCCACAACGTATGCAAGTTGATGCATTCCTGCTGCTTTCAGCTATTAACTCGTGTCATGGAATTAGTATATCCATGATAGCTGGAAACGGCTTCGAATTTTGAATTTAGAATCGTTCCTATTACAGGCTATTTAGGCCTATTTACATTGCCCGTTAGGTCTAGATTGTCAGCTTACTGAATTCATCATGAACACTGCGAGATTGAAATTGTGAGTACATGTCCTCAGCATGACTATTGAAGAAAAAAATAAAAAACATGCGTATAGGGATAGGCCTGTTAACTTTCGGTCATCACCGACGCATCACCGTCAGTAGTAAGGAAGTGACAAACACCAGATAGCGCAAGATGGCCGCCATCGCTGACTCCCCCCCCTCTGGAACGGCAGAGTGTCGTGGTCGGCCGCCGTGGTGCTTCGGGTCTGACTCCCCCCCCCCTCTGGAACGACAGAGGTTGTAGTCTGTCGTGGTGTGCCGGCCAGGTGGGTCCACGTTCACAAACTGTTCGCTGACTCCCCCCCCTCTGCAACGACAGAGTGTGAGACTCGGGTGAGTTGGTCCGACCGCCTGGTTGACGTGGGCGACCGTCCAGGTTGACGTGGGCGACCGTCCAGGTTGTCGTGGATGGTGAAATGGCTGCCAGATTCGGATTCAGCGTAAAATTCTGCATCTGTGGTGTGATTTCCAGCTCAATCGGCGAGAAAAATTTTTTCTTCAAAATTTTAACAGAGTTAAAATTTGGGACGTTTTGGTGTGTAGCGCCCAAACGAACCATCGGATGAGAAAACGGAGGCCAGATTCGGATTCAGCGTCAAATTCTGCATCGGTATGGTGAATTTGAACGCCATCGGAGAGAAAAAATTTTCGCTGACGTCCCCCCCTCTGGACAGCTCGCTTCGATTTTGGCTTCCAGTGGACGGATTTTGTCGTGCCATAGCTCGTTTGAAAGCTAAGAGTGAGACAAATTCACTGAAAGAATCGGCTTGTTCCTATTTGTCTTCGTTTAGATGTGAGACGCCATTTAAGATTTTGGGACATTGGCGAAAAACGACAGAGTTAGAATTTGGGACGTTTTGGGCTGTAGCTTCAAAACGAAGCATCGGATTGGAAAACGGATTTCAGATTTGGAATCAGCGTGAAATTCTCTATCTGTATGGTGAGTTTCAAGGCAATCGGAGAGAAAAAATTTTCAACATTTTTCGAAAAAACGACAGAGTTAGAATTTTTGCGATGGCTGCCTACTGTAGAGCCAAAACGAAGCATCGGATGGGAAAACGGAGGCCAGATTCGGATTCAGCGTCAAATTCTACATGGAAATGGTGTATTTCCAGCTCAATCGGAGAGAAAAAATTTTCGCTGACGTCCCCCCCCCTCTGGACAGCTCGCTTCGATTTTGGCTTCCAGTGGACGGATTTTGTCGTGCAATAGCTCGTTTGAAAGCTAAGAGTGAGACAAATTCACTGAACGAATCGGCTTGTTCCTATCTGTCTTCGTTTAGATGTGAGACGCCATTTAAGATTTTGGGACATTGGCGAAAAACGACAGAGTTAGAATTTGGGACGTTTTGGGCTGTAGCTTCAAAACGAAGCATCGGATTGGAAAACGGATATCAGATTTGGAATCAGCGTGAAATTCTCTATCTGTATGGTGAGTTTCAAGTCAATCGGAGAGAAAAAATTTTTCATCATTTTTCGAAAAAGCGAGTTAGAATTTTTGCGATGGCTGCCTACTGTAGAGCCAAAACGAAGCATCGGATGGGAAAACGGAGGCCAGATTCGGATTCAGCGTCAAATTCTACATGGAAACGGTGTATTTCCAGCTCAATCGGAGCACTAGAACCGGAGATAGACGGGTTTTTAGTGTTTGGATGATGGGTATTACGTCATCAGCTGATCGCTACACACTATATAAGCTGGGAACCGACAGAGACTTTTCATTTAGAGGAGAACGATTGTCAAAGGTAGGTCGTTTCTCTGAGCTCCGATGATAGCTTCGGACATTCCAAATTCCGGGTTTCTGTAAGAAACCGACTTAGAAAATTTCATTGCTGATATCAGCTAAGCCGTCAGACTTAGAGGTTAGCCAGGAGATGGCCTTCGTCTCCAGGCCATAAAAGACTCCAAAACTTTAAAGGTTTGTAACTTTGCTTCTACAAGTCCGTTTGACTTGATTCAAAAAAGGTTCGGTCGCTATTGACCTGCCCTAAGTGATAGACTACTTATAAAATTTCATAAGTAGTGCTAAAAAATTGAAAAATTTAAATTCACTAGTTTTGGAGGTTTTCTGGGGTTTTCGACCCTGTTGAATTCAACTAAGACATTTATAAAGTTGTGGGAGGCAAGCTTCGGCTTGGAATTTGCAACCTTTGTAAACAATCCACTGATTTTCATGTCAAAATCGGGGTCCGGATACCAACACAGTGATATGACGCACGCTCTGTCCGCGGGAGGTTGGATTTGTGGGCCGAGGCCTTGGAGTTGGGATAAGATCCCCTCTGAGTAATGCCTGTAACGGATTCAAAGGTTCGACACTTTCCACCAATCTCACAATTTAGCTGTATGATTACAAAAATGACTGCGAATGTCGCCTGTTAGTAATTCTATTTCATCCTTCCTTTACAGATACATAAGTTACAAAATGGGAGGCAACTCAAAATTTTTATTCAAAAAGTGTTCTTGTGGAGAGATCAAGAGAGGGGGCGAATTCAAACGCCACATTAACAAGTACAAGAATACTCCTCACTTTCACGAGGAAAGAGCCGTTATTTCCGGCTGTACACATTGCCTGAAATTTTTTAAAAGGCAAGGAGCATGAGGAATTTTACATCGCCCACGCCGAATGTCCGCTCAAAAAGGCTAACAATTATATAACATCAGACATCGGCAAAGTGATCGCACCCTTCTTCAACGAAGAAACAGTCGATCTAGACGCAGCACTACAAGAGGCTATTGCAACAATTTTGGAACCTGTTGCTTCGGTCACTACCTCATCGACGGCAGAAGAGAAGGCCCCACTAAGCGATTTGGACTGCTCAGATGACTCCGATTCTGAGGAGGTCGTCATCACTAAAAACGCGGAAGAGATAGGAAAACCGACAAATCAGTCTTCCCCGAAAAAGAAAGTGATCGCACCTTCCCCAGTAAAGAAGGGGATTAAGCAGCAGATGAACAGCTGGAATAAGGATGAGCAGATCACAAAAGTGAGCCAGGAATATGCACTCACGAAATTAAAAGATGAGCTCACTCGTTACAAAAACGAGTATTCGGCCCTTAGGGATGACAATTTCCACCTGAAGGGTCAGGTAGCCGAGATTCGGGCCCTCAAGACCCAAGTAATTAACTTAGAACCTTTCCGCCAAAGGGCGCTTGCCAGCGAAAAACGAGTTGAAGAGCAGACGACTTACATAAAATCACTAAAACCTCAGGAAGAGGTATCAAATTTAAAAATTGAACAACTAAAGACTAGCCTGACTGAGAGTCAGAAGAAAGAAGAGAGACGAACAACGCTCCACATTCCCATCATCAAGAGCAGAATCGTCGACAGCGTCATCCTTGAGAGTGAGGACTTGGATGCCACATTCGAGTGCTACGAGGGAGCAATGGCGGAGATGCGCTGTCTCCATGTCTCCATCAAGCATGATGGCGAAATAAAGGAGCTGCGCCACCGGAAGCGAAAACTGCCGGCCAAGTACTTACCTCAACCATCACCATCGAAGGGGTCGCGAACCGGCTAAATTTCTCTTATGGTAAGTTAATATCATCTCTATCACTTGAATATATTTTCATCTATTTTTCCTTCTATTTTCAGATACGACGAGAACGAACCAACGGCTCTCTTAAGGGCCACCATGGGGCAAGACATGATGGAACCTCCACGCGGTTTGCCCTGGGCAGTCTTTAGACTGGCGAATACTATCATTAAGTTGAATCTGCTATCAGTCAACTTGAACGTTACATCACATTAGAGGGGTATATAAACCACTACCTCTCATTTCATTTCATTTCAATCATGGAGACACCAAACGCTGCAGTCAACTCTCCTCGCGGGCCGCAGTTAAGACCGCGAAATTTATTTAATGAATTTGCTAGAATAGAGGAGCAAGACAGAATCCACAACAATCTTGCTCAGATTGGCAATGCGATGACAGCAAGTGTTGCCAATCCAATGGAATGGCGCTACATTCCACCCTCCACTCACATACCAACTAGCATTGAAGTCGACACTGCTGAGGTTGAACGGTTTCGACTCTCTCTCAGCAGAATCGGTATGGAGTAAGATTGCTGATGACGACTCCCGAGAACGAACCACCGGCTCTCTTAAGGGCCACCATGGGGCAAGACATGATGGAACCTCCACGCGGTTTGCCCTGGGCAGTCTTCGGACTGGCGAATACTATCATTAAGTTGAATCTGCTATCAGTCAACTTGAACGTTGCAAATGAAGTTCGGTGTAATACTTCCTTTCGACGGGCGTTCCTGTAAAGGGCGGCGGTGAAACCCGTAGCTATGTATACCGCAAGGGACATTCGGCAATGGTCAATCTTGTTAAACCTCTCTGCGTCATGTTTGCAAGTGATTGCCTCTGTCTCAACGTAGTATGCATTCGCGCCAGGGCGACATTTAGCCAACTGTCGAAGGTTGCCTAAAACTTTCCATTGCATATGTTATGAGAACCATGAGTTCTACCTGTCTCTATCAATGAGACGAATTGATGAATGGAATGAAATGGGAGGACACTCACGCGCCACACGCAACATAACACACTTCTCTCTTCCGCAGTCTAACAAGCTCTTTACACATGGATCGCAGTCGATTGCTATCCCTGTATCAGAAGTGTAAGCTATCTTAATTTTATTTAACACTATTTCATCTACCATCATCGCCCATATGAAATGTTATAAGATTTACAAGTTAGACTAAGCGTGCTACTATTTCCAAATGAAAAAGTATACATGATTAAATCATCCACTGAAAACCCATTCAAGTAAGTCAGTATGAAAGCAAAGATTATACGAAATAAAAATTTATTATGGCATGTATTTCAAAAGGTCTTCATCGTCAATATCGTCCCAGAGTCTGACTTCACATAGATAACAAAAACAGTTCAGTTGCTTTAATCGTTCTTCCACTGCGAGCCTCACTTTGTCGATATACTCCCACTCCGCTATAGTTCGTGGCTGGGAGTTAGGGGTGTACCACTCCCATAATTGGTGGAGGAATTTCGTGCTGGTGATCTCCATCACATCGTCAGTATCGTACTGGAGATACTTCCACCTCACGCCTGTTAAGTCGGGACACTCCTTCTCACATACACTCTCCTCTTCCTCATCCGCTGGTAATGATAACTTCCTGATATTGTCCAGTCGGTACACCTTCTCTACCTTCCCCTTCGTTGGAGCGTTTGGTGCAACGAGCGCCTTTGGTGTTGAGCATGGAGAAGAGAATTTTGTATTTGGTGTTGTCGGAGGGCTTGTCATGTTGACTGTGAATAATGACTTTGAAATGTTTTCTAATTCTTAAGTATCAACAAGCAACCAATCAGAATGAACAGCCAATGAATGATGAATATGAAAGTATATATGCAAAGTGACATTCGTATCATTTCACTCTGGCGAATTCTATATTTGAGGCGTACAAGTGAATTCCAAATTTGAGTGAAGTCTCTATCTTGTTGAAGTATCAACCTTAAACTTGATTTCATTGAAATGGTAAGTTGAAAATTTCTTCACTCATCTCCCTCAAACGTGTGGCTAATAGCATTTTCCTCAATTTCAGGCATCAACTTCATCACCAACGCCCTCCCTTCTCGAGGAAAGTTTAGAGTTGTTGAGTCAAGGTAGGTTGTAACAATACACTGAGACTTGAACAGAGATGATAGAATGATTTCTCTTTCAGGTGATACCAGTCCCATCTCGAGCGAGTCCATATCAACATTGTCGCGGGAATGCAACGATCGGGAATGTGCTGACTGTGGACACATCTTCACGAGGAAGCGTGATCTCATCCGACACATCAAGCGAGGTGTTTGTAGACCTAAGTCAGCATCAATCTCCAAAGGTAGGGATGATTCTGTTAACGATGTCTCCTTTTCTTGCGATTTATGCATTCAGTCTTTTGAGTCACATTTTGAACTATCTTCACATAGACTTCAACATATACACAGTGACGATAGTTATACTAACAGCACCTCCTCTATCCGACTCACTAAGTGTCCATAAATAATTTAGTGAGGAACTACCAGATGGAATCCTCAGAAACCATTGCTAACTTTGAGGAATGGTTTCATCAAAATTCATCATTGATAGAAGCGCTCTTCAACAATTTAGACAATTTTAGAATGAAGGCGCTCATCTATCTCAAAACAAAATATGTAAAAATCGGCCACCATACTGGACAAATAATAGAGAGGTTTGAGTTTCACATACCCTCCTCTCCTGCAACCGAGGTTGTAGACTGTGAGTCTTGGATAAATTTTCATATCCAAGGGTTAAAATTAAATATAGATAAATTTAACGAGCGTGATAGTGGACTCGTTTTTGATGGTATTGAGACCGCCTTATTTAAAATCAGTTTATTAAGTAAGTAAGTAAGTAAGTAAATGTATATTTTCAGAAGACATTGGGAATCATAACGTACACAATACTTCACGATAAAATTTCTGTACATGAACGTACAAGAGCAACAACAGCAGAAATGAACTAACAGGAAGCACAGCCATTAGAATTTAATCTTTATCGTTAATCCAGAATCGATTATAGAAATGACATTATAAGAAAGTAATTCTATCATGTATTAGAATTGTTAGAAATAGCAACTGTACACGGAAATCATAGTGGTCGAGGCTCCTTTAAACTTCCGAAAAATTTAAGAAATAAAGCAGCAGTCATTTCTGTAGATTGGGAATCGCAATGTTTTAAGTATGCCGTCCTCTCCATTCTCCACTATAATGATGTACAGTATAGCCGATACCGTAAGAGTAAGTATCAACAGTGGGAGAATGAATTAAACTTCGATGACTGTAATAGTGACGATATGAAAATTAAAGATATAGAAAAAATTGAAAAATTGAACAACATCAAAATAGTTCTCCATGTTTGGGAAAAAGGATTGAAGGATGTGCCCTACAACTCGCGTTCGAGTTGCTATGAACGTACAGTAAACCTGTTATTAGTAAAACAGGATGATAGTGAGGAATGGCACTACTGCGGTATTCCCAAAATCTCTCGCTTATACCACCACTTAGAAAACTCTAGTAGAGAGTTATATTACTGCGACAGATGTATTCGCCACTTTAGGAGGAAAACTAAATTTGAAACTCATTACGAATGGTGTAAGCGAGGTAAACTACAAATGGAGCGCATGCCCAAAGATAAGGAGTTTTCATATAGAGAGAATGGCAATGAATTAAGTCCTCTTCGTGTCATCTATGCTGACATCGAATGCTATATCGATGATATCATCCACAAGCCAGCAACCATTTCCTGCTATGAAGTATGGCATGATCACTTTAGGAGTAGGCAAAATAAAATGCACGTCTGGCAAGGTGAGGATTGTATTTACCAATTCCTACAATTCCTCGAACAGGCTGTAAAATTTCAACAAAAGTATGATGGTGAACTCTATCGCAGATCATTGCATATGACGGCAGATGATCAAACAAAATTTGATAGTTGCAACGTTTGCCCCAAATGTAGGAAAACATTTGATGATGATAAGATTAAGAAAGTGCGCGACCATGATCACATAAGTGGTAAATTTAGAAACGCACTATGTTCAAAATGCAATCTTTCACTTAGGATGAAACGGCGTACATTACCCGTCATTTTCCATAATTTCAAGGGCTACGACAGCCATATGATAATAAAAGGAGGTTTAGGTCAAATGAAAGAGTGGAAGCTTGATGTAATAGCACAAACGAGAGAGAAGTTTATGGCCATGACAGCAAAAGTGCCTGTCGATAAAACTAAAGAAAATAAGACGGTCTATTTTGATATAAAATTTTTAGATTCCTACCAATTTATGACTGCATCACTGGCCTCTCTCGTACAAAATCTAAAGTCTCTTCCACTAACACAAAATCTTAAGAAACAATATCCAAATCTAACCGATGAAGTCATCACACGGAAAGGAGTCTTTCCATATGCATATTTTGATGCAATTAGTAAACTCGGCGAGACTTCTCTTCCGCCCATAGATAAATTTAAAAATGATTTGAGCGGCGCAGAATGTAAGACCGAAGATTATGATCATGCACAAGATGCATGGATAAAATTTGACTGCCATACATTTGGTGAATATATGATTGCCTACCTTAAGTTAGATGTATTTTTGCTGGCTGATGTATTTCAGGAGTTTCGACGAGTGGCATTAGAAGAAGATAAGTTAGATCCCGTCCACTTTGTCAGTCTGCCAGCCATGTCATTTAAGTCTGCTTTTAAAATGACTGGTGAGACCATTCATCTCTTACAAGATCCAGAGATGTATAATTTATTTGAGCGAGGAATTCGCGGTGGTCTCACATTTGTAAATAAACATAGGTTAAAATCTGAAACAGTAGGTAATGATCATACCCATCTTAAGTATTATGACCAAAATAATTTGTATGGTAGTTCATTATCCAAACCACTCCCTCACTCTGAGTTTAGCTGGTTAGATGATAGTGAAATTCAGCATCTCTCCAACCCTTCTAACATACTAGCAATCCCAGATGAAGGTGATTGGGGATATTATTTTGAAATAGATCTAATCTATCCAAATAATATTAAACATAAAACCGTAGATTTTCCACTCGCACCCGAATCAGGTGAAGTGACCAAAGATATGTTTTCCGACTTTATGAAACAATTTCATAAAGATTTAGAATCATGCGGTCAACCCGACTACAAGCCTTGCCGCAAACTTTTACTCACCCAGTATGATAAGGAAAACTATCTAGTCCACTTTAGCATCTTAAAATTTTATTTAGAAATGGGTATGATTTTAAAAAGAGTTCACCGCATTATTAAATTTAGACAGAAAGCCTTCCTCAAACCATATATTGATAGCAACAGCCAGAAACGTGCACTAGCCCAAAATAATTTTGAAAAAGATTTTTATAAATATAAGAACAACAGTCTATTTGGTAAGACGATGGAGGATGTTAGAAAGCGCGTAAACTACAAACTAGTTAATGATGATCAAAAGTATCACAAATTGACCTCATCACCTCTATTCATCGATAGAGACATTATCGATGAGGACCTTATAGGTGTTAAAATGATAAAATCTGAAGTTTAGTTGTGCAAATCCATCTATATTGGTCAAGCTGTACTAGATTACTCTAAGCTTGAAATGTATCAACTCTTCTATAAAATACTAAAACCGTGTCCTCTCGTAAAAGAGGTTCGTTTGTTGGGTGGTGACACAGATAGTTTCTTCTTAGGTATTACCACTCAAAAAGATTTAAATTTTAATGAAGTAGGAAAATCTTTAGAAAGATATTTTGATACATCAAATTATCCTACTGATCATCCACTATACTCCATCAAAAATAAGGCCAAACTTGGTTGTTTTAAGGATGAGACAGCAGGGAAGGAGATAGCTGAAATGATTCTCCTCCGCCCTAAAATGTATTCTATGAAATTAAAGGATAGTGATGATAGCATTAAGCGCGCTAAAGGAATATCAAGATCATTGGTCTCTAACATGAAACATAAAAATTTCAAGGGAGCCTATAGAAATAAAAATATAACGTTTGTCAATATGACAATCTTAAAATCTAATTCGCATGAGATCAAAACTCATACTTTTAGGAAACGGGCGCTTTCAGCATGGGAGGATAAGAGGTGCTGGTTAGAACACAACATATCTCTTCCACATGGACATCCTGATACAGGCATACCACCACCCAAAAGAATTAAACCCACACTACCACATTCAGGAGACGTCTTAGCATAATCATCCTTAACTTAGTATTTTGATGTTGATTTCTGTAGATAAACATTGTTGTTTTATGTATCGCATGAGATTGTTTTTTCCTTGTGAATATGTGTCCACATCTGTACATTCCCCATGTGATGACTTTTCCACTGAAAGACATTTTTCCTATCCCTGTATATTTCCACCCTTCACGAAGTAAAAAGACTTTTTGTATATAGCAATGTTTATTGAAGTGTGCTCATGTATATATTTTCAGTGGATGTTGTATAAAGTCTATTGCTTCACATTCATGCACATATTTCAATAAATGTTGTATAAAGACTTCACTTTGTTTTCCGAAACACTAAAGTTACGAGGGATTTAGTATCTTTCACATGGATGCACTCTTGTAAACCATTGGTAATTTTGATAGCAATAGAGGGTATAGTTTGTTTGACGACGGGATGATAGAAAATAGATTCAAACATCTTCTCGACTATTCCATATGAAGCGTCTTTATCATGAATGAAATCACGTAAAATGTATTCTTTTTTCTCACCAACAGAAATAGGTAGAATCAAATCACTTTGAATGTAAAGGTGCTGTTCATGTTTATCAAGTGCCATTGGTGTTTCTATACCAATCGTATGCGCAGCAGTAAACACTGTTTGTAGCATTGAAAAACCAAAGAGTTTTTTCAAATTTTTACTCAATTGACATTGAATGTCATCACCCAGTTTCAGAACAACGCGTTGATTTTCAATTGAAAACGAAATGTGGTGTGTCTTTACATCATATTTACTTTTCATCACATGCTTCAACTTCTGTTGTATATAAGGATTTACTACATGAATGAAGCTTTCAACTGTATGATATAGACGCGGCATTATATTGATAGCAACTTTAGATTCTTCATAAGACTGGTAAATTTTCTTGATGCGATCGCCATAGATGTCCACCCACCATTCATCATTAACTAAATCAGCTTTAGTGTGATATTCATGAGAAGCATACACCACACCGCTTCCAATAATAGGTGTATAATGTCTTACAAAATGACGCAAGGTTGGAGAGAAATAAACTGTAAGTTTGTCATTATATTTCTGAATAACCAACTTATTTTTGTTCGCCATAATTTTCTCTCCATACTTCTTACCCACAGTCTCATTCCATCGTTTTACTAACTCAATAAGTGATAAAGGTTGAACACCACGCTTTTTCAAAATGATGCGTTCTTCGCATTCTACAACATCTTCATCAAATATTTTAAATCTATAATGAAATTTGTTGATTCGATTTGAATAAACTTTTTTAACATTTGCAGTAGCAATTGATGTTAGATGTAGTCCATGACCAAAACCAAGATGTGGATAGAATTCATTATCCAACCTCAGCGTAAGACCTTTAGTAAAAGAATGAAAGCGAAGGAACTGTCTCCCACTCCAATGATAGATAGTAAACTCATAAGCTTTCTGATTTTTATTCTTCATGATGGAAGTATTACCACTGTTGAATGCCTTAATAATTTTCTCATTCCCAAATGGTTCATAAGAATCTGATTTTATCTGAATCCATTCATAGTTCCGCTTTCCATCTGATGTTAAATTGTATGGGAACTGAAATGTATTATTCATCGTTATTCCATCATGGGTGCGAGGAGTCAATATCATTTCTTCCAAATCATTCACATTCTGAATATTGCTATCATAGCAAATACTAGAAACGCCAACCTCCCATTCACCTTCTAAATGCAGTGGCCGATTTAATTCTACTCGATAGTCTGATGGTTTATTTTTGGGAAATTTATTCATAGAAGCATTACTGGGCAAGTAGATTAGAAACGAGTCCTTATTTTCACTTTCCATATTATTCACATTGAAAAAATATATTAGCATACTTTTGCATTAACTCTTCATTCGGAAATGGAGTGTGATACTTGTCACAGCATCTTTATGAAAAGGAATCAACGCACCAGCATCGTCATAAATGGCAATATCAATTTGTGAGATGTAGTTTGATTTCAGCTTTGTATAATGCACTTTCTTGAAAGTATGCTCAGATAAAATACTGCAGCTTTTTGGCTGGTATGGTATCATTGCTAGCAATGGAGCTTCAACATCTCCCACACGTACATCTTCACCAATATTGGAATATATCTGAAAATAGTTAATACGACGCGATAGCGACATGTCTGCGCTAGCTTTGGTTACAGTACCACTTTTAAAGATATTTTGATCAAAACCCAAAATGTCCATTAGAGTTTTATCCATAATTAGTTCAATACCTTTTCCACTTATAGTGAGAGACAAAGTACCTTCTTTTTCAGAAAATGAAATATGTTGGTCATTAATCACTTCATTTAAATAATTTACAACCAATTTAACCGAAGTAATACTGCGAGGCATCAACACTCTTGTTTCATGTAAGATACCACCTAAAGGCTCTACACACTTTCTGTATAAAGATACGGACCATTCTGTATCAAATTGATTTGACCTTTCACATGGTAAATGTTGCATATCAGATTTTCCATGAACAGCTGCAGAACGATGTCGTAAGAACTGATGAAAATCTTTTGAACAAAGTAATACTAGATCATCATCATTTAATTTGCTTATTGCAATATGATTAGATGATTTAATATAAGTCAATGTTGCCACTTGTTTACCATCAACTCGAAGGAGATAATTAAATTTCTTCAATAATGTTTCAGGAGTCATGTTTGTCTTTCTTGGCTTAATCACAATCTTCTTCACCAACGTCTTCTCATTTCTTGGAATAAGATCTACATAATAAGCTTCCTCTCGATATATTAACTGTTTATGACCACTTATGTGGTAATTAACGTTAAAATTATCATAGCTTGTTAAGGCGCTAGCGAGGTAGCCTAAATCATTTCTTAAACTTGGACTTAAACCAACAATCCAATCTTTCTCAACTACATGATGTACATAAGTATAATCATCATTGTGCGGAGTAAATTGGGCAATATGTTTACACGCTTTATTCAAGAAATCATATATAAACTTTTTACATGATAAGAGATCTTTCTTTGGCCACTGTGGAATGTATACTCGGCACCCCTTTTCACATTGGTAAGCAGCTGTACGCCTCATATTAATAGTCATCACCTCATGATCAAAAGTATAGACACAGTTGCTACAAACAAGTTGAGTGACACCCACTTCCCAATTTCCATTTAGCTGTTGTGCATGATCAATGGGAGTAGAAAAGAGTGCGGCTCGATTACTAGTAAATCTCTTTGTAGCCGCATTGCTAAGCAAAATATGATAAAACGACATTTTTATATTGCTGATCTGCAACTTTGCATAACATCATGAAGACTTGGATTTTGGACTCTCTACAATATATCAGAGTTGATCGTGATGGAAACGTACATTTCAAAAATTCTCATGGTCATACATCAAGAGGAATTACATTAACATGGCGACAATTTGTCAACCTCAATGATATGATGAGGGATTTGGAATATTTTGAAACATTAAGATTCATCTCCTTGGGTGATCAAGTTTGGCTTCAACATTACAGAAATGAAATTCAAATCTACCATTCTCATTCCGCAAACTGTTTCTCATTTCGCAAATACAATTGGGAGAAGTATAGAAGATATATACATCGCTCCATCATGACATTTATTCGTCGTGAGTTCATCGCCCTACTATGCAAATCTTAATCAGACATGACTACCACACATCATGAGTTGGAAATTAGATTCCCCACAACGTATTGAAACGGATCATGATCGAAACGTCTATTTCAAAGATTCAACTGGAAATGTGAGAAGAGAGTTTGCTTTATCTTATCGTCATTTTCAATCTCTACATCATATCATGAAGGACTTGAAATACTTCTATATGAAAAGACATTCACGTATTGGAAATCGCATCTGGCTGCGCGTCAACAATCGGCGAATTCAACTCTATCATTCCCAACTTCATACTAACTTCACATTTCATCAAGGTAGTTGGGAAAAGTATAAAAGGAAGGTACATCGCTCAATTTACTCATTCTTTCATCATGAAGCGCCATCGCTACACCATCGTCAACATTCTCAGTCGCTTCAGACTCTACACCAAAATCGATCTCACAACATTACACCAACAGCTTCCAAACAGCAAGTATTACCCGGGCCGTCCTCAAATGTTAGTGGTGAAGATGAACAATTCACGGAATCTTCAACTCTTCCCAAATGGGACTGTACAGATTCTCGGCGCCCTTTCTCATTCATCGGCGCAGTCAATGCGCTTAGAGCTACAAAGACTACTACGTCGGATATGGAAGAGGGAGAGGTGTGTGATGTCGAATCTGACTGTGGACAATATGGTGATCTCTACTCAATTGAGTGACAGTCTATCATTTTTGAAGATTCGTACCAGCAGTTACAATTTGTGTTATGAACCCGAACTTTTTCCTGCAGCTCTCATTAGTTGTTTGTTACCTGTGCATGTGGCAATCTTTCATAATAGTAAAGTGATCATTACTGGACTAAAATCTCATGTACAAGCAAATGTGATCCTAGACTATCTCATTGAGTATGTACGTACCCAGCGGATTGTAAAATAAAAAACAATTTTTCCAACATGATGTTTTTATTTCAAATCATGATAGAACTTACAAATCATTTTTTTCATTAGAGGATGGATTACATGAAAAGTTTTGAATAATAGATGCAAATCGAGATACATGTAAACGTTTTAAGATGAAGTACAGTACAAAAGCACCACACGTTGATGAAAGTGGATGTTGTAGTATGCATTCATTTCGCTGATATTGACGCGTATGTTTTCTCAACCACTGCTGTGTTGGTATATTTGGAGGTTGAGCAAGAGAGTCAAATAGTTCACCACGTCGGTCTTCTCCAATAAAGATCGCTTTCCAATGCTCACCGCCTAAATTCTGCGAATGAGTGTTTAGCACAATAAAGATGGGATAGTGATTTACTGCAGGTGGTAAGGTATCGAGTGAATAGACATTATCGAAAGTTTCAACGTCGCTTCGTCTGCATTACGCTGCACTTTAGTCTTAATATCGTCAGCAGTCAACCAACTCATTAACGATTATACTGAAGAATCACGTCACGATACTTTGTAATTTCAATATTTGAATCGAAGACTGCATAAATTAATACATTGATCGTCTCAGGTAGTGTTCTTTTGAACGTCAAATCCAAACGAATATTATGAGGCACGTTCGCTTGACGATAGGGTGCACTAATATCGCTGTCAGCAGTCAAATCAAATGCATAAATAGTATATCCACTCTTAAACTCTTTCATAGTCAGTCCGTTGGTGTCATCCGTATTGTAAAAGCCAAAGACATCCATAAAATCAACATAACTGCGCATAAATTGATCCGAAGCAAAATCTGGTTTGTAGGGTGGACCAGGATGACTCACACCATTTACACGTAAAGCAATCTCACTTAACTGATTGTGTTTAAAATTGAAAGGATTCTTCTTTATATTACCATTAAATGCATCATTTTCAACCATTGCCACCATGAGGAGCTTCGGTGCTTCCGATGGAAAGAGGCCATCTTTCATGAAACTCTTTTGATCTTTCGGAATTGTAAAGGTGAGAAGCTTTGTATGCTGAACGGGGTAAATGGCATTTTGGCGGTTAAGGCCTTCAGCATGCCCTCTAATGACACTTGGATTCGGTACTACTCGACGAATGTAAAGTGCAATATCTTCCACATGAATTCTAAAATTGTCAACTTTAGCAAATGCATTCAGCGCAAATTCAGGCTTATTCAATGTCAGCTTGAGTCGCATGCTGGTATTACAGAGTAAAAACTTTGACTGTCTAAAGAAGTCTAAATTCAGCGGACCATATAGCTGACATACTTTACTATCTTTAATCATAGCAGATCGCTTTACAAAGCCACTGTTTGTTTCAACATCAAATTTTCCTGCTTCATCTCTATACCATCCCATGGCTTCCATATGACTTTTTTGTGCTGCTGGATGAAACTGTGATACATGATTGAAATATGATTTATAGGGATAATCGCTTTGACCACCTTCCACCTGCTGCTCTCCAATCGTTAGAGAAACATCGCGAAGTAATGTAGTCAATGGTAAATTGTTCAGTCCAACTTTATGTGCATCGTCAATAGCAGTTCCATCTGCTTGCTGAATTCTAAACCTCAAATCAAGCATCGCATAACTCAAATCTATGTAGTCATCACTACCACCAGGAATAACAAATTCAATGGGACCAGCATTCTCAGCTGTTCGAGGATGATAATCTACAATACTTGAACTAAGAATATCTGTCTGTATGGCTTGTTGATCGAACAAACAAAAACCGGAAGTTTTACACTCCATGATTAGAAGTTATAGCAGCGTCGTCGTTTAGCGCCTGATGAATGATTAGAGCCTCTACGACGTTTGCGTGAATGCCTTTTGACTGAAGATCGCACCTTACCAGCTCCGCGATGTTTCCTCCTTCCTTTATTCATTCGTTTAGGTGATTTCTTTCCTTGAGTAACACCAACAAAGGTCTGCTTCAATGTTTTTAAACCGCGTTCCTTCCCACGATTCAACAAACTGCTCTTAAAACTTCTACCTCTGGAAAGATCACTAGCAACATCACCAGCAAAGCCAACGGCATTACTTAAAACATTTCGTTTTAAAGATCTACCGACATTGGATATGAGAGGTGCTACAACAGATTTCAGTGCACCAAGTATGCTACCTCCACGTTGGCGGCGAGCGCCGATGTAAATTTGTCCTCCGCCACTTACATAGGAGGGTCGTGAATAAAATGAGGCAGTTGGATTCATAGCTCAAACCCTAAACATTGTTAGTTACAACTTTGCATGAATCACTGTCGATCACTTAGATGAAAGATGTCGGCACGACGCATCCAAGAGTTCATACTTGAAGGATAACCAGTCCATTTAACAAGACACCATTCTTCACCTTGCCGTTTTTTACATCGAATGATTTTCTCTACCAAATATGTTTCACTTTCAGTGACTACCTCAATCTCATCGCGGTAAAAGCTACCCTCAATTTCTTCATTATCGTAATCTTTCAACTTGTAGGTGGTCGGAGAGTCTTTTTGATTAATCCTTGATACTGTAAATACCTCCTCTGTCCAATTCGGAAGGTACCCTTTAGCAAAAACACTTTTCACTTTTGAGATACGAACTTTATCGCCAATTTTCACATCACTTTTCACATGACTGCGTTTACGTTGGAATGATTCGCGCACTTTATCTACATTGTCAGCATTTACATCTACTGGTCTGAGTCCAATACAACGATGGATAGAGTGATTGTAGGCATGGAGTGTATCTTGTAGAACCTTTGTCCAATTTTGTGTCAAGTTGGCAGTAAAATGTCGCCACAAGCGATTTTTTAATGTGCGATTAAAACGTTCAACGAGTGCAGCTTTATAAGCACTCTTTACACTAAACAACTCAATGTCATGCCTCTCAAATAATCTTCGCACATGCTGATTTTCAAACTCTTTTCCTTGATCACTCTGAATTCTTTTTGGAATCCGACCTTCTCGAAAAATTGTTTGGAATGCTTTTGCTACTCCTTTCCCTTCTTTAGTTTTTAAAGGTTGAGCCCACGCATAACGCGAGAAAATATCAATGACGGTTAAAATAAAATTATTGTCCGAGTTATGTTTTGAAATGGAGGCGACATCGCACAAATCTGCTTGCCACTGTTCATCGATGTCATGAACAATATAATGGCGGGTGCGGTACTTCTTTTTCGCTTGTTTGTGGAGTGTATAGGTAGCCTGACCCTTTAACCATCGTTTCACTTGTGATTGTGGAAGACCACTCGCTTTTGATAATTTCTTGATAGATGCAAATCCTGCCGGATGTTTTACATCATAATAGATTGACTTCAAACGTTCAGTCGATGACGACTGACTCTTTTTCCTCCTTCTCATCTTTTTGTTTTCTTGCCTTTCTACATTTACAACAACTACAGCATTTAGCGGTTTTGCGATCGTGTTCACATTGCTTAGGGGTTTCATTATGAGAGCTGGCGTAGCAAGTGCAAGTGACAACGACATTCACCTCTGGTGGCTCATTACATGGCAAGCAACACATCTGCTTCATATTAATAGTCTGAGAACATGTATTTCCTGGGAGGAGCTGTTTTACGTTTTCCTTTTACTAGTTTTAGTGGTGATGTAGATCTACGTCGAGTTCTTCCTCTTGTTTGCTTAGTGAGTGTGGGAGGGGATGTAGCAGGTGACGACTTAAACCAATTTGTTGGCATTTTCATCGTCTGAAGCATTGGAGCAGTAGCCACTGTTGAATCAAGTTCTTTCAATGTCTCATTATTCAAAGCAAATTTTGGTACATTATACTTTTTCAATAGTTTAAGAAAGTATGACCAACCAGGTGGAACATAGCCCTGACGGCGCTTTCTACGTGTCGCATACTGAATCAAGTCTTCATAACGTGAAGCATCAATCACTTTATTTTCATCTGTAATGATTTCTCCTCTATCATTTACATTGAGATGGGGTTCAATACTATTGAAAAGAGACATGGCATGTGCGCGAGATGCTAAAGGTGTAGCAGTCGATACAGAGTCACGCATCTTATTCTTCAAGTTTTTTAATTGCTCAACAGTTTCCGATTGTAATAATACAGCACGATGTGGATCTTTGATGTGAACATTTTGCTGATAATCTATTTCTTTCCTATACATTTGATTTGCAAGAGGTTGCTTTACTTGCTGCATGGCAGTCAATTGTACATATTCATCCTGAGGAATAACAATCATGCGAGAATAAGAACTCATAGTTTGTAGATAATCATGGAAGTTTTCAAAATATCACTTCGAAATCTAAATTCTTCCGGACACTCTTGCGTAAAGTCAATGAATAAGTAACCGTATGGTTTTTCAGTAGCTGCTTGAAAAATTTCAATTAAGGCTTTTGATCCTCTGGGTGCAACTTGTCGCGCTAAAATTTCAAATTGACTTTTATCTCGCGGATTCTTGAAAATAGCATAATAGTGTGTATTCAGGTTTCGTGTACGAGCTTCTTTTCCATCAGGAAACAAATTTTGTGTGATATAGATGATATAGCACCTTTTATGATGTGCTGCGCGAGTGAACATATCTGTAACTTCTTTTGAATTCTTACTTTCTTTTAATAAATCATCCAATACAACAACATCATTAGACTGAAGTTTATCCACTGGAATAATTCCTTCATGTCGAATAAAGTTGCGACTTTGCAATTCCTGAAACAGCGACGGTTGATAAATACCATAACACCAAATCACTCGATTGATAGGTTCCTTAAACAACTCCCTTCTTTTATCCAATAAATTCAGCGTGAAAACAGTTTTACCTGCATGAGATGGACCTGATACAGTCAGAACTTTATCACATTGAAGTCTGAAATCCATTTTATTACTTTGAGCTGAGACTCAACATTTGCATAATTAACGCTTAGAGCCAAAGATACTACCCAATAGGTTGCCCACGGCAGGAGCTATCATTGGAAGTATTGCTGAAAGGAAACCGCCCTTTTGTGTTAGAGTTTTTCTCTTTCTTTGAAGGGTGACTTTAGGATTGGAGATGAAACGCAATTTCGTAGCATATCGCTTAAGTAACTTTCGTTGTTTTGGCGCTAATTCCTTCGTCCTCAACTTCCTCACATGAGAAATAATTTCACAAATGAATTTATCGTTAGCATGTCGTATAGCATTGTATCGCTGATTTGCTTTCATTCGTCGGAGAGCTTGAATGGCTGAAGAAAACTTTTGACTTTTACGTTTCGTCATTTTACGTTTCGCCATTTTCCGTGTTAGTCTTTGCTAAAACCTATCTTTACCACATTTGCATAGGTACTAACTATTGCCACATAAGTGACACTCGAAATGAGCAATGTCACAGTGGTTACATTGGCAAAGTTGAATGCAATTACGTATGAAACAGCGTTGACAAAAAGCATGCTTACATCTCTTGAAGATGCGCTTTTCATTTCCATCCTTTCGCTTACATACATCGCAACACATAGTTTCACCGTTACTGATGTCTATAGCAAGTCTTTTTGAAGATATGAATTTGCTAGCCTTTTCTAAATAATAGACGCATGTACAGAAGGAATATACTTCGAGAGTGAGCAGACATAGCTCGAAAACCAGTTGTGCTACAATCAAGTACCACTGCATTTTCAATTTTTCTTTATGGAAAGTTGAATGTGAATATCTGAAATCGCTTCAATCACTAGACTGCTACCATGATGGTTAAATGCGTTAAGACGTTCAGCAATTTTTATCATATGTCTTTTAAAAAATTCTTGGGGGTGATCTACCACTTCCATTGAATAAGAAGCAAAATGGAAAGAGCGACTTTCCACCTCTTCCTTTCCAAAATGACTAAACTTAATTTTCGCAACTAATCGCGCCATGATAATGCTATCAGAGAATGTATTCATTAACTCTAGAAATAGAGTGCCAGCATCATTGACCACTGCTTCGATGTCGGTCTCATCTTTATGAAAATTTATCACATAATCTTGAACAGCTCCTTTTAAACTTTGCCTATGAAAATGTAATGTTCCGCAGTCGTTTGAGAAAGACATGATCGCCCTTTATCTAACCCACCCATTGCATGAAAACAACAACTCTTCTCATAGTAACATTTATTGAATAACGGTAACAAGCATGCATTATAAATCAATGGTTTGAAAGAGATAAAATAGATACAGCTGGTAACTATCATACAGCGAGCAATGATAACCATACAGGACTTTGGCAGTGTTGAGGTAAGGAGGAAAGAAGCATTGGTTATGAACGTAGCTACTACAACGAATAGACAAAATAGGAACACACAAATCCTTAAAACGTTTCGTGACTTCATGATAATGTTGATTCACTCCACTATCCCAAGGCGGGAGCAAAATATCATCAATGATAAGATTGGGAAATACTTTCCTCTCCTTACCAGGATTATTACAAAAGATGCGTATAACATTGAAAGCAGCTAACCATCGTTTAAAGTCAATAAGAAGAGCACTCTCACAAGAAAAGCCATAGTCTTGCAAATATTTCAGATTAAGTCAATGAATGTGTTTTCTCGCCCATTGATCAACATTGGGATCGCAGTTGGCATGTTGATGATAGACACTAACAATCTGATATGTCCAATTGTTCATAGCAATAGCACTGAGCTCCTGTACAGGTTCACCCTCACAATCCATAAAAATGATGATAGAAGCCTAAAACGGAAAATTACACATCTAAGGAAACGTTCTATAACATATTACAAAATGAAGAATTACATCGATGCTTTTCACGACAAAATACACAAATGATATGATGGCAACGAAGAAGTAAAATGTATCTAATAAGGCCACGTCTACGACACTCAAAGCACATAAGCGAATTGTCATAGGGTAGAGTTAGGAAAGGACTAGTAATTCTCCTTCTTTGATTTGCGTTTTGATGCAGCATTCTTCTCCGACTTGCGCTTCGTACCACTGCTGTTAAGGATTTGATCAATTATGTCGTCCACGTTGGGTGGTTTTGGAATATATAGGATGGATTCCATATGCATGGAGAGAGAGGCTATTTTATTATCCTTGTGTCGACCATAATATAGCCCATTCACTTTGAAAAGGATATCCCAAGTACCTTCTCCGAGCTCATCACATCTGATGGGTATTGATTGATCTCCCTCCTTCTTATAGTAAGTACACCAATGTGATAGCGGTAGGCAAATGTGATTACCATCCCAAATCTTTCTATAGGGAGTATCCTTGTCATCTCTCGCCCTCCACTCTTGAGCAAGAGGAGTAGGAATGTCCATATTTAATGTCACGTACTCCTCAATAATATCAAGTTGGCGGCGAATGTACGGACTCACGGGGATCAGTATGTAGTCCCCATACTGATTGCGCATTATCTTGACATCCGTGGAAGGGAGCATTCCCGTTTGGAGTACTACACTATGATCGTCATAACGCAAGACTTGTTTAAATTTACGCTGTAGCGGTGTAGGATTATGTACCTTGGTTGTTTCTTCCACTGGCCTCAGTTGTAGATGATCTGACCGTAGCGAACCTTGTAACGTTTGATCGCCATTTTGTCCTACTAGTGCAGCAGATGGAGTAAATGCCTGAAAATGAAAAAAGATTGTATTAAGTTTCCGTTCAAGGGAGGAGAGGGAAGGAAGTAGCGACTTACCATTTTAGTTGGATAATAGAACAGGGAACTAGAGAGAGAGAAAATGTGCGTCCGTCACTCGTATGATTCAACGATGGAATGATTCTCACTGTGGAAGGCTCGCTATTTATAAAGAAATGCTTGATTCTCATTGGATGATGATCCTCATTGGACAATAACATCAAGCTGATTCCAAATCTGAAATCCGTTTTCCAATCCGATGCTTCGTTTTGAAGCTACAGCCCAAAACGTCCCAAATTCTAACTCTGTCGTTTTTCGCCAATGTCCCAAAATCTTAAATGGCCTCTCACATCTAAACGAAGACAGATAGGAACAAGCCGATTCTTTCAGTGAATTTGTCTCACTCTTAGCTTTCAAACGAGCTATTACACGACAAAATCCGTCCACTGGAAGCCAAGATCGAAGCGAGCTGTCCAGAGGGGGGGGACGTCAGCGAAAATTTTTTCTCTCCGATTGAGCTGGAAATACACCATTTCCATGTAGAATTTGACGCTGAATCCGAATCTGGCCTCCGTTTTCCCATCCGATGCTTCGTTTTGGCTCTACAGTAGGCAGCCATCGCAAAAATTCTAACTCGGTCGTTTTTTCGAAAAATGTTGAAAATTTTTTCTCGCCGATTGCCTTGAAACTCACCATACAGATAGAGAATTTCACGCTGATTCCAAATCTGGCAGCCATTTCACCATCCACGACAACCTAGACGGTCGCCCACGTCAACCTAGACGGTCGCCCACGTCAACCTAGACGGTCGCCCACGTCAACCTGGACGGTCGCCCACGTCAACCAGGCGGTCGGACCAACTCACCCGAGTCTCACACTCTGTCGTTGCAGAGGGGGGGGAGTCAGCGAACAGTTTGTGAACGTGGACCCACCTGGCCGGCACACCACGACAGACTACAATCTCTGTCGTTCCAGAGGGGGGGGGAGTCAGACCCGAAGCACCACGGCGGCCGACCACGACACTCTGCCGTTCCAGAGGGGGGGGAGTCAGCGATGGCGGCCATCTTGCGCTATCTGGTGTTTGTCACTTTCTTACTACTACCGTCATTACATCAGCGTCATCGGCTAGAGATCTCTTAATAGTGATTAGATTGTGGTTTAGCACACATAATGCATGTTACAGGAACCAAATACAACTATTAGGAGCAAAGGAAATCAAATTTTTGAGATTTTTTGAGTGGACAAAAAAAGGGGACCATTTTTGCTGGATTTTACCATATAGGCTTTAGTGAATATCTCCATCAAGGGACCGCATACCCTTTCCACTGAGGAGTCGCTGGTCATTGCCAACGATTGGAAGGAGGCCAAAGAGCGTAGACGTGTCAGCGATCGCGCAAAAATCTCCGACATCATGAGCGACTCGGATGAAGATGACTGTCATGACGACTTTGGAGAAATGGAAAAACTAATAGATTGTCACTCGTTTTGGCTTTAAAGTGTACATATTATATATCTGTAGGACAACAGGACTTTCTCCGTTCAGCCTCCAATTATTCCAACTTGAATGCATGCTGTATTAAAATTATATTTGTATAAATGCCAAATGTACATATCACGTATAGCTCGGCGGGTCACCGAAGTCACGGGTCACTGATGGTGACCCGATTTCATCTGTGTATTTAGCTATGACGCATTGATCTTGCAATGCCACTTTGGATTTGCAAGCGCTCACGCTTAGTCTCAAAACGTGTAAAACATGCTTTATAAAGCAAACTTTTTTGTGAAAACATGAATGTGATCGGTTTGGAATTCCATTCACATATTGTATGCAAAGTTGATAAACGTCTTTCAGTGGGATGTTGGATAGAGAAGACTTCAAGTATTTCATTGAAGATGTTATCGTTTCTCTTTATAGGCCCAATGATACAATCATCAATGTATCTTCTGTAAATGATTTTAGAAAAATTGATGTTTGATTTTAATTTAGAAATGGCCTTTTCTTCAATGTAGTTCAAAAAAATTATAGAGAAAGGGGCGCATAGTGAAATGAGTCTTCAACTCTATTAACAACAATATTAAATTCACTCTCGAAGTTCCAAAAAATGGTGTTCTCAACTTTCTTGACTTGAGTATTTGGGTTGATAATTGCAAGGTAGTTCACCAAAAATATACAAAAGAGCTAGCCTCTGGTAACACTTTAAAAAAAGACAGTTGGCTTCCTAATTCAGTAAAAACCAATTTCCTAAATCAAAAATTCAAAGACCTTGAATTAAGGAACAGCAATCTTCTACCGAATGAGTACCAGTGCAATTCAATAAGTAAGTGCGAAGATAATTTATTGCGTAACGGTTGCTCTCAACAAGACATAAAAATGGCTGAGAAAAATCAAATAAAAAAGAAATACAAAAAAGACGGAAAATCCAATAAGTGAAACAAACAATAAGTCCAATAAGTAAAATAAACTACAGCATTTGCAAGTACAAATTAGATATCAATTTTGTTAGTACCGGTAATAAAAAGCTCCGTAATGTGTTCAGACATAGACCGATCTATAAGCACCTCTGTGACAAATTGCCTTCTTATTATGTCTGTGATGTGACTTGTGTAATTTATCAATTCACTTGCAAATTTTGTAATGGCCAATATATCGGAAAAACTGCTCGTCCATTTCATTTAAGATATAACGAACACAAAAACAGTATTAAATATAAAAACAATTCAAGCGCTTTAAGCGATCATAGAAATATTTGTAGCAATGTCAATAGCATTGACGATTTTAATGTAGAAATTCTAAAGCGTGTGCGTGATTCGGTTGAGGCAAGCTTGGTGGAAGCTCGTTTAATTAATCACCATCAACCTTTGATGAACAGGCGTCACGAGACTGTTGCAACGAGAATTACAGTTTTGTAAATCACTCTTTCATTATCTGTGCTAGTTCTGCCACGACTAAGCGTCTGGACGCGAAACGTCGGCACAATTATATTTTATTGAATTTTATACAGTCATACATCGGCAGTAATTTTCACTCGGGAGAGGTTTTTTCTATTGCTATCATCGGAATCATGGTCCTCCCGCCTTCTGCTATTGCATACATTATTTCCGCAATCACGTGTAGTATTGCGAGCTCACGCAAAATCCTTTGTTAACTTACAGGTGAGATGCGTACGAGTGATCTGCGACATTCTCTTTCTACAAGTATGTCTTTCAAGTGCAGTTGTCCCTACTTTCATCAGTAATATGGTAAATGTTCCCAACGAATTTGTTGGGGATAAAGTGGTTTGCAGAAAGATGCGTTCTTTGGAAATGGAAATCCTCCGAACAAGCTTAAAAAACTTGAGAATGAAGTTGAATAACCTTGAGCAGCAGCGTGGTTACGATTACCTTACAATAGTGAGGAGAGTCCCTGATAGTGTCTTAAGGACTTTATTTGCGAAATTGGCCATTGATATGAGAAAAGTAGAGCTATCAAAGTTTGATAGACATGGAAAAAATGGAGGAATTTTTCAACCGAACCATTTCCATGTATGAGATCTCAATATGTGGTTGACCATCGTCTGAATTTCCCATTTCCATATTCTGATGAACACCTGTGCCGTGTGGGAGTGCAAGAGAAGGGTAAGTTGCAACTTTCTCGTGACGCATCTTGTTGTAATCTCTATAGTAATGAGACCGACATTTCTTTACCTGATCCTTTGATTGATTTACTCAAGAAAGGTCCTAATTTCCGGGTTCCACCAAACTTAAACTCTGAGTTTATGAATGATGTTGAGCTTGCTCTTGATAAAATGACTTATAGTCTTCGTGACTTATCTTGTTGTAATCTCTATAGTAATGAGACCGACATTTCTTTACCTGATCCTTTGATTGATTTACTCAAGAAAGGTCCTAATTTCCGGGTTCCACCAAACTTAAACTCTGAGTTTATGAATGATGTTGAGCTTGCTCTTGATAAAATGACTTATAGTCTTCGTTGGAATTATCAATGTAATGTTGAGTCTGACAATAGTTCTGCACCTGATAATAGTTTAAAAATACCATTCTATAAGAACGCTGTTAAACTTCCTAGCAGTATGTCAGAAGAAAAAGAATTAAATTTGCTCCTTTTTAAAGAAGAAATAAAGAAAGCTGTTAGATCGGAAATGCAGCATGTTAAAAATAAACAGTCGTACTTTGAGATTAACAAAAGTATAAAAAGCAGTAAACATTTTCTGAAAACTAATGATCTTACTGTAGTGCCAACAGATAAAAGCAATCGACTTTGTGTGACAAAAATTACTGATATCGTACGTCGAAATAATGATATGTTAAACGACAGCACGACATATAAGCCTCTGAATAAAAGTAAGAAATGCAGTTTGGAAAAGCAAGCTAACAAGATTGTAAATAACATACTAAAAGATAAAGTAAGCGATTCAAATTTGAAACGTATGCTTGTTTCCGGATCACAGCCGTCTCAATTTTATACTCTTATCAAAGATCACAAAACAAAAGATGAAAATAATCAATATCCTCTACGGCCTATTGCCTCGGTTATCAATAACCCAACTAACAAGATTGATTGGTTTTGCGGCAGAATACTAAACCAACTTGTCAGTTTGGTGACTGCGCACCTCTCGAGTTCTTTAGAATTGATTAAAGAAATAAGCAGGCGAAAATTTGATAATTTGTGTAGTGATTCTGTGTTCATTTCCTTAGACGTTGTCAATTTGTATCCCAGCGTTCCTAATTGACACTGCTTTGGAGATGATAGAGAATTTTTCAAAAAAGCACTGGAACGCTATTAATAACTTCAACATTAGTTTGGACGAATTTATGACCATGCTAAAATTTATTTCATATAATTATGAAATCACTTTTAATGAGAAAATCTATTTACAAATAAAAGGAGTCCCCATGGGATCGCACTATGCGCCTCCTTTCTCTATAATTTTTTTGAACTACATTGAAGAAAAGGCCATTTCTAAATTAAAATCAAACATCAATTTTTCTAAAATCATTTACAAAAGATACATTGATGATTGTATCATTGGGCCTATAAAGAGAAACGATAACATCTTCAATGAAATACTTGAAGTCTTCAACTCTATTAACGACAATATTAAATTCACTCTCGAAGTTCCAAAAAATGGTGTTCTCAACTTTCTTGACTTGAGTATTTGGGTTGATAATTGCAAGGTAGTTCACCAAAAATATACAAAAGAGCTAGCCTCTGGTAACACTTTAAAAAAAGACAGTTGGCTTCCTAATTCAGTAAAAACCAATTTCCTAAATCAAAAATTCAAAGACCTTGAATTAAGGAACAGCAATCTTCTACCGAATGAGTACCAGTGCAATTCAATAAGTAAGTGCGAAGATAATTTATTGCGTAACGGTTGCTCTCAACAAGACATAAAAATGGCTGAGAAATATCAAATAAAAAAGAAATACAAAAAAGACGGAAAATCCAATAAGTGTACTCTAAAACTTCCTTTCGTTAGTGATAGTCTTATAAGAAAAATAAACTACAGCATTTGCAAGTACAAATTAGATATCAATTTTGTTAGAGAGAGAGAGAGAGAGAGAAAGCGTATATTTGTCTTCATCAAAATAGAAATCGTACAAGCAATTTTACACGATACAATTTCAAAATAGGTTTTTAGACAAGTCATTACAAGCTAAGACACTGCTTTGGTAGACAGACAAAAACTTCGTCCAACACAGTACAACATAAAATCAGTTTTGTTAAAACATACATCTATTATACAGAGCACACACCCATGAGAAAAAAGAGTTACCTCTTCTAGCTGTTCTTGCTGTAGGCAAGCAAAAGTGGTTCGTGTAAAAGAGACGACGGGGCACACAGTAATTCAAAGGATGGTCATCATATTCACATTTCAGTAAGAAAGACATTGATTGTTTCACACGTTGATCCTCAAATGCAGGAATAACATCACACTTACAATCAACATTACAAATGATCCTATGGGCGCGCTTATGAATACAATTTATGTTTTTCTTGGTGTGATAAGAGAGTTCACAAAAAAGAGGAGACGCGTACAAGAGCATTGCCTGAACGTACATCACAAAAACTTGCATCAGTTGCTTTCTGGTAAGTAAATGTCTCAATCGCTTCAGAGCGTAAAGTCGACGGGATGCGGAAAGGCAAACGTTGTCAAAGTGAGCATCCCAAGACAAGTTATTGTTCAAAATGACACCAAGAATCGAAATTGAATCGACAAAGGCAAAGTCAGGATGCAGAATGATTCTGGCATTGTTAGTACCGGTAATAAAAAGCTCCGTAATGTGTTCAGTCATAGACCGATCTATAAGCACAATAATTGTGACCTATGTGACAAATTGCCTTCTTATTATGTCTGTGATGTGACTTGTGTAATTTATCAATTCACTTGCAAATTTTGTAATGGCCAATATATCGGAAAAACTGCTCGTCCATTTCATTTAAGATATAACGAACACAAAAACAGTATTAAATATAAAAACAATTCAAGCGCTTTAAGCGATCATAGAAATATTTGTAGCAATGTCAATAGCATTGACGATTTTAATGTAGAAATTCTAAAGCGTGTGCGTGATTCGGTTGAGGCAAGCTTGGTGGAAGCTCGTTTAATTAATCACCATCAACCTTTGATGAACAGGCGTCACGAGACTGTTGCAACGAGAATTACAGTTTTGTAAATCACTCTTTCATTATCTGTGCTAGTTCTGCCACGACTAAGCGTCTGGACGCGAAACGTCGGCACAATTATATTTTATTGAATTTTATACAGTCATACATCGGCAGTAATTTTCACTCGGGAGAGGTTTTTTCTATTGCTATCATCGGAATCATGGTCCTCCCGCCTTCTGCTATTGCATACAAATATGTTGAAGTTTTGTGTGAATATTTTTATTATGTTTTTATTGAAGTGGCTATTTCTATCGTGTATGGATTTCTGGTAGTTTTATCTTCACCAATTTGTTTTACTTTAGACAGAATAGAGCTGTTGATAATTTCCCATCACGAGGTTATGGCCCTCCAATCCCGGATTGACAGTCCCGGAATTAGACCCCAATCCCGAGATTTTGGGATCGATCCCGGGATTGGAATCCCGACTTGTACCAGACAGATGCTTCCATTTCACTGCGTGGAGAAAAAGTTAGGTTGGTTCTAACTTCACTTCGGGAGGATTCTCATCTCAGTGCGTGTGAATAGATTGATTGATAACTTACTGCGTGAACATGCGCGCACACACTGATGAGCGCTTTCTTCTCAAGTGATTTATGGAGCCATGACGCATTGTAATCACTTACATCAATACAAATACTTATGATAGATACTTAATATATAATATAATTATCTAAATTATGCAATCACATAATTTTTCCTTAAAAGGATATCGTTTTGAACAAAGTTGAGGTTTTTATTCCTTTCAGTATCCGGTGCTCTTTCTACTCGTACATTGATTGATAAAGCGTAAACAAACTGATTTTTATACATCTACCAGCACTGCATGTATCTTTAATTCTGGATAAGCATAGAGATCGGCATCGTCTTTTGCTAATGTTCTTACTTTGTATTCAATCTGTGATGGTGATAGCATTTTACTTTTTATTCGGGAAATTGAAGCATGCATTAACGAAGTGAAATAGTGGTTGACGTGCAACCAACGCTGTCTGAATATCACAAAATTCGAGGCTATCCAAAGACCAAGAGCATGACTGGCTGAAGGAGACAATGAGGAGAGAAATCCTTTCGGTGTACTCTTGCATCGATATTCGTGACCTTCCTATAACGCGACGAATTTGGAGCCCCAAACTAAAAGATAAACTCCGTCCTATGTCTGAATCTAATATCATATACCAGTTTAATTGTGTCTGCGGAAATAGGTATCTACGAGGGTCGTTAGAAACGTTCCCGGACAGAGTAAAATGAAAACTCCCAATTCCAGTAACAGTGTAATTTCATGCAAACTAACATCTAACATTACTCACTGTCATCACGCAATTTCTCAATATAGTCTCCCCCACTCGATACACACTTCCTCCACCGACTTCCCAGGGAACGGAGTCCACCTAGGTAGAATTCCTTGGGAGTAGTTTGCCTCCAGGACTCCACCGCTTCCTTCATATCATCCAAAGAGAAAAATCTTCTTCCTCTCAGGGGTTCCTTCAAGCGAGGAAAGAGATGGAAGTCTGAAGGGGCCAAGTCGGGCGAATAGGGGGGATGTGGCAACACATCCCAGCCTAACTTCTCCAGCAAATCCTTAGTTCGCGCAGCGGCATGCGGCGTGGCGTTGTCCATTTGGAAGATTGGCTTCATGAAAAGCTTCCCACGTCATCGATTCTTGAGTTGGTGCCACAGATCTTCGTTCACCAGGTTGCAGAAGTATTCAGAGTTGATGGTCGCGCCCTTCGGTAGGTAGTCCACCAAGATCAATCGTCCCAGAACACTGAAATCATCACCTTTTGACAGGATGGAATAGTCTTTGCCTTCAAAGGTGAAGGGTCTCCCCGAGCACACCACATTCTTGACTGCCTCTTCGTCTTCAAGGCAATTGAAAGTCGTTCAGCAATATTGGAGGATGCATTGCCTTCCTTCCACAAGAAAAAGATGATGGCTCTCTGTTGCGAGACAGCGTCTTCCATTGCACAAAACAATTTGAAAATCTTCTGCAGATTTGTGATTCTTAAATTGGCGGATAGCAAAGCTATCTATCTGACAGACAATAGACATCTATAAAAAAATCACTTGTGCTAGAGATTTGAAATTTGAATACCCAATTAACAGAGCACTACCATAGATATAATAAGTGCTAGCTTCGTCGCGGCGTCATTTCTCAATGCTAAAAATTCAAAATACGGATACTTTTCTAACGACCCTCGTAGGTCGTAGGGAGAGGAGATTTTCTCAGAGAATGGCAGAATATATCCCTCAGTGGTTTTAAAAAAAGGTAGCAACGGTGGCACGTATAAGCGATCTTATAGCATTGCCAAACATCTCTTACTATGTGGTGAGACAACGAGTGCCAGCAAAGGGTTTTTCAGTCCTCAAGCGAAGCAGAAGGCCGCTTCATTTATGTGTTCTCGGGGCCTTATGCATCCCTAGGATGAAGCCAGACCTATGTATGCAGAAGAAGACAGTACTCTTTGACAGCATTAAATCATATTTTACCTTCGTGATTTCATTCCGACCATTGACTCTTTTTGCTTTCATTCTTATTTCTGCCCAGGCCGTTATGACGTCACATTTAGACGACCGTTAATGTTATTCAGTCTGCATCTTATGTCAATATAAGAGTGCACCCGATTTAGAGAGCCGGCGAAAAATATCTATGCCTTACGCGTTTTTCCTTTTTTTCAAGAAATGCAGCGGCTGACAGCACTTTTCCAAAACAATTGTTTAAACGCTTCAAGGAAACTTGAATCCGTTGTACGTTTCCTATCCCTTGTAAGTGTTTCCCCATCCTATATCCTAGGAAGTGATGATGATCGAGTTTCTAAACTACTGTGGCAAAGAAACCCGATTACTCCATGTCGGTGCTCAATGCGTGGAATGATTTTGAGCCATTTAAGTACAAAGAGTACGTTTCAGATTTCAAGAACCACTGCTTACAGACTTCAAAATTCTAATAATTTGATTAGGGTATAGGTAGTTAGGCCACTGGTCATAATCTTACACAGGTCAACTGTTGATGGAAAAGTTCAACATGAAAAGTAAATATGATTTTAATGTGCTCAAAAATGTGTTTGGCTTTTATTTTTAACCAGTTTCCACTTCTACAAATTTTTATTTCTTTCAATATAAAAATGGTATAGTCACCACATCCTACCTCAGGCATTGATGTAATTTATGTATACTAATTGTCAAAAGAAGTGCTTTCACACATATAATGACATTAAATGATACCGCAAGCAGCTTAAGTATGACATTGACATTGTGATTAGCATGCTGTAAGTACAATGATTAATTAAATGTATGTTAGTATTTAGTTTCTAAATCTGACACCTCTTTTAAATCGCCAGACTCATACTTTCCTATTGGAGCCATTTTTTCGGCGACAGCACCGACAGATCCCTCAATTATGCAATGATGCATGTTTTCAACTTTCGTCCTGCAATAAAAAAGCGATTGATAATAGTGAGAGAGAGAGAGAGAGAGAGGGACAGACAGATAGGCAGAGAGAAAGAGAGAGAGAGAGAGAGAGAGAGGGAGGGAGAATTTAAACTTCAAAATGAAAATCGAAATCTCAAATGCAACATTTAATAATTACATCAGACCGTAGGAGGTGACATTGTACAAAGGATGATTAAGCCGTGACAAACATTCGACCAAACATTTGGTTTTAGCTTCTTCTTTTTTCGAACTTAATTCATTTGTCGGTGCTTCTCTAAATTTTAGTCGCCATTATTAACGGAGTTCTTTGCTAACAAAGATCAAAGGTAAATTGATTTGGAAATACATCGTTGAGCATTCTCACAGTTTAACCGATGCGATGACTGAGTTTTAAATGATTATCTATTGTTTATGAAGACTTATGACCGACTTATCATTCGCAGCCTCGCACTATTCCACTGTTGAATAGTAAAAAAAGCAGCGGTGGGTTGAATAATATCCATTGTGAACTAACCAGTCACTGTTGAACACACTTTTATTAGCTTCAGTCTGATGTAATGATGCAACACCGAATGATGTAACAGACACTCGAGAATGCACCTGGTCGGCATTTAACCTTACCGCAAAAGTGTGTTAAAATTGTCGATGCCTAGACATGGCGCACTTATGGGAAACCGCTCTTGAATGAATGTCATTCATAACATGCACTGCATAGCACAATGTCCATGTATTTTCAATCACTCAGAGAGAGAACCCTGTTGTCTAAAAAGACCTTGACAAACTTTCTCTGGGTAAAGATGCATGAAACAAAAGATCCAGTCGATTTATGTTCATTTTCGATATATGGGACTATAAAGACGTAGACTACCAGTAGACTACGGATAGTGACTCAAGCTTCTGATTTTTGCTTTATGTGGATTGAGATTTTGTTGATTATAATCATGTAAGTAATCAGAAATTGCTACTCATTTGTCAAAGCAGTAGTAAGGTAAATATAAAATACTTTAAATTAATTTTTTTAATTTAAGTTGATGCGTGTTACAAAAGTGCATATGCATGTGAACGATACAGAATGCAGTTGAAAAAATTGATCAAATGCTCAAAAAAATTAATATTTGAATTTGAAATATCATATAAAGATATAAAATTCCTGTCTTCTATTTTTTTGAGTTTTCAACTTAAGTCCTACCTACAATCAAGCTAAAGTTCAATGATGCTGTGATCTTTCGAAGCATAGGCTGTGAAGATAGTAATCATATGTTTTGAAAATACCACAGTTTCATGCATTGACGTCATCATTAGGCAAACTTTGACCAGAAGCTCATTAACATGTGATAAAAGATTCTTTCAAATATAATGTCCATCATTCATCAGAGTAACAGTGTTTACCCACAGCCAACTGTAGAACATTGCTATTACACGTGCATGGTATCCTCAAAAATTGAATATTGGACCGAAGGTCTTTATTCGCATGAATACAACAATTCTTGACAGAGTTGTGGCCAGCACTCCGACAGCTGGCAAGTACATGAGCCGGCTAGTCGGCACGGGATGGGCTTTGTAAGCTTTTGAAT
This sequence comes from Prostheceraeus crozeri, assembly GCA_907163375.1. Taxonomy (NCBI): domain Eukaryota; kingdom Metazoa; phylum Platyhelminthes; order Polycladida; family Euryleptidae; genus Prostheceraeus; species Prostheceraeus crozeri. The sequence continues at coordinate 113,297 of CAJQUW010012692.1, forward strand.
TGTAAATCCTGAACGTCAATTGCGATGTATCTAGATCCTATTGGCTATTACCTTTCATAAGCTATTCGAATTTCGGGCAAGGAGGAAGGGTCCTTCCGGATAAGATATGTTCGATTCCGGTCCAGGCACCGGAGCAATACCCGGAACCATAATCGAAATAGTTGCTCGCATTAACTAGACTTGCGTGTTTCAACATTAAACTAATTTTTGATCTAATTTTCTGCTTAATTTTTAATAATGCATGTATTTGGTGCAACTAAGCCTGCTGGCTTATAAAAATTCTGACTTATCTGAATCATCATAGGATTCGGTCGATCATGATGTGGTCAGCTGCGAGAAGTTGTTTTCAGCACTGGGCTGCCCTAGCAAGTACTGTATAAAGCATTTCCATCAAATCGGCCAAATAAAATCAACAAATTATCTCCCACGCGTGCTTATTCTGAAATGTAAGAGGACCGAAGAAAAGATGGCTATACTGAAAAAGAGAAATGTGATTTCACCAAGAATCAACCTACATGAAACATAGAAGCAACGAACCATCCATAAAGGGCCTCGAGAAGAATTGTTCCAAAGAAAGAAAAACGGAGAATAAGTCATAATATTTAGAGATCGAATTGTTGTCCGAATGAATATCCACCATTTTTAAATCCGTTTCGTTGAGGCTTCACTCCTAGATATAAAACACAAAATCGATTATCTTTGGGATTTCTGGGATATACACGGCATCATCAAGAACACTAAATTTGGTTTTCGTCCATGTTCATCATACACACACAAACTTTTAGAGTTTCTAGAAAACATCACTTCCTTTGGTGATCGCGGTGAGTGGGCTATTGTAATTTACTTAGACTTTGATAAAGCCTTTAATTCTGTTACTGATATTCGACTGTCTTCTAAGTTGTCCTTTTTGGGTATAAGAGGTGATCTTCTCTCTTTTCTCAAGAACTTCTTAAGTGATCGATCGGAGAGTGCTGTTGTTTACGGGATACACTCATCGACTTATGCTATGATTTCTGGCGTCCCTCAAGTGCCAGTTATCGGACCAGATCTTTTTGTCGCCTTCGTTGATGATATTGATGACACAGTAATGAATTACACCGTCCTTGGATGTGCAGATGACGTCAAAATGTACATTGAAATTAAGCGCGCTGATCTGGGAAAATCTGCTCAGCTACTGCAATCTGATCTCAACGCGGTGTCCATCTGGTAAAAGGAATGGCAACTGCATTTGAATCTACAAAAATGGTCAATTATCTCATTTAGATCTCGCAATCCTGGCTCTGACTACAAGATCGAAGGAGACATATTCCAGCGATCTGAGTGAGTGATAGACCACGGAATCCACATCTCGAAAGATCTCTATTTCTCACAATACACCATCCTCTGTGTCAAGAAGGCCAATAACCTTTTTTCTGCCATTCTGCGGACATTCATGTCTAGAGACCCTGACGTACTTATGAAACTTTTCATCTCCCCAGTTCACCCACACCTAGAATATGCCGTCCCAGTATGGAACCCATCTTTATCCATGATCAACGGAGTATCTCGCCTCCCAGAAGATCTGTCGACCACCTTCGGGGGAGCTCGATTGGGAGAATGTGAGCACGAACAGAGATATGATCGCCGCCCGTATTCGACGAGAGCACAGGAACGTGCTGCAGGCATTCATTCACTTTTAAGCAGATCCCAACAACATGCTCGAAAAAGGAGCTACCTCGCGTCTTTTGGAAATTCAAGGCTACACACCTATCCGCACTCGGCAGTAGAATTTCAGGATGCAGTGGCGCTCAGGATGGCATGGACTCTTTCAGGATTACCGTCGACGTGTCATTGTGGAGCAGACATGCGTTGCCGTGTCCTCTTGGCGGCTTTCCTATAATAAGGCACAACGAGACGCGTGATCTCTTGGCGGATGCTCTATAGTGTAAAGAGAAATTTCCATAAATCCAAATTTTTTGTTTCGAGACATTATATGATTCAATCATGACAGTCGGCTGTCAGAGATTGAGGACATCAGATCGCGTGCATTGAAGCCCCGCGGCCGAAAAAGCAAGCATGGAGGCGAATTTTCAAAGCAGGCGCCGACTGAATAAAAAAAGCTAAGAACGTCGACAGAAGATGATTAAATGATCATCAATGTGTCACATGCGTTGCCGTGTCCTCTTGGTGGCTTTCTTTTAATATGGCACAACGAGACGCGTGATCTCTTGGCGGATGTCATGACTGAGACTTGTAACTCGGTTGACATCGGATATCGAACCTACTCTCAGTAGAAGTTTTGACCGGAACTCAACGACAACAGATCCCAAAGCAAGGGTGGATATAGTTGCAGGAGGAGTTTGGGGCGGCCGGTTTTAGAGCGTATATTTCAACGTATGCGTATTCAACGCTTTTGCTCAATCGAGCACTGCGAAGTCCCTTCCAGCCACTTATGAGTTCCACGAGAAGAGGAAGATTGCCAAAAACGCTGAGCGGGTGCATGAAGTCGAACATGGATCGTTTGTGCCTCTAGTATTTTCGTCCAGCGGAAGATGTGGTCCCATCACGAAGAAATGCATCAACAGAATCGCATTTCTTCTGGGAACGAAGATGCGAATGGGGTACGCGGACGCCATCAATTGGTTGAGAAGACGTATTGCCTTCAGTCTCCCACGCGCCAGTTCGCAGGGCCTTCATGGAGCGCGGTCGAAGCTCCATTCTCCGCAACCCCCATCAAGAACCTGCATACCGGCGACAAACGCAGCGACAGTTTCCCATCATGTCCACTACGTAACTTATAACTCTTATCATGTTTTAGTTCCGGAAGTTTTTTTTTGTTGTGTAGGCCTTTGTTTGCTCGCTGTTATCATCCAGTTGATGTGTATCATAATGTGATTGACAATAAATGATCTCATTCAAAAAATATTTTCTATTGTAAGTGTTGTGGATTTAGAATCCAATTATGCGGAAAAATATGAGCATTATATAATAATGCACAACTTAATAAAATCTAAACTAATTACACAACAAATCACATTGCTCTATAGCGTAAAGAGAAATTTCCATAAATTCAATTTTTTTGTTCGAAACATTATATGATTCAATCATAGCAATCGGCTGTCAGAGATTGAGGACATCAGATCGCGTGCATTAAAGCCCTGCTGGCGATGACATAGCTGCGGCCGAAAAAGCAAGCAAGCATGGAGGCAAATTTTCAAAGCAGGCGCCGATTGAATAAAAAAGCTAAGATAGTCGATAGAAGATGACTAAATGATCATCAAAGTCTCGCTATAAGATCGAGTGATTCGTGACAACTGGAATGATCATCTAAATTTGAAGAGGTGAGAAACATATGTCGACATAGAAGGATTAAATTAGGAGATGTCTGGATGTACAGCTGACTGAGCGAGGATGTGGAGGATACGACCAGCTCGCAACGACGATGGGGAAGTTGTGTCCTATATGTTATACAATAGAGACAGTGTCAATTACTCTGAGGACAATGTTACCGTAGACGAATTTTCTAAAAATATGAAATAGTGTATTAATTCTATGTTTCTTCCTAAATTTTGTTATTATTAGATGTGAAAAATATTTCTGTGCAGTTCACATTTTCCCGATCTCTTACCAGGAATGTCTAAATTAAATCATTGAATATGCAGGAAATATATACTGTACATTGCACGCACGCGCATTAGTTGAAACTGGTAAAAACCGACCTAATACCTACTGGGGAAACAGGTCGCCAGTCAGTCTAAGGATCATATTTAGCTGACCATCAAGTTTCCGACCGGATGTATCCCTCCTGTACTTCACTTCCATTTATGTACGAGCTACAGGTATGCTTGGAAACACTTTCCGCATTTCTAATTTGCATATAGTTATTGTCGGCGGAAATCTATTCAGGTTTCGCCAGGGATTTATTAGGCTAATCTATGGGCAATAGCCATCGAATTAAAGAAATAAAATGCGGATATTTCAATATACAATAATATTTTGAATGATGGATACGTTCAAAGATGTGCTTCGAATACGCAAATTGTAATACAAGTAAACTTTGCACTTGATCATGGTTGTAGCATCACCCGAAACGTCGTCACTGACTTTATCTTTTTAAATTTTTCAATACAACTTCTAATTCAGTGTGATACGTTTACAGTAATGATCATCAAAAGTGGAACACCTAAACTATGTCTCATTCAATGAAATTTTGTCAATTACAGATACAAATTTGGCAGATAAATGAAAGTAAAGGTTGAAATAAAAATTTCTTTGCTGTTCAGTGACTCTTTAGAGTCAGTTGTGTCTTAAAAGTGTCCATGGTGCGTTCGCTGGTGATCACTAATTGCTTGTAACCTCACCAGAATGTTCAATCACCTGTCGAATCCGGGAAGGCATGCTTTTGATCAAGCGGTTGATTGCTTCTTGATCTTAGCATTCCCACTCTTGCCTTAGCAAAGCTTCAAGTCGAGAAAGACCATCTCCAGGAAGAATTGAACGGCACGCAGCGCTTCAGTAGACTCCAGACATTTTCAATTGGATTGAGGTCTGGTGAGCAAGCGGACCACTCCAAAGTTCGTATGCCATCTGGAGCTTTGAATGAATTAGCTAGAAAACTCCTGTGACAAGTGGCGTTGTCGTTCATATGAATCCAGGCGGATGAAGGATCACCCAAATGGGAGGACAATGGACGAATGTGCCTTTTCAAAACATTCACATATCCATCGGAATTCATGTTATCCTTTTGGATGTGGTTCGGTTATTCATCCATATCGCATCACAAATCAACAATCTTCCACCTCCTTGATTCACAGGCAATTTCAAATGATCAGGAATTGCGTCACCTGACTTCATCCAAACTCTCAAACGGCCATCGTGGCCTCTGAGACAGACAGAAGCTTCATCACTCCAAACAGCTCGATTCCATTGAGAATGCCAGTGGCAATATTGTATCGCCCACTTCAGCCTCAAGCTCTTGTGGTTGGCAGTCAATTCGATCCCTGATGGTCTCTTACGGCTTTTGAAGTGCTCGCTTTTCAGGCGACGACACATTGTTATGGCACAAACCGTCGGCTGTTGAAATGAACTCCTCAATTCGGTTGAGGACAGGGATGGATCGTTTCTTGCCAAGCGAATAATCATCCGATTTGTTCGAAAATTTGTCTTTCTTTTCCCACCGGATCCAAAGTTTCTGGCAAGGAAGACAAATTTTGCCTTCCATCTATGGACGGTGGTCTTTGGGACGCCTACCTTTCGGCTAACTAGCCGTAATCGGACTGTCCTTCTGACAAAAGAGCAGGAACTTTGCCCTTCAAAAACACTTTCTCAAGCTTCGAATCAGTCATCACGACTGATCATGATATGACAAGTTTTGTCACAGATGTCTATGAATAATATGATCTCCACTCTTTGGGAGTTGTGTATCCCGAGTTCTATATTATATTATTCATAGACAATCCTGGTCTTGTATTTCACTCTCGATGGCTTTGGAGGTCATAGAAATGATTGAAATGTTTCTTTCTACGGCATGTGTTGAAAAGTTTATGTTACCACAGCCCTCATAGCGCATGAGCATTACTTTTCGGTCCTTGGTCAGCACTGTACAGTCCCTAGTGAAATTTTCAATCTTTGCGGTCAAAACTTTGCAGTTCGTGAACTTTCATGCTGCAAAGAATATTTTCGTCATGATTGTATTTTCCCTATGTATTATTTTGATTGTAATTAAGTTAAATGTCCTTGACAAGTGCCTAAATCTAGCATTTGAAACATTGAGCATTGCAATGTGCTCAATTGTGTTATATCGACTCAACGCAGAATCAAAAATATGAAATTGGTAAACGATTTTTATTAACACAATTACTGGTATTTTGGTTTTCTGTCAGATAGCTGACAATATTCGATAAAATTGACTCCTCGATCTTCGTATCTTTTACAAACTGTCATTTTCTTCATCATTTCTGCGGTTCTTTTCATTTTGAAGTCGCTATTTGGTTCATTAATAGAATGTGAAAAATACTGGACACTGATTTAAATTCAAAAAGTCTTCTATTGCAATGTTAAATAGCCTATGTCTATTCCTAGTCCATGCATAGAAATATTATGCCTTTCCAAGTAAGGTCAAAGACTTCTTAATTGTCTGTCGGCCGACAAATAGGACATTAAGATATCTAACATATTCCAGATGGAGATCCATGCATAAATTACCTTCACTCGATCAAAAAGTCCTTTTCAATACTCGATATCGATGACTTTTTAATCCTCGTGAAAATTATTGCCCGGCATTGGAGGGTATATAAAAGAATTCATTAACGAATTGGTGAATGGATATTTCAAATCATATTATTTTTAGACAATTAGTTATTTAATTGTCATTTGATATCTTGTGAAGTAAGACAAGAGATTTATGTTTCGTATTCAAGGAAACATAATCAAGGTCGCCGAGAATTTATTTTTGCTAATGTTAATGCAACACCATCCAGCGAGCCATCCAGAAAACGAAAATTCAAATCCATGTCGTATATGTTGGCAGGACATAGAGTATGCAAAAAGTTTTTCCTATCTACCATCGGCTGCTCCACAGATTCTATAATCCGTACGGTATTTGACAATATTTCTGATAATGAATTATCACTCAACCTTGGGGCGCCTTCAGATAAAAGAGGTCGACATGAACCAGCCAACAAGCTTCATAATGAGCTTCGTATTGAGGTAAAGAAGTTCGTAGAAGAATTTCACCCCATGACTTAACATTACCGGTTGGCTCACTCACCCCAATGAACTTTCTATACAGAAATTGTACGATTTATTCATTGACAGGCATAACGTTATCCGCGAAGAATCATGTGGCGCAAAGCATTTCAAAATTGGAAAGCCATGCTCATTGTCTTAGTTTTCAAACGTTTTTCATGAAATGAACATTTCCTTTCTTAGTCCACAAAGTGATAAATGTTCGATTTGCGAAGACCACAGAAGAAAAGGTGAGCATCAATGTGAAGGTGATGTCAAATGTCATGAGTTTAAGATGCACAGAGAAAGAAGCAAAATAGCAAGAGAGGAAATGAGAAACGATGGCGAGCGATCTGAAAACTGAAAATGTGAAGGTTGTCTCTGTTGACATGCAGAAGGTTTTGCTCCTGCAAATACTTGATGTCAAGGACGCAGTCTTCAGCAGAAAACTTATCGTATTTAATGAAACTTTCAGCGACGTCTCGAAGGAAGGGGATTCAACATGTATTGTTTGGCATGAAGGCGAGGCAGGCCGAAAAGCGAAGGAGGTCGCCTCGGCTTATGTACATTTTATTCTAAAATTTGCAGAATTTGATGAAATTATACTTCTTGCAGACAATTACAACGCCCAAAATAAAAACCGTTTGTTGTTGTGTGCCTTAGTGAGAATAATCAACGATTCACGGATATCTGCAAAAAAGATAACAATATAATATCTCGAGGTGGGTCATACGTATATGACAGCCGATAGCGTGCACGGATCGATTACCAAGAAGATGAAAAAATGCGGTGAGGTGTATGATTTTGATGGTCTCGTAAATTTGATAAAAAATTCAAGGAAAAAAATGAATGTTATTACGCTCGACCATACGAATTTCTGGTTATTTGACATGAAGCATGCAGTGAACCGTTTGCGTGGTTTATCTGATGTTAGAGTTGTTGAAGCGAGGAAAGGATCCATCAAAGTCTATACAAAATCGTCCTTCGAAGGAGAATTTGTAGAAAACGAAACATTCTAGAAATCTCTTGCCAAGGATTGGCATCTTTCATTATCGAGTTTACTCAACTCTATACCACATGAAACAAAAAAGAGAGGCATTAATCCCCTGAAAAAAGGTGATCTCATGAAGTTGTGCTGCAACATGCCAGAGACTTTTAGAGACTTTTACGAAAACATTACGGAGTCTGATGTTCCAGATCTCACAAATGATCGTGAGATCGACTTTTAGACTTTTAGGTACTTATAGAATAAATTGCGATTTGTATTGTTGATTTTTTACAATTATATACGGACTGGAGAAATTGTGAAGTTTTCTATCGGATGACTGCTAAAAATTGATGGTAAATAATTGAGGTATACTACATGATTAAGTTATACAAATCAACGCGGTAACCTAGTGCCTACTTCGTTAGGATTTCTCATAACTTTATGAATTTGTACAAGCGGAATTAACGCTATACTTAATTCTATGACGTGTGGATATTTCAAAATGTTTAGCTTATGACGAGATTTTAACTGAACCCAGTAATTTTATGACACTAGTTTCAATTTCGAATTAGATAATGATTCCCGACATTTGTAAAACAATTTGAATCATCAAATTACTAATCATCATGTTGAATTCTCCGTATCTCACCAATGACTTTACTATATTAATTGTGGATATTAAAAGTCATAGTATCCCACGCATCATACTCTTTCAGGTTAAAAATAGACCCCAAAAAGGAAATTATCTACTATCTTGGTTAATGTATTGACAATTACATTGATGACGTATGAACTTATTAATGTTATCATTCATAATTAGTAAATGATTTAACAGAAGTATCTATCGTATCAAGAATATAATCTAATACTATACGAGTATAAGAAAAGATCAGTATCATGCAGTATCATCATTCAAATTAGTTAATAATGTTGTCACTCGACTCTGCTGATTGGATGTTGTATGCCGTACTGCCGTCGAAATTTTCATTGAGATCTCGTATTTGATTGTCTGCGAAAATCCTTAAAACTTTTCTATATCTTTTAGCACCATTCTCTTAATCACGTGATGAGGATAAAATCGCAGTTTATTTTGTTGAATTTGGTGCAGTATTAGCTGAGATATTGCCAATATAGTGTTTCAGCGACTTTGTCTCAACAATCGAGCCATTCATTAATGGTGTAATTAAGACAGTTGAACTTTTAGGCTAAACGAATTATTCGACATAACTTCGGAATTACTGGTGCGATTTCGAGAGACAAAACTTAGTTTTGATGGTTATGAAGTGTTAAATACAACTTCAGTTTCACTTTTTCGATATCTTACAACTTTTCCTAAACTGATTTCTCACCTGCCAATCAACTCGGTCAATGCCGGCAGTTTTGCTAGTGTTGCTATCGTGCGAAAAATAACACAATCTGAATCCACACGAAGTGCCAGTCAAACCATGGTCAAACTAACTTGGGGGATTTCACCTAACTTAGGTGAACGCTAGGAATCGTTCAAGCATACCAACTAGGATTTCCCCCAGTGAACCCCTACGAAAAGATCATAGGAAAAAGATCTTAGGAATTGTTGTACCATACGGCCCGTGGTCTGAGAATTTTATAGACTACTAAAAGTATTCAACATCAACAAGCCAAAATCACGCATTTTAAGAAAGCTATCGACATAGAAATTTTCGTCTCATCATCAACAAGCCAAAACCACGTATTTTAGAATATACTGAAAATTTTTCGACATCAACAAGGCAAAACCACGTATTTTAAAAAATGCTAACGACATAGAAATTTTCGTTCGACTTCATCAAGCCAAAGGCACGTATTTTGAAACAGTGTTGGTGTAGATATTTAACAATGTTTAGACGATGATTTCTCAAAACATAGTTTTTCAAAATACGTGGATTTGCCTTGTGACGGCCGAATTGTGTGCCTCATATATCTAGGCGACCATGGAAACCTGAAATCTTGTTGGTGTAACATTTATCTGTTTACTGTTGGTGTAACATTTAACATTGCTTTGTGCAAACATAATGACATTATTTTATTATATTATTGCCTTATCATCATTGTTATTATAATTACCTTAGTCATTTCATGACCGCTTTTTTCATCATTGTTGACCGCTTATCAGCAAATAGTACCATAGATAGTCTGAACAATGATAGACTTTCAAACTTTTCATGAATTAAAATCTATTGAGAGAGCAAACTTTCATAGACTTCAATAAAAGTCAATCAAAGATTTCTTCATCCTCCCATTATCCATAGACTATGCATTATCTGTGACTAACAGCGATCAAGAATTGCAATATTCATAGACTTCTCAAGAGTTACATACAACAGCATTGTCCTAAGCTTTCCATGATAGTTTCCCCAAAACTTATCATATCAATGCGCTGAAAAAACACGATGTTTTCTCATTGAATATTATTTACATGAATATATCTATGACTCAATATCTAAACTCAAATGACTCACGCTTTTTTCTGCATTGTTTCACAATATTTTCCCATAGAAATGCAGCTTAGGACAATATCATTATTATGTAGATTTTGCTATGTAACAATGCAGAATCTACATAATAATGACATATTGTAGTGAATGCTATGCAACATTCTAACCCAATGAAGATGAAAATCATGTCGATTTCTACATCAATCAGCGGACACTAATGCCGTAGTTGGCACTATAGTCCGCTGAATTTCATTGAGATTGCATTGAGTTGAAAACGGCATTATTGTCCGGAAGAATCACTCTATGTCAAATCTCCATTGAAAATATGCAACAATTAGAATTTTAGAGTAAAACGTCTTAGATATCCATATCAAAAACACAGATTGTCACTTAAGAATCTTTGCTTGCAGACATCGCCATAGATTTCATCTTCATTTGGCTAGACATGAACTCCTAGGGTTAGAACACCAATAATATCCACTTCTATCGGACTTAAATGCAAATGCATGTCTATGCATTTATGTCTTCTAAAAGTGGATACTATTCCTACATTATTTTATTGATGCCGTCCCAGAGCCGGTAACAATCGTCGTTGTTGCCGGCTTCTAAATTAAAGACCACCGTCTATGTATGTAGCCAGAAACTTCCACAGACTTCTATACATGTGCATGAATCATAGCACGCATTCACTACAATACAAGACGCTATGCGGCCTCGACTGTACATGGACTTCTAGATAATAGCATTATGTATTAACCTGTGCTATGGTAATCCTATTGTTTTCAATTGGAGATTCTGAGCGGGTATTTCTCCTAGAAAAACACCTCATAGACATGAAGAAACATATTTTTGCCATATATTTGTAATAACATCGAAAATATAAAAAAATTAAAGAATACAGATAACTATGTAGCAAAAGTCGGCATCAGTTGAATGGACACGATCAGTCAAAATGAGCTCCCAGTAAAGTTACAATTACTGAAGATCAACCTTGCGGGTTGAGGATTACCAAGCTAAATTGTATCCATTTTTTGATCTTCAAGCAACATGACGTCCTCTTGTCGTTGGGTACTCGTCTGTGTTTGTGAGTGATGCATGAGAGGCTCTGATTCATTTCGAGGTAGGGCGGGGATCAATGATTGAGGCTAATTGTTGGATTGGCTCGAAGATCCATAAAGTGAGTCTGACATCTTCATTTCAAAATGTTCATGTTGAATGTAGCATCTATCGGAAGACTTATTGATTCTTCCAGTTTTCTTTTCCGCCACTTCTGCAGGAATACCACCTTGTATTAACCTCACTTTGCACGACCTCCGTAAACGTGTGTTGCTATAATATTTGTCATCTGAGCACATTGTTGACATGAATTCACGTGTAACCTTTTCTATAGTGTGCACTCCCATAGGAGAAGACTTGTACCAGATATCAGATTTGATTTGGCTGCTGGGCAATAAGACTAGGTAGAACGCTGTGCATCCTTTTCTACCATGCCGTATGTATTCCTTGTATAGAAACACCACGCATCTTGTCGGATCATCTTGGTTTTGATAAGATCGTGTGTGCTTCTGTTCCATTCTGGTACAATTCAGTCCGAAGCGTTTGTTCTTCGACATGTTTTCGGTGTATTCAAGGTATTCTCTTCCGGCGTCAACTTTAAGTTTTATTTGTGCATTTTCTCCGTACTGTAGGTCTCGATGCTCTTGGCAAGCTCTTAGGCTAAAATGCAAGCCAATGTGGTATAATAGTGTCTTCACCAATTTGCCGGGGTCAGAGATTCCGAAGGCACCAATTTCCCATAATTTAGCTTCCTCTTCTTTCAAAATAGTGTTCGCCCGTTTGGATGGCCGCATGCAGCCTGGACCTTTTCATTTGAGCGTCTAAACTATATCTGCTATTTTGAAAATCACTGTCCTTGAAAAAAGAAAACTGCCAGTCTCTTTGGGTTCTGAAATAATACTGAAACATTGTTGCCATTGTTTTTAGAATTTCTGGTGGATAGCGGTTACCATCTACCTTTCGAACTTCAGCAAAAAAGTAACGTAAACAATAATCCAAGTCACTCGGTAAAAATTCGTCTAAACTCTTCAAAACTTTTGGAACATCATCAAGTCGAACTCGCCATTCACTTAACCATAAATTGAACAAACGCATAACCCAATTCATCTTGCTGATCGTATTCTTACAGTGACTGTTCTGGATGTCATCTTGAATTTCGTCATTCGATACGGCATGGAATCGTGACTGCATTATTCAAGTATCAAGGATTGTGTGAATGACGATGCTGAAAGGCGACTTTAAAATACATGTACAGTAACCTACTGTCTATGAGGAGTTACACGGTGAGATTTCTGTGTAACTCCGAGTAGACAGCTAGGTTACTGATATGTAACCCACGAGAATACATTAAATCCTAGATCCAATTCCTAGATCTACATGTATGTCGCTCTCTATAGATCAATTTTTATGGAAAACTTGGAAATCTCAATGAAACACGAACTCAATAGTATCTTAGATATCACAGTGATTTGGGAGGAGAAATACTTGAATTTGAATTCAGCGGAGAAATACAAAGATAAGTAGTACTGTATATGATCATGGAAATCTAGGAATTCCACAAGATCAGTCAAATATAGGCTATTCTTTTATGAAATAGGAGAGGAAGAGCACGTCATCAATTATTCAGTAGTGGACTTTGATGATGAGCTGTTTAACTTTGACATTGACAAAGCAATATAAAAAGGTTACGATAAAATAAGAAAGGAATTGAAAGAACTCCAGACTCAATACTAAGACGATAGAAAAGTCACGTCTACTTCAACTTATTCAAGCAAAGGCATGAATGATGGAAGTGGCTCGTGACTACCAAAGTAAGGCATCAAGAGAACTGAATGAGGATTACTTATTAAATGATGGAGATGAACTATCTGTTTGACTGCTTCTTCATAGAGCTCAAGAAACAAGATGGCGATCTGTATCCTCTTCCTACATGGAAAACTATTATGTTTTCTATAACAATATTATCTCAACTAAACGAAAGGACGATGAGCGAAGGGTTCCACCTTGAATTGACGACCACATCAACAGCACAAAGTAAGTTTTCATCACATTTATTCTTGCCATATAAATATGTAAATTCTCAACTACTGAATGGATTGAAATGAACATGAATTGCATTTGTAATAATTTAATTACCTACTAATACTAGAATGCATAATTTTTAACATGTAAATAGTTCATTTTTTGTGACAAAACACATGCAAAGTCATATAATGGCTAGAATGTATTAATGATTCAGTGAAATCATTGGTTAATTAACGAGCAATAGTGCTTAGTGTATGAGTATCAAGTAACGAAAATGAAATCAGTCATGTAAATATACCAAATATGCACGGATATGTTGTAATGTATATGCTGTCCATACAGAGAAATTTGTCTCTTTGTATTTATGTTTCTACAATGGTGCATAAGTATTTTTTGATTCACCACCAAAAGTCGGCATTGCGCGTCAAACTGCAAGAGCTCCATCTTAATCTGGATACCGACGTTGTTTGTGTGGCGACAGATGGATGCAGCATGATGATCAAACTCGGTAGACTGCTTTCATGTCCTCAGCAACTGTGCTACAATCATGGAATACAACTTGCTGTTCTAGACGTTCTGTACCGAAAGAAAGCTGCTCAAGATTGTGATGCAGATGACTTTCAACCTGTTGAGGGCTTTGAATCTGACTCTGACTCAGACGTGGATGATTCCTCAAGTAATCTTGTCTTAGAAGAATCCTACACTGATGTTCCACTTCCATTCAAGGACGATACTATTGAAGAAGCCATCGATAAAGTTCGTTCAATCGTCAAGACGTTCCGCAAATCTCCCAAGAACAATGAAGTTCTACGGCGTTATAGGTCTGACGACGGTCTCAGTGTGTCGTCTCTCATTCTAGACAGTAAAACGCGTTGGAATAGTCTTGCCGATATGCTAGAGCGTATAATTGTTTCCCGCCAGTGCATTCTAAAAGCGCAGATCAACAGTGAAGGAAGCACATTGGCCAAACAAATGAAACAGGCTATTGAAGAGCGTGTTGTACAAGATCGATACTCCAAAGAATCTGTCATATCGGATACTTCTGTAATAAAAAAAAATAAACTGCGCAGTCGCCTTTCCGACATAACGTTGGACGTGCTATGTTTTCTTCGTGCGAATTTGCTTTTGAAGGAATGTTGTAAGTGACTGCCAGTGATGTTTGATGTTTGTTGTCGTATTGTTTGATGCACCGATATTTTGTTCTCATGATTAGACTTTTCTGAAACGCATTCGCAAAAAGCTTTTCCTTGTGTTGCTCGTTCGATGATCCGTGGTATGAGGCAAGCAGTGAAATAAGTCTTCTGTAGATTGTAATAATTTAAATCAGTGTCTGTTTCGAAAAATAGATTTTATCCACGTACTGTATGTAGGGCCTTCTAACGTACATGTTCATGTAATTAGTATTTTCTCTGGCTTGTTAGATGCAATATTAATTATTAGAAAACCGGTAATTACCGGTATTACCGGTTTTGTCGCAACTGGATTACCGAATTACCGGTTTTCCAAAAATACCCCGGTAATGCGACCCCTAATCATGGTGGAAAACGACGGACAGGAAAATGACGTATTTCACTACAACAGTGACCATTCACACACTCCAATAATCTCCAACCCTTCTCCAACCGCTTTGATCGGTGTGAATCAATGTGATGTTTCTTTTGACTTGATACGGGATTTTCCACTCGACAATCCAGTTGGAACTTCAGATTTATTTGCGGATGTTCCGATTGACATTCCTGCGACGGGTTATTCAGTGGCGATTTCTGATTTGCATGAGTTTACAATTGATTCTAATGCCCACATAGTACTCGATGATCTACTCAATGGCACAAACGATCCACTTGATGCCACAAACGATCCACTCGATGTCGCAAACGATCCACTCAGTGCCAAAAGCGATCCACTCGGTGCCAAAAACGATCCACTCTGTGCCACAAACGATCCACTTGATGCCACAAACGATCCACTCAATGTCGCAGACGATTTACTTGATGGCATAAGAGACCCGCAAGTCGTAAATACTACTGAAACTCGTAATAACGATACCATAGAGACATCCTTCGAAATTGACGGTGTTCCTGTCGAACAATTAAATTCAAATTCTTTACCTACTCCAAGCCGGAAAGTGAATAAGCGCATAATGAATAAGAAGTTGAAAGATAACGGTAAATCATATCAAGATCGGCAAGGCAGAAAACGATTGGAACGCAATTTATTGCCCAGATGCAATCACACAGAGAATGAGAAACGTTTTTATTGCCACCAATTTACTGATGAGTTGCGATCATGTATTTTCAACAGTTTTTATGAAAAGGATCTTCAAGAGCAGCGCAATTTCATCATTAATCATCGCAATTTCATAATAGTTAATTCAAAAGATCGCCCGGATGAAATCAATAAGAAGAAAGGGTTGTCCCTAAGATACCATCTTACTATGACTGATCTGAAAATATCTGTTTGCAAGTCGATGTTCTTATCAACGATAGGACATACTTGTGACCAACAAGTGAGAACCGTGATAAAGAAGACTGACAGCGAAGGATTTGTTAACAAAGATGCTAGAGGCGGTGCTCGAAAGGAAATCATTCAGAAAAGTATCAGAAATTCAATAAAGGAGCACATCAACTTATACCCGAGAGTAGAGAGCCACTATACCAGAAAAGATTCGACTTGCCACTATTTGAATCCAACACTTACTGTATTGAAAATGTATGAAATGTACCAGGAATGGGCTAATAACCAAGATCTTTCCGTGGCATCTTTGTCGACCTACAGAAATGTATTCAATAGCTTGAATATCAAGTTCTTCAAGCCAAAGAAAGATCTATGTGACTTATGTGCAACAGCAAACCCGGCTTTTCCAAATGAAGAAAGAGAGATGGAAAGGGAGAACAGAGACACATTGCAATCAAGGTGGGAGGAACATATTTCGGAGAAGAACATCGTGAGGGAGCAGAAAAAAGACGATAAAGAATGCGCCAAGGTAAATGGAGGGATGGCTGCTGCTGTATTTGACCTGATGCAGGTAGTCTATTTGCCTATTTCAAACAATTCGTCCATATTCTATAAAAGGAGATTACCTTGCTATTGTTTTACGATATTCGATTTGGGCTCAGGTCAAGGATATTCATTTTGTTGGAATGAAACAGAAGCTCACAGAGATGCAAACGAAATATCTTCGTGTGTATTTCACTACCTGAGGGACATCGATACATCTTCTTTGGATACTAAGAAGATCGCTCTATATGCTGATGGATGCGCTGGGCAGAATAAAAATAGCATACTCCCTGCCATGATACACCATTTCCTGGCATCCTCCAAAACGATCGAATGCGTCACATTGACTTATTTTGTAGCAGGCCATGGGTAATCTGAAGGAGATGCCATGCATTCAACGATAGAGGGTGGAATAAAGCGGGCAGGCAATGTATTCGTTCCTCAGGAACTCACTACAATTACGAAAATGTCATGTCGGAAAAAGCCATATAAGACCTTCACGTTGGCAAACAATGAGTTCTTTTTTTGCTCGATTTCAAAAGTTACCGGAACGATATTGGTCTTCTACGCAATAGGACTCTTCGAACGAGCTCGAACCATTTAGACTGGACGAAAATAAGAAAGGTTAAATTAGACAAAGGCCATGATCAAATTTTTTTGAGATTCAGCCACCATTATGATGAATGGGACATTTTGGACATTATAAACACAAAACGAAATAGAAATCTAAATGAGCCCAAGCCACTATCAAAAGATCCTGTCAAGCTGTCCAAAGCTAAATATGAGGATTTGTTGTCTTTGTGTCGTGGGACGACCCCAGTTATTCCGCCCGGACATGCCGAATTCTACAGCAGTCTTCCTCATTCTTGATACCCTCATTCCTTATTTTTGATACAATTACAATGTACAAATTATTGCAAATCAATCACACATCAAATGTACTACTGCAATTATCGTTGTTGAAATATTATACTGCTCATTGTCTTCTAAATTCATGTTTTTGATTGAATCAATTATTGATATTTGGAATGTAGGTACCTTAATGATGCATCGATCATGCCTACATGTTTTAATGATATTTGAATATGATTATAGCTAAATACGATGATTGCAATCAAATTTGGCATCGACCTATTCAGTTCGTTAGATACTAAGCGAACGAGTGCATTACTATAATCGTTTATTTAACATTGCAATACCGTACTCATTAGGCCCTAAAACGTTTTGAAATAATCTTAATATAAAAATGCACAGGTTATACAAGCCTTGTATAGCGATGAAATTGTAAAAGACATCATGTTTATGATTTTAGGCCTATGTTTATGTTAGGCTATATAAACTTTACGTTTATGATTTTTTAAACTAGCTAGAAGTAGAAGTATAGTACGTAATTATTACGCACTCACTAAAATCAATGTTCAAATAGCAGTCTTAATTTAAAAAGTAAAACTAGCGTAAGATGTGTTCAGCTTATACCAATGATACAGATCTACTTCAAATAGCCAATAATGTAGCCTACAATGCCGTGCCTCCAGCGTACCATCATATTGATCATTTTAGACAATCTTTGTTGCTCGTATAAGCCCGTATCTTAGCCTCATGTAATGACTATAAGGTATAATACACAATTTACATGTATATCTATACATGAAGAGTCTTGATGAGCAGTAATTATGGGCCCTATAATTTGTTTCAGAGACAACGGCTAAAAATCGTAGGACCTAAGATATCCTCAGGCCTAGTCTATGGCTATTCTTTTAGGTCGTGTAGGCTAATTCAATTTGATAGGTCCAGGCCAATCCCTCTGGCCAATCTTGTTGAAAACACCCTGCGCTTCCATTTACATAATCACGTAAACGTTGAAAAATTACAGCAGTTAAAAATTGCAATAACTTCTCAAAACTTAGGCTACATCATGTCCTTTATGTACCTATAAGCTAGGCCTACTGCATGCAATAACCAGCCCCCTTTTATGGTCGGGTTTGTTGTTATCTTAGCTTTTCTGATTATCAGAACGTCTAAGAACTTCAGAATTATACAGCGGGTTTCCCTTTTCATTATTGGTTTAACTTAATTATCATTTATTATTCCACGTATTTTTAACTGTAATGCGGAAATTAGTTATTCCAAACTCACGTATCATAATAAAACCTTTTAATGACTATACAAAACATCAAATTGATAAATTACGCCTATATAAGTATAGCTAACTATCATATAATTGCGTATGTCAAATAAGAAGTCATATAAATAAAAGGTTTGCCTGTACGTCGAAATTTTCTATATTGAAAACCTATTTATGTAATTTTCCACGATTGTCGAAAATTGAGATACGTGAGTTTGGAATGTAGCCGACGAAATGCATTAATTTCCCTGCATAAACCATGGAATTCTAAAGTAATAGCACTATAGACATCTACATGTAACATAAATAAATCATAGACTTCTAAATTTCTCTGGACAGATAAGTGATTCATGGACTTCTATGGGTGATTCAACCGATTCAACCATAGAAATTAACAACACCATAGAAAGTCCTAGAATGGAAATTGCATGAAAATTATGGCACACGCCATCATTGTACATAGGCAAGATATCAAACTTCCATTCTAGTGTACTATTATTCACTTCTATGGATTCAACCTATCTGTCCAGAGAAATTTAGAAGTCTATGGATAAATCATAGATGTAACAGAAATCATAGATGTACTATGTCATTGATGTCGGAATAGAAATACGGATAAATCACTGAATCTCTGATTTAAACAGTGATATCAACTCGTCTTCGCTTCGCTCAGACTCGTAGATTATCACTGTTTAAATCCTCGATTCAGTGCTTTATCCTATACTTATTTCACGAACAATAATGTGTACAGTACATTAAACATCTAATGTACTGTGCAGATTAACTCAGTGTTATAGAAATATAGATTTTCATAGAAGTCGCCAGTACTTCAGCTAATTAGAATGTATCCAGGAAAAGATGATAAGGTGCAGGGATAAGTGAAATAAATATAGTATATAGTAATTATCTAGAAGTCCATGGACTGTACGACTCATTGATGCTTTAAAAATCTAGGCATGATTGATATATTAAGTTGGCTATGGAAGTCAACTAAATCTCCTAATCCGAAGCTGCGGAGAAGCTAACATAGATGATTTAATGCATTTTCTAATCACGTTGCATTTCTATTATTTAGTTATTAAACGTACAACAAAGGTACAAAGTTGATGAAGTTAAAATGTAATACAAGTGTTCAAAAGGAGTGAAAAGGAAAAAAATATCACCATATGCGAAGTTTAGAGGGCGCAGAGATAGTGCGAATCAAAGTACGAGAAATTGGGTCATTGTACATGTATATTAATAGAATTTTGATTATGCGAGAACGTTCTTGGTTGTTTTCGGAAATTTGTTGTATTATATTTTGCATTATTTGTTCTTTTCTATGTCAAAGAAATAGAACTGACCTTTATCAGACATTGAAATACAAATGTTGATTCCGATTGGGAGAAGATTTGATTTCTGATCCCAATCCAGGTGCGTACATGTAGGTCTGTCCAGCTATCCATGGGATGAATTCAAAACTGAATGGAAATTTTGTTTACAGCTTGTCTGGGTCAGGGACATCTATGATTAATATAAGATATCTAAGGGACGTTCAACTCCGGGAGCATGCAGCCGACTGTAGGCGAGAAGAATCATATCATAGATGTTAAACATTGATTCATGAATACACATAAGCATGGAATTTCAGAATTTCAAATATAGACTGCAGCTCCCGGAGTCTTATTAGTTATTTACGCAACTAGTGCAAAATATCCATTGTTATTGCTTTCTTCGAGGTCAGCATATCTATGCACGAGCCCGAAGGGCGAGGGCATAGAATGTTGATCGAGGAGAAAGCAAAAGATAGATATCTTTGCACGAGTTGTGTAGGTAATTTTATTTTTTCACCGATATCATGACCATTATGACTAATCTAATTCTATGGTGTTTGATGAGTTAAATAATAAGCGGGTTTTATAAAATTCAATCGCATATATCTATATAGAAATCTATAATTCAACCAGTGCAATAATGAAAATATTACTGCACGCCCGTGCAGTAATCTGCTTTACATGTAAAATAAAGTGACAGGATATCTACATTATACGCACGGTGAAAAATAAACTATTTTATCTTATACTAATCATAGATGTCCCTGTCTGGGTCAACACTTTGATCTGCCTATGCAGACGTCTAGACACCATAAATATTGGAAGCCCGAAAATGACCTTGTTAGCGACAGAAGATGTAAACAGCTTTTCAACAATAAACAGAAACAGTAAATTATGCAATGAAGTTGGAACATCACAACTTCTCTAAAGGTACACCGATTTCGATGAACAATGCATTGAAAGAATGCTCAGAGAAAGCCCTTTCACTTTGTGTCTGATTCATTATCATGCTCACATGCTTTCACATTGAAAAGTTGTGATTTCTAAAATTGGCGATTTTCACGTTTTGACCTCTGGCGATTGAATTGGTGATTTAAACATTTACGGATATAAATGTACAATAGCTCATTGAAAAGCTGAGAACACAAGCTCTTGAATGGTGTGTAGCTCATCAATGAGGTTGAATGGCAGGAGAATCGATAGAAGTTTGACACAATTTACATGTAGGGGGTTCGTTTTTTTATGATCAACGCTTATAATATTTTGAATATTTGAGTAGACTTACCAGGCGTCTAGGTTTTGCTTGTATGTCCCGGGGTCCCGGCCGGTTGTCACTTTCGTCCCGGTCAGTGTTTGATGAATGAAATGCCTACAAATTTTGATTTTTTTCATCTGAATTTACCTTGTTATATTGCTGATTTTGATTTTGAGTAGCAAGTATGAGATAGCATTTCAAAATGAGTATGAGCACTTAAAAATATTTCTTTGAAAAGGATACTCATGTGCTAAAGGAAAATCTATGGCATAATTTTGTTCTAACACATGACAAAGCGATTTAATCAAATTAATCGTTGTTTCATATCATCCAACTTTGAGGGAACGCGAGTGCATCTACTTTGAGGGAACGCGAAAACTATCTCGTGTGCATGTAATGAAAACTTTTCACCATAACAAAGAGACCACTGGTCATCAAATTGTAAAACGAGGAAAATGAATTGTACATTATTGGAAGAAAAATGGGTCCTCTTCTTTAAATAATTTGAGCGAAGGAGCGGTTGCTGTACCGAATCTTCAACGATTGATAGAATACTCATTCTGTCTACCGGGAACTTCAGCCCCTGTAGAAAGATTGCTCTCGATGATGACAAATATTTGGTCCGATGAGCGGAGTCGAATGTGCGAAGAAACTGAGAAGAGCTTGCTAATACACAAATTTTATGTTGATTTGAGTTGCAGAGAATTCCACAACAAAATTAAAAACAATGACTCTTTTCTGAGAAATGTGCGATCCAACGAAAAATACATTTCAAACAAGTAAATTGAAATGACAGCTATTTGTCATTATGTGAGTTGCTCTTACATTTATACAATTTCAACATTTGTTTTTCTTTTGAAAATAAGCAATATTTTTACCATACAAGCTTTTCATCAAGGGGGCGTCTCAGTTTTGGTCCCGGATTCACCTCTCAAAGATGAAAATGTCCCGGTTCCCCTTTGACCTATCTTTGAGTCAATCAACAATAGCCACCTCATTGCCATCAAAGTGCTCTCTGCCAATGTTGTAAGTATTAAAAATCCAACTGCGATTTTATACATAGTGAAATTGTCAAAGGCAAAGCAGAAAATATATCAAGCGACACGCTACAACACGTTCCAACTTAAAAAATAAGAAGAAAATGGATGAATTCGTGGTAGAATGTCGGAATAGATTTGCGAAGCTTGAGTTGCCAGAAGATACATATGAGGAAAGCGAAGAAGATCTAAACACTCTGTGGACTGAGATTCGGAGCATATACGAAGACGCTGGGTAGCAAATTTTAGGAATAAGAAAAGGTGCGAAAAGGGAGAAGTGAATTACAGATGAAACTTGGGAGTTGATTATGGAAAGAAAGCAACAGAAGCAGAAGGCCGAATGAAAAGCATCAGGTGAAGCAGATAATCGAATTGAATGGATGAAAAATAGTAGTCTGCATAAGTCAGTGAAACGCTGTGCTCGTCGCGAAAATAGAGAGAATTTAGAACAGATGACAACAGAAGCGAAGAGAGAAACGTCGTCGGGAAGAGGTTCTGGTGTGAGTGCTACATACAAAATTGTGAAAGGGATTACAGGAATTAAGACGAAAGGAAATGCTAGTGAAAGACAAATGCGGATATGTGGCTATAGGAGAGACCGAAATCAAGTCGAGATGGCGAGAGCACTTCGAAGAAGTCATGAATAGACCCCCGGTACCAGCAGAAGAGCGACTAAACACTCCGGTGGCGGAAGTGGACTTACAAATACGAGAAGGAGATATCAGTCAAGAGAAGGTTGTTAGGGCACTTGCGAAAATGAAGAATAGGAAAGGACCAGGACATGATGGACTAACAGCAGAGATGCTGAAAGCGGACGGCCTGATAGCTCCCAGAGTCCTGACTAAGCTTTTCCATCAGATATGGAAAACCGAGCGAATCTCGAGAGATTGGTTGATGGGGATGGTAATTAAGCTGGCAAAGAAAGGTGATCTAAAGGAATGCACCAACTTGCCTGGTATCACATTGTTGGAATCTGTGTATAAAGTACTCTGTCTCGTAATTTTGAGTAGATTACATGCACTTCAGGCCGTGGACGAGACACTTCGAGACAAACAGGGTAGTTTCAGATCGGGTAGAGGTTGCTGTGATCAGATTTATGTATTAAGTCATGTGCTACATCACTACGTGAAACATAGGACATCTCTAATTATGCTGTTTGTGGACTTTAAAAAGGCGTTTGATAGTGTCGACAGAGAAGTATTGTGGAGCATCTTACGATCGTATGGCATACCTGACAAATGTGTGCGAATTGTCCGAAATCTGCATGAAGGGACTGTTTGTAAAGTCAATGTTGATGGAGATCTCTGATGAGTTCCCAGTTAAACCAGGGATGATGCAGGGAAGTGTACTGTCGCCTATGCTGTTTACCATTGTGATTGACTATTTGATGAAGAATACAATCGAGATGCATACAGACGGTCTACAATGGACAGAGGCTAAACGCTTGGCTGACCTAGAGTATGCTGACGATGTTGTGCTTCTGACTCAGAAAGTAGAGGAAATGCAAACCATGATTGACAAGTTAACAAGTGTTGGAAAGAGCATTGGCCTGAAGATCAATCTCAGGAAGATGAAAGTAATGCGAACTGAAGAAGCATGTACCGGACATGTGAGTTTGAATGGAGTATACATCAAGTAGTACAACACATTCAAATATCTCGGTTCTGTTGTTCAGAAAAATGGATCTCTTGAGGAAGAATTATCAGCCCGTCTCATGAAAGCAAATCAAGTTATGGGTACCCATAACTTGATTCACGGTTCACTTGGGTGCTAGGAAAAGTGTGGCGGTCACGCAGATTGATGATCCATGCAAAAGTATCTTTGTATAAGCAGGGTTGCGGAGTCGGAGTCCCGGAGTCCTATCATTTTTGCTGGAGTCGGAGTCCTATCAAATGATAGGACTCCGTACTCCGGCCTATAACTAGACCAGAAATATAATTCAAGCAAATTATTTATCCTCGTGCTAGCTGTCACTGTCTTGATATCAACTTTCTCCGTCAAACAAAAGTACAGAGACACTGCTGCATGCAAAGCTTGTAATAGTTGAGGGAATGAACCGTGATAGTGAAAAATGGAAAAGGATTGTCTTTTTACTCGGTGATTTAGTAGAGAAGACAAGCCTTCATAGTCTCGATCACACCTACGCACCAAAGGTCACATCAAAGACAAAAATGAAATACTAGCTTGTTTGAGATCATTACCTCTAACCCTCACATTAATCGTGTGTGATAACTCCTCCAACGCGCATATTAAAATCGAAAGTGTACTCATATTTTTTTGAGAAGGATGGGGAACTTTCCTGCCTGGTAGAGACTGAAGAAAAGCCGTGTGAAGCACATATCAACAAGATGAGAGGAGGCGGGTCGCATGCATCCAACTTAAAGCGACATCTGATAAGCTTTCATCGCAAATGATTGATAACTGATACAGCAATGATCACTAAAAGTAGGTTCAGGTAAGCCTGTAATGATCAATGATGTAGGTCACCAGTTTTTTTAAAAAGAACTAGGCTTTATATACTTGCCTCCCGGAGTCGGAGTCCTATCACAAGCCAGAGTCCTATCAACCCCCGGAGTCGGAGTCCTATCAAAATGATAGGACTCCACGTCCCTGTGTACAAGACGTTAGTGAGATCTGTACTAACATATGGCTGTGAAAGTTGGTCCGACAATGAGACCATTTCCCGACGTTTCACTGTGTGCGAGAATAAAGTCTTGAGACGCATCCAGGGAATGAAATGGCAGGACAAAGTAACAAATGTTAATATCCGTGAAACAACGAAAGTGCTCACAACGAAAGTGGATAAAATGCTGATGAACTGGAGATGGCGATGGCTCGGACACACCTTGAGACCGGAGTCACACAGCATAGTACGGACAACATCATAATAAGCGCTTATTCCGAAAGCAAAATGATAATGCAAGCGATCTCCAATGGAAATAGGGGAGATAGATAGAAACATCAGTGCATCATACAGAGATAAGTTAGTGAAGTAAAAAATCAAGTCGAGTAGTTGTAGCACATATAATAGGATAACACAAATCCATCAAGTCTTCGCATGGCTTTTAAGTGAGAAAGAATCAGTCTTTTACTGCGTTGTGACAGAGGAGGAAGGAGTCGATGCAGGATATGATTCGAATCTTTCAATGCCTGGTAAAACAGACACATGGAAAGTTCTTTCCGACTTTGACACATATGGAACATAGAGCAATCATCACAAGTATCAACATTAACACCATGAATTATGCGAAAAGTTCTTTTACACATCAACTCGAGCTTTGAGCTCTGGACAATACCTGGATTACGGAAGACAGGAGACGTATAATCAGTTATTGAACGTATGATGGAGTTAAACACA
Organism: Prostheceraeus crozeri; assembly: GCA_907163375.1. NCBI lineage: Eukaryota > Metazoa > Platyhelminthes > Polycladida > Euryleptidae > Prostheceraeus > Prostheceraeus crozeri. The sequence goes on from CAJQUW010012692.1 coordinate 138,609, forward strand.
AGAATGATCTGAAAAATTGAGCATGGGCCAAAATAGGTTGCAGAACACGTAAAATGTAAAAGCGTTTTGATGCATTTGATCACACATGTGCAAAATGATCTGACCAATTCAATTTGCTGATCAAATAAGTCCCAAAATCTTAAGACAACCAACAGTTTCTAGATCACTGACACGTTGCAAAGGTGAAGCAGAAAAGTTGACATTGAGAACTTTTGTTTTGTATTAATTTATAAGTAGTCTATAGTTTGAACACCAAGATTCAAAATGCAAGACTTCGTTTGAAAAAAGTGAAAAATCATTTGCTACACTTTTGAAAACAGGAATTATAAGCGTTACATCGTTGGCATATTTTACACGAGTTACATTCGCATGTAGTGGCCTGTAACACGATACAAAGAAAATAGGTATGGCCTAACAATGATTCTTGCGGAAAACCACTGGAAACACTTGCCAAAGAGCTTAACACTTCGCCCAATTTAACTCGCTGTTGGCGATTACATATATAGCTGCTCATCCAATTTATGAAAACGTTGCTGTAAGGAATCGAAAAATTACTAAGACATTTCAGCAACCTTTAATGCGGAACACAGTCAAATACGTGGCTTATGTCAAAAGTCAAAATTCGAACAGCTGCTATATCAAGAAATTCTAAAACTTTGAGTACAGTATCGTGGATAGTAACGAGGGCACATACGGTTGATGACCGAGGTCGGTATGCAAATTGAGAACAATCACAACATTTTAAAAGATTGAATTTCGATAGTTTCTCAAAATTACATTGTCGCAGACCTTGCTAGCAATGGGAACAAGTGATATTGGTCTCAAGCTGTTTTTCCGTGCGGGTGATGTTTTTGGCACCGGGCATACATGAGCAATCTTCCAAACACTGGGAACGCGCCCACTTCGAAAAGACAAATTTAATAGGTGCGACAATGGCTCACTTATAACAGAAGCTTAGGCTTTAAGAAGCATCGGTGAATACAATCACTACCTGGTCCCTTGTCTGGATGTAATGTGCTCAACAAAGAGTGCACTTCCTCACTAGTACAGAGAGCAATTTGTTCCGAATTATCTACATTAAGTAAGGGAAAAAAGTCACTGTTTGCAAAATTTTTTGAAAATAGCAGATTGATCGATTGTACTCCTTCAACAGCAATAGGAAAAAAAGCAAGTATTCTGTCCGACGATTTGTTGGGTTTTTCTATATATAAGCATCTATTACTTATATAATAAATGATTAACCCAAATAAAAACAATTTAAGTATTTCCCCACCGGTATCGTCTCTTCTCGAGACTTTTCAAGGGAATAATGCTTTATTTTTAAAAATAAGGCTACATCATAATAGAAATCTACAAAAATATAAACTTATTACATGGCTACCTTTGAGCATAGAGATTAAACGAAAAATAATTCATATTCGAAAAATAATTAAGGTCTGGCTTACGCTTAGTGATGAAATTTTTTTTTCTTTTCCCTATATATATATATATATAAAAGGACAACTCAAGGAAAAGTCAGTATTCCCGACCGGTTTCACCTTCTTCTTAGAAGGCTACTCATGGGAATGATTTATTTAAAACTAAATAAACGAAAATACACACAAAATCTATGAAGCTGCATTCAAATTAGGTTTAAGCATAGAAATAAAATACTGCTCTTTCTTGTCTCTGTCCAAACTCATATATATGATATATACTATATATCACTATATATATTAGTTCTCTTTTTTTATTAACTAAACCATTTTGATACTTTTTACTTTTATATTTATATATATATATATATATATTCAAATGAAAACAACTTCGTGTTTTGAAACAACCGAACATGTTTCAGAATCTCATGAATTCCATCATCAGCAGTAAAAAGAAGTCAGAAACACACACAGAAGTCAGTTTATATAAGAGTTATTAAAACAATGTCAAAGCATGTGAACAGATATCTCACAAAAACGAACCGAAGGTCAAAGTACATCGAAATATGCTGATTCATAGATTTAGTTTCAGAGGTTTCAGAGTTTCAAAGGAACCATTCCTTTCATTCGACAATAGGTCAGTATTGCTTTTTAATCATAATACAGTCCGTTTCATAAAAAGTGGATCATCCTAAAATTTGACTAAATAAAACATAAGTATGATACAGAAAGCATTTTTCATGTTATTTCATGTCCCTAATATATTTAAATGTCCTTATATAATCTGATAAGCTATGATACAGTAACGGTTCTTAAGAACATAAGCTAATATTTTGTGGCCCTACCCTTATTGTCAATGACATTACCAATTCGTCTAAGCATTGATTCGATGATATCGTTGATTTTTGACTGATCTAACTTTCTCCACTCTCTTTTTAACAGTGACGTAAGTTGTGATACGCCATCTGTAGGTAGCAGTGAACGACGAACGTTACGTTTTAGAATACTCCATACATTTTCTATGGGATTCAGATCAGGAGAACGAGCTGGCCAAGATAATGTCCTAAGCCCTAATTGAGACTTGCATAAGTTGACTCTACTACTCCTGTGACACGTAGCATTATCATCCATAAATAACCAAGTCGATGGATCACCAAGTTGATCTGTCATTTGGCCAATGTTCATTCGTAAAACATTCACATAGCGTTCAGAATTCATGGTTCCTTGCTGTATGTGAAGTTCAGAGCGGCCATTGGTCCAAATGCCAGCCCAAATCAGTAGAGTCGCACCACCTTGTACCCGGGGACGATGTAAATGTCTCGGAATTTCCTGATCAGATTTTATCCATAATCTCAATCGACCATCACTATCCTTCAGACGGACTGATGCCTCATCAGACCAGACAACCCGATCCCATTGATTTCGCCAGTGACAATGACTCATTGCCCATCTGAGACGTCTTTTTGTATGCTGATCTGATAATTCGATTTGAGAGGGCCTCTTACAGCTCTTGAAATTCGACTCAATAACTCAATAAGTCTTCTACGAATAGTGGACTTAGAAATAAACGAGTCTAGTGCAGCCATCTCAGTTAACGAGAGACTTGGATCAACTTTAACAAATCTCAAAATTAGGCGGTCTCTACGTTTGGATGTTTTGCGTGGACGGCCAGAGCCCTCTTTACGACAGAGTCGAAAATCATCATTATGCCATCGATGCACATTTGTGTAAGGGACATTTAGTCGCTTGCTTGTAGCTCGCAAAGAAAACCCTAGTTCTAGCAAGGCTGACACTTTGCCTTTTGGGAATGCGATCTCGTTATTGTTCATTTGTGCTTTGTATTGTTTTCAACCGGTAAGAGATAGATTTCTAGCTGAAAGCAATCAGGAGTGCTGCCAACACCACCGCAACGAAGTCAGGAAGCTATGGAACATGAAGTCCAGTTAATCACATGTAGCAGTTACATTATTGTTGATGAATAATGGTGCTATACTGGCTCTGATTGACCGATTTTCTATATTTTTGTTTTGCTTGATAGCTTTTGGCTTGTAGAACAACATATTACATAACAAAGGAAACAAATGTAATTTTATAAGAGTGAGGTATGATTTTGTGTAACATTGCTAAATGAAGATCAAATTATCTACTACTTTTTTATCTATAACAGGAAAACAACTCAATATTCATGCTTGAGATTTCCAACAATGATATTAGTAAGCACAACAGACATATCTTCCAAATTTCAGAGAAATTCGTTCAAGTTTGGCGGAGTTAGACAAAGTTGAAGTTAAGGCGATGTTTAAGGGTGATCCATTTTTTATGAAACAATCTGTAGATTCTAAGACAAAAGGATGCTTGGACACTCCCACAACCGAGAAATTTTTTGGTTTCGGGTGATGTTCATGCATAGAAATCTCAGTGGCCACAGGGTAGGCTTTTAGATGCTCATTGCAATTGGGTATTGATGCCAAATGTGAGGGATGTGCGCTAGCCGCACCTACTCGCAACGGTGCACCGAAAATTTCAAAAAGTTGTAGTGAGGCATGTATAACCGAAACAAAACGCTGTTTCGCGTTTTAGATTGTCGTGCGATAGTCAATCAAAACTTCAAAACCTTGAAAGTTGGGCCTCTGTCTTTCATAATAAACGCTCAAATTTTCAAGAAATCAATGCAAATTTTATAGAGCACTAGGAAAGTTCTATGTAGCCCTAAGAATTTGAAACAAACTTGCATCACATTACTCATATAATATCTCTCATATCATTACTCTCATCACACATAGCCTGTACCTCTCTACGATTGTTCTAGTGGAATTCATGAAAACAAGAGCAAAGCAGAACCTACAAAGATATGCAACCAAAAATAGTAAAATTGCAATAACTAAATAACAAAGTGGGGACGATACCGAGTTTTTAATCGATACTTTTGAAAGCATTTATACAATAAAGAAAGAGACTGTTTTTGAATTTCTATCAAAATACCTCAGCACATCAGAAAATGTAGAAAGATCAGAAACAAAGTAATTAAGATTCTAAGCTCCGTCATCTAAAAAGTACTATGCAAGAACTTCAAATTTCCGACATTACTCGGCTTCAGACGGTCTCTCTCTAGTGCTACCGGATGCCAAGGAAAGCTTTCGGACGGATATCTGGATGCTGGAATGCCAAGATAGCCTATATCTTAACAACAGGAGCAGCAACAGGACATGCAGTATTCACTATTAGATACTGATTTTCATGGCATAGAAAATTAATGTTCGAATTGAATTCATAAACAGAAATGAATAATGTTCTCCTAGTTGGATTAATCACACTGCATTCTCAAAATATTTTTTTCTCCAACTATCTGTGTCTAAGATAATAGATAAAACGAATTAATCATGTTTGAAGCTACGCAGCACAGTATCAATTCGATCGCAAATTTGCACATTTCGGAGCACTGGCCCGAGAACCCGTGCACCGCGCACAGACCTAGTTATAATCGATTGCGGTTTTATGAAAAATCAGAAGGCTCATCTTGTTTTGTAATTATTTTCTGTATTCTTACAATGATATAAAATTCTATCAAAACTATATAAAAACAGTTGTTGTGTACAGCTCATTGGTTCAATAGAAAAATAGTAGAATTAGATCTGTGAATGCTTTACATGGCCCTCGACATGGCTAGAACTGAGTTCATATATACCTTCTTCAAATCGTCCTCTAGTCCAATAAGTCACAATGCATTTTCACCGGGTTTTCAAAATGCCAATTATTGCTTGTTGCACGAAAGTGTTGTCAGACAGTAGGTTCGCATAGGCTTTATAAATAACAAGATAAATATAATGTTCCATTACTGCAATAGCTTTGAATTTGCCTCCGTTGTTTTTTCTTTCTTCGGTTTTACTGTTTTTACAATGAATCTGTCAAATTGACACAGGCCGAAGTCAAACAATTCGCAACGCAATCCACCGAAGCAAGGATCACACCTGAAAGAAATAAAAAATATTGTACAGGAAAATTTATGACCGGATCCAACATAAATCCACATTATGTATACCATGCATAGTAAAATAGTTGTTCATAATTATTAATTACTATTTTTACAAGTTAAATCACAGCTAAGTTAAGTTAATCAAATTAAGTTGAGATTTAAAAAACCTGGCTTAAACTGAGCAATAACTGTCAATGATCGATGCATGAAAAACATGCAAATACAAATGAAAATTTACGAAGAATAAATACTCTCAATACTCTCAAATACTTTGGAGATGTGGAATTTTCCTGTTGACTGAAACTCTTCAATTTCCTATGATAATACTTTTTATTGAAAGAGATCTGCATTTTTCTACTTTACTGGAATATCGAAAGTCTCTATTGCTTTTGACTTTGGTTAATTCGCTTTGTCATCTCTGTTATCTCCATTTTATACTACTTCTCAATCAGCTTTATAAATCCTATTTGAGCATATAAATTGCATGCAGACTGATTTCTGAAATGTATAAACTACATGTTAGGTGCATGCACATGCTTATTCAAAAACAAGTGAAAGCAATGAGCTTTGACTGTGAATAAAAAGTATTTTCATAATATTGATGCTTTGATATCTTTTTGTCTTGTAGGTTGGATAGCTAAGAATAAGCTATCCTTTATGAATGATAAAAATATTGTCATGCACTTGATAATAAATTATAATATCCATTCATTTTTCTTATCAAATTGTTCTGCGGTGCTGTTTGAGATACTAGGACTATGAAACTCACAATTGGGAATGTCATTCTGTGACTGACCTATGGACTGGGATGATCGTGGTCTCGAGTCCAGCCAAGCACTGTCCATGGTACCCATCTGAATGCAACGTCTGTCATTGTAATACATTTTTTTGAAATTATGATCAGAAATCACCATTAATTATAACGCAATGCCAGTAAGTAATTATCCAGTATTCTCACCTGCAATGGTAGTAATGGGAATATTCCCCAGTAGATTGACAACATTTTCCAGCCACGCATCCAAGCACGTTAGTCTCACATTCTCTTTCACAGTCATAAATTATTACTGTATTTTCTGTCAACTTGGAGGTTGGAAAAGTTGCTGCTGTGATAGAGAGTGAAATCAGCAAAGACAGAGTAGCGGTTTTGGCCAAGTATTTCATTTTGAAATATCGTTATGTGGTTGAAATGCCTCTCACTGAAATATTTCCGACGTGTCTGTTGTGCAGTCGTATTTATAGTTAAGCGGAGGTCTGTAAGCTGACCTTGATGACACCAATTACTTCCATTTCAGTGGTTGAACTTGACTGTTGTTGTTTAGACCAAGCGTTCTCACGTTTAATCATAGCATGATAATAATAGGTGAAGATAAGACACGGTAGCTGTTATAAGTCCTGCGATCATCAAAATATTGACAACATTGAAATAATGATGAATATGATTGAGGATCTGTAATGAGAAATTGATAAAAGCTAAATGCAGACTTTGATTCACCTACACCAGGAAATCCATCGCTATTAGTAACAAATCTTCAATGAATAAAAATACCTGAATGGCGTGCCATACTTTGAGATTCCAAGAAGACTAAACTTCAAGTCAATGCACGCCACTCACCACCCACGTATTTCAAACATCGAAATCCATTATTCCGCATTGACAATGGAGGCGGTAAGCAGATTGGTTTCCTTGACCTCCTACGAAAATGCAGGTGAGATTAATCATTCCAACCAGGTCTGGAACTCTGTGAATAATCCTACACAATGGAACAATGCATGACTATATTTGGCATCTTAGTAATGATGAGGCAATCACCGTGATGTTGAGATATCTGGAGTAAGTTGACGAGTGAAACAAGACTTACTATAAGGATATTCGTAAACAACAATTCGAATCAAAGTACTTACTTTGATTCGAATATTTCAAAGCACGCATCACTGGATTGATTCGACTTATCACCGATTTATTTAATTAATCTTGTTCCTAAATATTAAACGATACTAGGCCTAATATGTGTGTATGAATGAGAGTTCAATTTGTGATGGATAACCGTATTGTGACTTGTGCGTCATGCAAGTATTCAAGATATTGAATTTTAGAGAAAGACATACATGTATGTATATTCTACAGAATTACGCATTTGGCATACGTCAGAAGTGTAGCTATTCGCATAATTGATAGATCGGATAGCGAACTTCTTGTCCATCTTTCGCTGGGCATCAATTTGATAGCAAGAAATAATGGAATAAGAGCATCAATCTACGTGCCGCCTATTACATACAGATGCTAATCACATCATCAGAGAATCACGACAGTATTTTTACCACGTTAAAGATTATGCAAGAAATGTTTTTGCGTAAACGGATATTTGATATCAGCGAGGCCTACTTATTTGCAAGAGTTTTCAAAATCTGCAACCTCAGATTCAATACGTAGTCATATTGTGATACGAAAGTTGGAGAACCCTGGAAAGATCAAGCGTGCACACTTGTAATGATCTAGTAGGCCTACTGCATGGAATGGAATACGAAAGGCAAGATCATCCTGCAAGAATAGATTCATCACGCGAATATTCAACGACTTTATCTTGTATACTGTATTTTGTTCTTCTTTCGCACTCAGAGTTAGAAAAACACTTTTTGTTTTAAAACAAGGTTCTTGAGTAAAAAATTTTCTTTCTCTTTTGCTCCTCTTAGATTTTTCAGATTATGTCACACCATTCAAAATGTACTTATACCAGCTAATATTTTCTTTGATAACATAGCTTACTTCCAGCTTCCTATTGCGTCATTAGCTGATGTTCCGATGAATTTGATAGTTACTAATTGTATTTTCATACAATAGCGTTAAGGAAGCCATTTACCTCATGTTTTATATTTCCTGACAAGACAAGTTTTCTGAGCTGACGTCAGATGAAAAGCAGACGAACAGAATTTACAAAGGTACACGTAGAACAGTTTTTAGGCATGTATTTATAACCCTTGAACCTAGAAATTTATAGGGATGGAATAGGTTTGTAGAATAACTAAACATTGAGTTGCATCATCACTTGAAAAATGGGAAATTAATTATTCAATTTGAATTGTGTTCGCAAAAAGCAGTAGGGCCTATTTTACAAGTACTGCATTGACCAAGACGACATATCAGCTGTGTTAATAGTAGACCTTGTTGAATACCTGCAGAAATTAATCTAATTTGCAAATTTCGCATCCGAAAGATATACGCTTGCCGATGGGGGACTGCATTTTCAATTCACAGCTATAGAGCAGATGATGTGCCAGTGAAGCAGAATCTCACTTTCTATGCATAGAATGAGGCGGATGCGAATAATTGTGAAGACCTAGCATACCACTAAGAAATGAAATTGCTGCCGGCCAATATAGGCAACATGACGCATACATACGACATAGTTACGAGAAAGTATGTAATGTATTCACAAGAACATTGAAATGTATGATTTGCATAAGAAAATGCAGATCTCTAGAAGTCAGTGCTTGAGAGTGTTCAAACAAAACACAACGAGTTGATTGCTGTATACCATCAACTACTTCACAGCCCATGGCACTAAATTCGTCTTAAGAATCAGGCGTTTAAAAATAACGTCGTGCATAGAAAAAAAACATTAGGCATAAGAATGGCTTATTATAAAATATTCTTTGTATTCCTAGACTTTGCTTCTGCGCATAGCACAAATTCTTCTCACAAAAGAATATGTGAAAAAGATACAAAAGTGCGATGCTGCGATCAAAGGTGGAAATTCATATTTGTCATTCTTTACGAGAAGTGTCTTCACGACTACTTCGAGACTTTCTTCGCGAGTTAGTGTCGCTCTGATTGCGAAGAATGAAAGTGGAACACTTAGCCACAATTTCGATAATTTTGCCGCTTTCATGCTGTTCAAAAGTTTCATAGCAGAGCTTGTGCTCAAGTGCATGTAACTTGCTCATTGTTATTATGCTTATTAATTTGAATTGGATTTCATTTTAGCTGAATTTACTTTCTATTGCAAAAGTAGCATTTAAAAATGTGCATCTCCTTTGCTTCCATACTAGACAGAGATGTAGGCCTACTGTTAAGGTTCTTCAAAACCACCCAGTAAGACATATTTCATTGATTTTTTACTTATAGTTGAAGAAATCATTTCAGTAATTTTTCATGTGCCTGACCTCGGAAGTAGAACTTTTTTAGATATTAAAATTTTGCAGTTAGATCTATCGACATTCATTAAGTCGCAATGCAATTTAGTATATACCAAAGATGCCTAGCGATTCACGTGACATGAATCAACAGACGTGCTTCATTGATTTAAAGTTTTCGGAACCTTACTGGTCATACAAGCTGAATTGTTGATACTCTGCATTTTTACATTTTCGCAACTTTTAGATCTAGGTCTACTCATGCCTAGAGGTAGCCATATGCGGTATCTGATGATCGCAATGATAAACGAAATATTGTAGCTCAATGCAATTGGCATCAATGTTCATATCACACCTAGGCTATCCTAATTTGTTGCAATGAAGCATTGAGCCCAGTCCTCCACGTATCCGGTTGATTTTGTAAATGAGAAAAATATCCTCGGATGCCATGCTTATCCTATAATGAATGATGTGAGCATTCTGAGAACTCTGATATAGTCTCAGAAATGTTTTAGAAATTTGCTCATATTTTTTTCATGTCAAATATGCTACCCAGTTTCCAATAGAAATCCTTATGCAATGTAATATAATTTTTGCTGTTTGACTTTGCTACCAAATGAACGAAGGCAACGGGTTTGATGCATGTAACCTACAAAGTTCAGCAGGAAAATAAAAAAGAAGGATTGTTAAAACTGCCCCACACATGAAACAAATTGAACCCCTTAAGTAAAAAAATTCAAATTCAAATTGCGAGAGGTTATTTGTCACAGAAACTTGGGAATTACTTTGCATAGCCTCAACTTTCTATCCTGGTTTGATCGTAGCTCATTTTAGTATAGTCAAGCCATCGAGAAAAGTTCAAGAACATGTTCAATATGTCCCACTAACCCCTTCTCAATAGATTCTCCTACACTCCATACACTTAAGAACATTATTTATCGTAAGTCTGTGACATACTCATGGCTACGAGGTACGAACCTCGAAAAACGTTGAATATGGTCTGAGATTTTGTTTGAATGATATTTTCATTCAATAATTTCAAATGCATCCATTAGAAACGTTAGTTTGCAACTGTATAACATGGCTTTTAAGTGCAAAATAAATGTTATGCCGAAGATATCTCAATATATTTCATAAATACATAAATCGTTGCCAATCGTCTGATAATGGCGCCACAGTTCGTTTACGAGTGCGCTACTCTTCGCACCAAATGGCGATGTAGTTATCATAAAAGCGCATTCCACTTATGTAATCTATGAAAGCATTTCAATTGTTTAAATATCTGGTCATGAGCGATTCTGCTCCGTGCACAAAGGTATGTGACACATTCCATTTCAATTATACAGATCCTGATCTATATCAGAAATTTTCTGATGTGAAATGCAATTTTATCAACTTATGCAAAGATCATCATTTAAATGTCATTCAAAATATTTTAAGTGCATTCTTACAACAGGTAGCATTCTATTATCAATGAGTTTTGTAATTATCAGCACTTGAAGCTTCTAATTTTAACGGAATGGAATGTTTGCTATGTAGTAAAAGATATTCTTCGTTGCGATCATTCATGAAATCATTGTCAGCTGACTGACTGACTGACCTTAAAGAGTATTAGGCCATGCTGTCGGGTTAGAGCTCTCTGTTGGCAATTTCGAGATTAGAATACTTAAAATTGATTATTAAATAAATAAAAGTGCAATATATTGAAGTAGATAATTCTGCCCACGGTCTCGTTGGCGCGAATGTTGATGACAGATGGCCATATATGGCAAGTATATATCAAATCGATAGAAAAATGAGTAAATAATTGAGGCACATTTACATGTACATGTACATTTAGTGGCACATTTTAGACGAACATGTATATGCAGCTTTGATACCTACGTTGTCGTTGATGAATTTCTAGCAATAATATTTACACGTATAGCTCACTTAATGTGAGCGTACTTTTCAAAAGTATTTCCGCAGTTATCCATTGAATGAATACATGCAATAATAACATAAACGGCCATATCACCATGTTTACCACAGAATATCAAGCTTAGCAGACGCAACACAATCGCAAAGATAAAAGTTTTGGACTTCAAGAGTGACATCTAACCTTTGGTTAATGAAATTGATAAAATATTGAATTTCATTAGTGACATTATGACTTCAAGTGAAGAAAAGCGGAACTCGAAAAGGAATGTGTAGCATTTGTCCAAGATATCATCATGTCACTTTGTCTGTCATGACTTCACTTTGTCGCTAACTTCTACACTATGTCTTTCATGAATCGCGAAGTTCTTGCATGATTCTCTGACTTCACAGCAAATCCTTCACAGCAGAAACATTGATTTTAAGTTAATTGGATTGATCTGTACATCTGAATGTAGCACCTGTTGACCGAATTGCAAACAAATTTTATACATATAACTTCATTTTCACCTGTGAAGGTAGCGCTTGTAATTCGGTATCTCAGTTATTATGACAACTAATTTGCAGTGTTCGGCATCGGCAATTTCAAAATTTCCTGTTATCTCTAATTGATAGTTCCGTTAAACGTTACTAAATTCTTTGGAAAATGTGATAGAAGTAAAAGTTATTCCGTTAATTCGGCAAATTATCGCATCCGAGGAATAAACATCAACTAGTTTCACTTTTTCAAAAGAAAATGAATATTTAGCCACTTGTCCAGCACCTTCAGAAAGATTTTCAGGATTTTATTGAAATAATTTCGATGTCTAAATGGCATGACATGGTAGTTATGATGCTCACCACTCAATAAAAACTGTGGGGGAAATTAAATGTCATTTATCTAAAAGGGCAATAATAGCCAAACTTCATATTACTAAGTGGTAGATCACAAAAGAGACATCTCAATCAGAGAAAAGAGAGAAATGCAACCGTAGATCTGTGTGAAATGCAAAGGCCGATCTGTAAGCTTTATATATATCAAACAGAAAGCAGTCGTGTTAAATTAACGCAGTTCAGATTAAGGAATACAAGTCGAATCGTTCTATTATAATTACATCGCGTCCGTAGGACAACCTTATAAACAAGAGAGCCTACTGTGACAGAACGATCCTATTCGGTTTGCAACTGACAGCGTTAATAAATCGACCAAGCGCATGATTTCAATTTTTAGACATTAGATATATTAATTTACAAATATTTGATTTGAATTGCAAGTAGGCCTAAATATAATGTTCATACATCAAATTTAGGCATCACTTTTAAAATAAGTTTATCATGGCTTAATTGAGATCGAAACTGTGCGAATCCACTGCTCAGAGCTCATTATTGACTATCACTGCCGAATTAAGGTATTTAGCTGAATGTAGTGGATGTTGATCACACCGATGAGCACTTTAGTCAGCTAATTCGTTGAAGCAAAATGTATGCGCTTACGATAATTATCACTCACTCACCTGATGCACTGGTTTGGTGCGTCGAGCCAACACGTAACACCACGAACCTCCACTGTTGTCTGTCGGGAGCCAAGCGAGCCGCTTCGTCCAAAGAGATGCCGCAGAACTTCAGTGACTTCGGTGACTCGGTGACTCCATCTAGCCACCAGGTGCATGGTGAACCTCTTGGTCGTCTCTACTCAGCTGCAAGAGGATCGAACCCTAGAATCAGCCGCGTGGGATGCGTCTGAGGTACACGTAGGACATGTCCGAACCAGCGCACTCGTCTCTGTGCAGCGAATGAGGAAGCTAAGGACTGCCTTGTTCTTTCACGAAGCTCAAATTTGAGACATCCTACCACCACTGGATGCACTCTATTCTTCTAAGCGCTTTGCTATCGAAACCGTCCAGTCGAGCTGTTAAGTTTTTAAACATTTTTCTTTTACAGATTGTTTCATAAAAAATGGATCACCCTTAAACATCGCCTTAACTTCAACTTTGTCTAACTCCGCCAAACTTGAACGAATTTCTCTGAAATTTGGAAGATATGTCTGTTGTGCTTACTAATATCATTGTTGGAAATCTCAAGCATGAATATTGAGTTGTTTTCCTGTTATAGATAAAAAAGTAGTAGATAATTTGATCTTCATTTAGCAATGTTACACAAAATCATACCTCACTCTTATAAAATTACATTTGTTTCCTTTGTTATGTAATATGTTGTTCTACAAGCCAAAAGCTATCAAGCAAAACAAAAATATAGAAAATCGGTCAATCAGAGCCAGTATAGCACCATTATTCATCAACAATAATGTAACTGCTGCATGTGATTAACTGGACTTCATGTTCCATAGCTTCCTGACTTCGTTGCGGTGGTGTTCGCAGCACTCCTGATTGCTTTCTGCTAGAAATCTATCTCTTACCGGTTGAAAACAATACAAAGCACAAATGAACAATAACGAGATCGCATTCCCAAAAGGCAAAGTGTCAGCCTTGCTAGAACTAGGGTTTTCTTTGCGAGCTACAAGCAAGCGACTAAATGTCCCTTACACAAATGTGCATCGATGGCATAATGATGATTTTCGACTCTGTCGTAAAGAGGGCTCTGGCCGTCCACGCAAAACATCCAAACGTAGAGACCGCCTAATTTTGAGATTTGTTAAAGTTGATCCAAGTCTCTCGTTAACTGAGATGGCTGCACTAGACTCGTCTATTTCTAAGTCCACTATTCGTAGAAGACTTATTGAGTCGAATTTCAAGAGCTGTAAGAGGCCCTCTCAAATCGAATTATCAGATCAGCATACAAAAAGACGTCTCAGATGGGCAATGTGTCATTGTCACTGGCGAAATCAATGGGATCGGGTTGTCTGGTCTGATGAGGCATCAGTCCGTCTGAAGGATAGTGATGGTCGATTGAGATTATGGATAAAATCTGATCAGGAAATTCCGAGACATTTACATCGTCCCCGGGTACAAGGTGGTGCGACTCTACTGATTTGGGCTGGCATTTGGACCAATGGCCGCTCTGAACTTCACATACAGCAAGGAACCATGAATTCTGAACGCTATGTGAATGTTTTACGAATGAACATTGGCCAAATGACAGATCAACTTGGTGATCCATCGACTTGGTTATTTATGAATGATAATGCTACGTGTCACAGGAGTAGTAGAGTCAACTTATGCAAGTCTCAATTAGGGCTTAGGACATTATCTTGGCCAGCTCGTTCTCCTGATCTGAATCCCATAGAAAATGTATGGAGTATTCTAAAACGTAACGTTCGTCGTTCACTGCTACCTACAGATGGCGTATCACAACTTACGTCACTGTTAAAAAGAGAGTGGAGAAAGTTAGATCAGTAAAAAATCAACGATATCATCGAATCAATGCCTGGACGAATTGGTAATGTCATTGACAATAAGGGTAGGGCCACAAAATATTAGCTTATGTTCTTAAGAACCGTTACTGTATCATAGCTTATCAGACTATATAAGGACATTTAAATATATTAGAGACATGAAATAACATGAAAAATGCTTTCTGTATCATACTTATGCTTTATTTAGTCAAATTTTAGGATGATCCACTTTTTATGAAACGGACTGTACCTTGCGTTCAATATCATTGTCTTATAAGATACGGTCGGAAAGTCCTCATGGCTTTCTTTACTGCCATAACATTGATATCTTTTCCCACTGAATTTTATGCCTATGTCCCTGTACGTTGTATCACTTGTTAATTAAGCACCTGAAGATATATTGAAAGCGCTAATGCTAAATTGTTGTTTTGATTTTTTGCGGGCAGAAACATTTCCCTATATATACTCTATGACATTAAAAACGATCCACTTGATGTAGAAAATCTCAATGGAAGTGGACGACTTTTATTTCATACTGCACTGACCAGGATGTCTATGCATTAAATTTGTCATGCTAATATAAAGCAGCTGTCCATTGTCGATATCTGTGGCATAGTTGATGCATTTCAAATTCGACCTTTTATCACTATCAAGCAATTCTTTCTGACTAAATTTTGAAGCAAAAATGTCGCAATCAGAGTTTGTAAAAGGAATGGCTGTTGTAATGCTACGATGTGGAAAGAGTTGTAGGTTTGTTGGACGGAAGTTGGGTGTGTCACACTCCACTGTGAGCAGGTGGTGGAGTCGATGGAACAATGATGGAAATGTTAAAAGAAGGAAAGGATCAGGGAGACCGAGATCGACAAACAACGCTACCGATAGGAAGTTGGTTATTTCAGCAAAGCGCAATCGCTTTAAGAGTGTTCCTCGACTGGCCATCAGCTGGAAAGCTGCAGCAGGAATTGCATGCAGTATACGAACAGCATATCGCCGTCTAGCAGAAGCGGGCGAGGTCATACCGACCTGCTGTAAAAATTCCTCTAAGTAAGTAATGCGAGAATTTCACACAATGACATTGTTTCACTGCCAATTTTTTTCTCCGCAGGTCTCGAACACAAGCGAAAGCGTGTGGAATGGTGTGAGCAGCATCTGTCGTGGAGCACAGATGAATGGCGGCAAGTGATGTGGACGGATGAATCCCGTTTCACTTTGGATTTTCACGATGGTCGCATTAGAGTGCATCGAATGGTTGTTGAGAGGTATTCACCCTGCTGCATATCTGAGCATGACCGCTATGGTGGTGGTAGCGTGATGAACTGGGCCGGTATCTGGTACGGAGGTCGAACTGCCGCAGTCATTGTGAATGGGAACTTGAACGGAGAGCGATATTTATCGAATATCATATCTCCAATCGTCATCCCAACGGTAAATGAACTCAACCTCATATTCCAGGATGACAACGCTCGACCACACAGAGCTCATTGTGTAACAACAGCGATAGTGTGATCTGGAATTCGCATCCTCCATTGGCCTTCACGCTCCCCTGACCTGTCTCCGATCGAACATGCTTGGGATGAACTTGGTCGGAAAGTGAGAGATGCATATGATCATCCGCCATCAACACTGCCAGCTCTTTCAGAGAGACTCATCGATCAATGGTCATTGCTGGATCAGGAACGGCTTGATCATCTTTGCTACTCGATGCCGATGAGACTTCAAAGCTGCATTTCAGTGCGAAGAGGACATACTCGGTACTAATGTCTCCCATTTATTCAAATATAATGTTTTATATAAGATGCTATCTTATAATTCATGAGTGTGAGTGGAATAAAGTTCATATATTTATGTGGAGCATTTTTTATGTCAGGCAGTATATTATATATATATAGTTTGTATGCTGTCTAATTTTGTAATAAATTCATTCCCTTTCAAAAGCCTCCATGATGAGGTGAGACCGGTAAGGGAACTAAACATGATCTTTTGATTTAGTTTTCTACCGGGTTTTATTTGGCATTATTATTTACCATTTTGTATTTTATTCATTTCTTATATATATATATATATATATATATATATATATATACATATATATTTGTTAAGGTTGGCAGCAAATCATTATTTAGGCAAGTGTTGTTGTATGAAATATCGCAATCGATCTAATTGACTTATAAATAGTGATGTTCCATTTGTCTATATAGTTTCTTTTCGTCAGTTGTTAAAAAACGCAAAATGCACTTCGACCATTCAATAATCAAACCGGTACTTCGGACTGTTACAACGTCCATCCTCAGGGTTACAAAAATCTACATATACTAAAATTTATAAATGTCCTTAGATAGTAAATATTTAAAATGAAGCAATGGAAAGTATAGCACAAAATCACCAAAGGGATATCTGAATATGGAAATAGGAAATAGAGATGGGTCGCTTGCTTCCAAAGAAAAACATAGACATAAAAGATATTAAAAATGTTAATTCGGTAAATTATCGCATCCGAGGAATAAATTAACTGAATCAGGAATGATTACTTGATGACGTATTGCAGTTGCAATCACGAAAATTTGTGAATATTTTTTAATTTATCTTGATTGAGCCATTTTCACAAAAATATATATACACATACATTGAAATCAAAACAAATTGATTTTGATAAAATAAATGTTCACCAGACGCGTTTCAGAGTTTACAACTCCTTCCTCAACGGATACACACAAAATCGAACAACAATCATTTTATGTACGAATAAGTACATTTAGGTTTAAGATCAGAGGAAGCAGCATCTTTATTCCGAAAAAACATGGCTGTCTTGAAAGTGTAAAAAACGGTCTGACATTCAAGGCTTTTGGTAAACATTTGCTCAAGTTATGCACTTTCTTTTTCAGAATTTGACAGTTTTCACGATTATAGGGTAAATTCCAGTTTATGAATTTCATATTATCAGAAGTGGGTGAATCTTCTGTTTGAAACTTTTGGTCAACTTTATCCTTTACGTCATTGATAGACTGCTCCTTGTAGCAGTTGTTAATGAACATTAGCCGAATTTTTTCACATGACTGCTCATAAGTTTCAGAATCTGTAGAGATCCGTTTAGCTCGGTAAAACAAAGACCTCATGGCTGCTAGCTTATGCTGCTTTGGCGCTTAGGCACAATTAGGAATGTACACTTCAGCATTAGTATCCTTTTGGTCCCAGGAGGTTTTGAGCCTATTATCAATTTTGGTAATATTTGCATCCAAAAAACAGATACTGACATACTGTTCGGTTTCTATAGTAAATCTGATATCAGTATCTAGCACTGATTTTGCCGCTTATTGCAAACATTTTGCGTAATAACATTTAGCGAATCGCCTCGAATTTCAATATACAAATATGAGCTTATGAATCACATCATGATCACCTCTTTTGCCACTGACATTGAATGCAATAATTAAAATTCTGTAAAGATTATTTATTGAAATTGTAAATGGTAATGGCTAATTTATTGGGTAATGATTTTTGTAGATTTTCAGTTTATGCAAGACGTCCCTCTTCTTTATAATCACATTCGAAGCTTCTTAGAAAGGTGGAAAGCCATTTCACAGTATAGCATTGGAATGGTTGCTTCTGAAAGAAAGTGGGTGTATTTTGCCTGTACTCCTTGCACAAATCATTCTTGTCGACAAAGTTATATACTGCATTCATAAGCAACTTTTCAGCACATCCAGTCAGTGTGGCAGCGTAAATAACAATCACTAAGGGCAGGCCTAATTATAGCCAAAATTCTGTAAATTTTCAAAATTGTAGAAAATATGGCAAAATAACCTGACAGCAGACAGCCAATCAGAATACATGAAGCAGTCGAATCGAAGATTCTTTTGTATTGTTGTCTTAGCCTTGCTTTTTACGTGTATTTGTGATGTCTTCCCGTGCTGCAAAAGTCGCCGCTATTCAGGCTCCCATGCAATATGACGACACTCATGAAGATGATCAAGTTGATGTGATATCTACCATGGACAATGGTGAAACAAGTGAAGATGGATCTGGTGGAGATCACCAAGATGACTTTATTGATTAGGAATATATTCTTGATGTGAACGATTTAGTTGATCTTGAAATTGACGCTGATGAATTAGTACCTGACAGCGAAGGGATAGAAATGATTCTCTAGCACCAGTTCGCAAGACAACGGAACATTTTCTCCTGAGATTGAGAGAGTTTGTAACTGCTCCAGAATATCTTACTGTGGATGAGCAACTGCTAGAATTTCATGGCCGTGTGAAATTCCGGCAATACATAGCGTTGAAGCCCGGTAAATTTGGGATCAAGATTTATTGGATCAGTAGCTCAGGTGGAGAATATATTTTCAATGGACTTGTGTATATTGGAGCTGGATCAATCAATGATTCATTTGTGCGTGATTCAGCTGGCCATGGAAAGGCTGTTGTGAAACAACTGATTGATCCTTTCCTTGACAACGGGAGAAATGTTACTCTTGACAATTTTTTCACATCTGTTCATTTAGCTGATGACCTCCGCGCTCGAAATACTACCCTTGTGGGAACAATTCGTCGTAGTAACAAGTCTGTACCGTCAGTAGCAATTGATGTCACTGGTCGTACTAAAGGAGATTCGCGGTATTATTTCAGTGATTCCAAAATGCTCTGTTCCTTTTGGGATAAAAAAAGCCTGCTCTTCTGGATACTTTCAAACCTACGATTAGTTCAGCGGAGGAACAAAACGCAGAAAAGCCTTCCACAGTCCAATTCTATAACGCTACTAAGAGTGGTGTTGATATCATCGACAAAAAGATACGAGCATTTTCTTGTAAGCGAAAATGTCGGCGATGGCCATTTGCAGTGGTCTGCAACTTTCTGGACATTTCCTGTATCAATGGATCATTCATACTCAACAAAGTGCATGGACAATCAAACGACCGCCTCTCTTTCTTGATTTCCTGCAGCTATCAGCTCGTGGATTCGCAAATCAAGAGTAGAATGCTTATTCCAAAAGCATTGAAGGAGGAGGTAGTGATGGCGATGCGTTTGTGTGGATACAAAACAGAAACGCACGTGCACACTGCCCCCACAAAATTGTTACAAAAACCAAAAAGATGTGAAATGTGTCCTACAAAAGCGGATCGAAAGTCCAAATCCGTTTGTGGAATCTGCAAAAAAGTGATCTGTGTTGAACATTCAGTGAAAGTGTGTATCTCTTGTTGTGAGAAAGATGATTGAAAATAAGTCTGCATTGAAAAATGTATTTTTGTGTAGGCATATCTCAAATGGAAATCTTATTGACAAGAACTTGTTTGAGAGATTTCATAATTGAGTATATGAGTTCACATTTTCTAACATCCAAATTACATAGCGTAAGTACATTCAAGTGCCACACATTAGAACGAACGGGAAAGAGGAAGCTTTAGGACAGTCTAGCTGCGTATCTCATTTATCGAACAATCTTACCTTTATCCAATTCCTTAGATAAGCCTAGATAGTAGCTTAGATATAAGTAGGCTCAAACAGGAGAATTTCACCTAAAAAATCTAACTTTTGTGTTGTCATTGTTTAGGGATAGACAATCTTAAACTTTAGAGACACCCCGTAACAAATCGCAGATTACGCAATAGGCCTATGACATTAAAACAATGTACATATACGCACGTAAATGAATTTTATGTCTTTTGACTCCTTTTGTTCATTAAAAAAGAAAAATAGTGGATGTTTTCATATGTGGGTGTCGAACACCGTACTTCAGCTAGTTATACTTTATGTGTACACCAACCGTTAAAAGTTGCCTATGAATGCACTTTTGATATTGTGCATCGAATAATTGTAACTAATCGTGTGAATTGCAATAGAAAAGTTATTTATTGATTGTTTACTTGAAATACCGTCACCCTCGGTGATTTTTTGAGATAATACTAAACATATTTTATCAACATTCACAATCTGATCGCTTTCAGGATTCGACAGTTCTATTGTAGCAATTATGAAGCTGGGCTTGTCATTATTACTAGTAAGTGGTGGAGAACCCCAGGGGGCTAATAGTAGCCCAAAAAAGCAAGCAATTACCGGTACCATTTTTTTTTACTTTTTTGGACTTCAATCAGCCTTACTGAAGTTTCCATCACTAACTACTACGAGCGCTACTATTTGGTACACAACCTTTTTAGTATCTCTTTCTTGGAATGCAAAATAAGTTTATAATAACTTTTAAAACTCTTATTAAGTGCTGTTATCTAGGCACGTGTATAGTTATTCATTCACCTGTTAGATAACTGATTATATCTGTAATTATTATGCATGACCTTCAGTACTGAAACATTATGACTTAATTTGATTGATCTAAGATCAAGTTAACCTATTTTATCTAATATTGAATTATCTAAGACTTATGCAATTCAATGAAGGATGCAGCTATGCGTGTACATGTATGTACTTCACGTAATAGGCTCTGCTCATTGTCCAAATCGATAGCAAGCGCAAAAAGGAACAAGATAATGTATCATGCGACTTGTAAAAAGAAGCTTTATTCGAAATAGTGAAATATCAAAGTCGAAAATCCATGATCAAGAATCAATGTACTCAATTGGTGGTAATAAAAAATTGAATTTGTGATTGATTGCTATGATCATACAAATGCAATTGATTGATGACAACCTGTTGTAATTAAAGTTAATTGATTTTTTTCCCCATATTAAATTAATTAGTTTTTGATAACTCAAAGGTAAGTGATGAAAATCTATGATTAATTTTCATGCTAATCTAAAAGAAACTGAAACGTATTCAGACTTTCCATGTAAAAGTCACAAAAATAAGACTAAGCGGATTTTTTATGGTGAATAAGTCACACCAAATCACCTCTAAAATATTGCACTTATTCACTTATGCATTGACATTTTCGCTTTGTGGCATTAATTCTCGGTATCAGACGCTCATATTTATGAAACATTTAATTAAAGGTAGCTTTAAAGACCAATGAAGTGTGATTCACGCATATTTGGCAGTAGACTTTGAATAAAAGCGGTTAGCACTGTACATTCCTTTGACATTCCTTAAATTCTGAAAAAACGCCGCCATTCATAAACATTTGAAGTGTTTAAAGATTCAACGCATGTCGCCAGATGCATTTTATTCTAGGGTGATTTAAGTCTGCAGTGAAGCATTTCGGGCTGCTTAGATTGGAATTTCAAGAATTGCTGTTGTCTGTGAAATGTCTTTACAGTTAGATTGCACATTCAATCATGTAAAACTCTATTTTGTGCATAAATGAAAGGGTGGTATTTTTTGAAAGAAAATTGCTTCAGTAGAGTTGAATATCGGCAATTCCACGTGAAATCGGACATGGAATAGAAAAATCAAATAAATCATTAATTTGTGCATTTCTTTTATTGTTTTATATTTCAAAATTATCTGAATTTTTCATTTCTGAGGTCGATCATTGCGTATTTTGATCAGAAACCACTATATTTTTAGATTTTTTCATGTTCCTCGAAGATTTCAGAATTAAGTCGCATAATTTACATGAAAGATATATTACTTGGAGAGTATCAAATATTCAACGTTTAATTAAGTTATTGCGTTTAATATTATATTATGTGTCACTCGTTACTATGGTGGCAGTTCAGATCAACTGCTAACATTAAATCTCGAACCAAGAGTTTTGTGAAAAGTTTCAAAAATTCAACGTAAAAACGCAATATTTTCTTGAATTGTGAATTGATTAATTGACCATTTTTCTTCAAAATTAGGGGCCTACTTGGATTGTTCCTATCGTTACTACTGATGTGCACTACCTATAAGTTAGCATGATGTTATATAATGCTAAAGTAATGCATATATTCACATTTATGCTTGGGTATGCGACCAATGCTTTTTTATGATCCTATTAGCAAACTTAGGGATATAGTACTGAAATGATTACCTTAACTATGTAACGTACGAACGTTTTTTAAATACATCGTGAAGCTCATCCAGCTGTTTGATCGCAATAACTATGCATTCACGCAGTATAGTGGATCATCAGCTATATTTCAGGGAAATATTAGCTTTCCATCAATTGTCAGAGAGCAGAAAATTTTGATAGCATCGTAGTAAGTGTTTTTCGCGTCTCCCGAGTGAACCTTACGAAGGGTGACTTAGAACATTTTTTTTCTCCATGAAAAATATATATTTGAAAGAATCAAGTCTGAACGTATTAACTACAAAAGTTTTGCAGGTGCATGGTAACAGTTGCTGATAAATATCCTTCTTCTGTCAAAATATATACACAGAAATATGTTGCAAAATGGAATTACCAAAATGTACGAACAAATGGAATTGCCCATATACAAAGTATAAATTCTAATTTTATTTTAATTTATTGTTTTGCGTGAACTGTCGAAATGAAGAGTTTTGATACTATAGCACAAACTAGTCAAAATGTGAATACACTCACGACAACGTAAATAACATTCTGAATGTAGAAATTTACAATTTTCGAATATGGCTAGTACTTTTTCACTTTGCTTCTATTATCGGAATTTGATTTATCGACAATGCATCTTAGTATTTGAGCATGAATATTATTTTGTCATAAAGGAAACCCATGATGATTAAACCTATTCATAGGTAAATAGACCTACTCTTTCTCAAGGACGCTGGCGGTAGAATTAAGTTGCCGACCATCGAATCGAATCTCATCAACTCGTTATGGATTTTTGTCACAGTATTTACTTATATTACAGCAAGTCGATAATCAGTGCATGCTACATAGATCACGTGTTTGAATAAACCATAGGAATAAGCCCTGTGCCATGATTATGATTCAAATTGTGGAGCCAGATGTTCGATTATCTTTTTATATTCTGATTTTGTGCGTCGTATATATTTTTCGAATCTCAAACTCAACCAAAATCACATTCACACACACAAGTACCGCATTTATAAATATGTGCCAAAAAGACTAGGTTTGATTCCTGTCTAAACATATCCAAAGAGAGCTTCCACAGAGCATTCTTGACTAAGTCAAACAATGGACAATACATTTTTACTTGGATCACTGCACACTTGGCATTTAGGATTACAACTACTTTTCCGACCAATTCGCAGTGAAACTATGCACAAAAGAAAAGATTTCAATGAAACCTGCAGCATCATTTTCAAAGACCGCATTGTCTTCTCTTTTGCAGTATTTGATCTGATACATAAATAGAAAGACTTAGTCATTGCAAACCTGGAATGTGGAAAGCTTGTTGTCTGAGTTATAGCATTTAATTTCAAATCATTCTTATAAAACAGAATAAATATTCAGATCAATCCATTCTACAGTTTGACCTCTATATACTTTTGACGCCTGTGTCATTGTGAATTACTTCCTACTACATACCTTACCGCAGCAGACACAGAAAATTTTAGATTTAGGCCTATTGCTACAACTAGAAGAGCAAAAAAGTCCTTCAATCAAAAAAATATGAATTCCGTAATTCTAAATCTAATCCATTTTTGATAAAGAGGAAATCTCAAGCAAGTGCGGTGAACTTTCTGTGTCCGCGAAAAGTGATGTGTGAACTCTATCTCGCATCTCAATTATTTGGGAATTTGAGGCAGCACATCACCAATTCCCGTAGACTACAATTTCTGAAGGAACAAGCTACTCTGCGACCTACAATGTCCAGGGTGCAATTTCCTATGAAAAAGTCACATTCAAAAATCTCTGATTTTCGATCATGTCTCATGTAGTCCATTGAATGAAAGCTACACACAAAGTCCGCCTAATTGCGCTATTCTGCATTTTTAATGTTAAAAAAAAGATGTGTATGATATATGTATATAACGAACCATCATGGTAGACATGGTAGACCCAAGCCTGCGCATAGAGTAAATATATGTAGGTAGAGTGTCGACTCAAAAATGTATCTGTATACAGTGAAAATTTTTATATGAACAGATTCAGTTTTTTGCGGAGATTGCGTTCCTGCGGTCAAAAGAATTATTTGAGTATTTTTGAAAAGCTAAATTTTTGCCAATTTATATGCTGCCGACATGAAGCCCCTTTATAAGTAGTGTGAAACAAGTTGGATATCAAAAGGAATGAATATTTGTTAACAAGCATCGTAACTACGCGGAAATTATGCTGATGATCAAGGAAATCTAATGAACGGCATTAGAATGGAAGTCTTCATGGGAAAAGTCGAGATCTTATTGCGCTTTCTTGGCTGTAATTTCATGTTGCTGTTGCAATTCAATTTTCATCGGCATGTTATTTTGATTCACTAAAATTATGTTTCATTTCTTGAATCTGAATAGTGATGTGGAAGCATTTACACCTTTTCAGTCAATTGAAATCATTTTCTATTAATAAATTATTTTGCTCTACCACTGGCATGTTGCTTATGAGATGACCACGCTTAACGGTTATCCGGGCTTTCCTCTGAAACTAGTTAGACGGGCATACGGGGTACAGTGTACCCCATATCTATTTTTGAAAAATCTTTTCTGTTCATAGATAAATTCCATGATTTATCATTCTAAGTAGTTTCGTGATTATATACTCTTATTAAAATATTGTTTTTTCATAGATATCGTAAAGGTTATTAAGTAGTATGACATGATAATTGTAGATTTATCTATTTACAGATTGTTTTATATTGCCAAACCCAACAAATAAGAAATTTCTGATAAATTTTTTTCTAATTTCTATTAATCTATGTATTAACAACAAAATTATATCTATAAAAATCACATATAACAAATTCTTCTCTAATTTAGGTACCTATAGGCTTAATCTTAATTAAGTAGGTCTACATAAAAATGACATTGAAACTGTTTGCTGAAAAAACATGGATAAAAACACGATGTCTCAATTCAATTCAATGACACTGCTTGCACCTATTACACCTGTGTTCGTTACACATAGGACGTTGGCACTGAGAACAGCCGATGCGGGATTTTCTGTCTTTACTTCGTTCACAAAACGCACACCGTTGACCCGTCGAAAGCTGGAGACAAATTTCATCGTTATCGGTCTTTGTCACTTCGTTTGATGAAAAGTCTACAATTCCCAAAGAATGGATTGCTGCTTTTACATTCTTTCGTATACCCGTTGATTTGAGTCGTTTTCGAATTTCTTCTTCGATAAGCTGCATACCACTTGCCATCAGGAAATCAAAGTGTAAAGTTTTCATTTGAGGGGGTGTCAACAGTCTGGTGTTTTTGTAAATGTACATACTGTTCAAAACTGAAATATTCAACATATTCATGATGAAGCCAAGGCCATCTTCGACATTTGCGTTTCATTGACATTATACGCACCATTTTGTCCATGTTGTCAACGCCGGATTTCCTTTCATTGTAAGTAAGTACCGTATCAGTCTTAGATTCAGTGTGAATACCAACTTTTGAGTACAGTAAGTATCCAACAGGAGAACTGGCGTCTTCTTTTTATCATAAAAGCTGCAAAGCATCTGATTTCCGGAATAGAAAAACTTTGAATCTGCTTTACATCGGCCGACTGTAGATTTTGCCTCAGGTGGAACGTCTGACCTGTTATTATTTATCGTACCAATATAAGATATACTTTTCTGAGAAAGGCGATCAGCTAGTGTACTGCTTGAAAAATAATTATCGGCCGTGAGATGTGTACCACTGTCATAGAGGGGTTTCGTGAGTTCCATTACCAAAACTTATGAGAAATTGGTAGATTGAAGCGATTCATTTGAAAGAGTTCCACCACCAATGTATGGAATACCGTTATAAATGTAAGTTCCATCCGAATTCATTAACCAGAAAATTTTTAGTCCAAATTTTCCGGGCTTACTGGCAATGTATTGCCTGAAAACTAACATTACCGTGAAACTCTAAAAGTTGCTCATCCACACATGAAAACATCGTTTGATAAATTTGAAACGCTTTTCTGACATGGTGGCTTTGTAAACTGGATGGCCATGGATAACACTCCACATATTTTCCGTCGACTGATAATTATCACGATATGCTGCCATAAAGAGGTGTAATCCGATAAAGGCAAACATTTCTTTTGTAATAAGTACAAATTTCCGTTGATTGCTTGGATTATCTCTATTCCATTTCACTACTAACATTCTTCCATACACGTTGCTGTATCTAAGATCCGTGAGAATTATATCTTCTGTGAACATAAAAAACGCCTCAGATTCTGATTTAGGATGTAATCCTCGCTTCACTTCGCCCGCTGGCTTTCTCATTATATTTTGATGTTGTCGACGACCTTGTACATCAGGGGCATCTGCACTCCACACTCGACCAGATCGTGAAACTAACCCAGGGTTTGAAGTATCACCTGAGCCTATTCGGGATCGCAAAGGCGGTATCTCATCATCACTACTGCAATCGTTTTCAGAATCTGAGCTATCATCAGCCGACATATTGACCAACATACTTCGCTCCATTACATCATCATCTGACAGAACGCAATCCTCGGACATCAATATTTCGGCTTCTTCAGTAAATTCTGCAATTTCACCGATATCGCAATCATCGTCTTCTGAGACATGCCCTTGTAGAAGTGTCAAGGCGATATTCTTGGCAGCTCTGTTCGATCTCGCCATTTCGGATCTAAAGAGGAAAATAACAATGTAAGATATCAACTGAAAATGAGAAATCAGTAGAACAAAAAAGGTTATATATAGAAAAGGACTACTTCTGTTGTGAGTCAGTGGCCTAGTGGCTACGGTGTCGGAAATTGGGGTTACGCTCCTCAGACTAGGGTTCGAATTCCTTTTGACGTGATATCAAAACAATTCCTCAATATTTTTTGCCTCAATACAATAACTACTATACAAACAGTAACTATATACATTCATCACACTTTTCGTTTGAAATATTAGCTATAAGATAGTTGTGTTTACTACCGGTAAGCCTACTCTAAATAGTTTATATATATAATATGATGTATAGACACTATCATAAGCCTCACGTATGATAACAGAAACACTTACCAAGCACTCTCCCAAGATAGGAAAACCAAGTTGAAATGTAAACTATAACCCTGTGATAACAACTGATTAGAATTGAAACCAAGATAAAACTAACGCAACTTCAAGATCCATACTTGAATATATTCAAATGGGATTTAGATCAAATAAACAAATGAAAGAAATATTATTTTCAGATTTATTTTAGTACTTATATTTCAATTATAAGTATAATGAGAAAGCAGTATTTAGTTCTAAAGATTATGTAAATAATCATCTTTTGTAATTTTGCTACTTATAAAGCTCATTTGTTTATGTTTGTCATTGGGGTACACTGTACCCCATTTGCCCGTTTAGCTAGTATGATCAAATATCTCTGAAGCTATTCAAACAAAAATACAAAAACTACCACAAATACTTAGCTTTATAAAAGTTAGGAAAAGTCACGAAATTTGGAATTAGAAATCATTGTTCTCTTCGCTTGGCGGCAGTTCAAAAATCGTTTTGGGGTACCCGGATAACCGTTAAGAAGATTCTCTTGAGGTTCAGAATGATAGCAATAGCAGCCCATCGAGTTGCTAATTGAACAAACATGACCTCTCCAAGGCTGTCATGACACGGAGGATCTGTAAAATAATATCATTTCCTTCTCCATTATACTATCATGATCAGTCAATTCCGTGGTAATTTCTTCAAAAACTGCATAAATGTGCATATCTAACATTTGGAAACAATTCCAATTGTATTCACCTCGAGTTCATTTAACAAAATCGAAACTGTATACACATGCTGAGGGATTTAATAAATGCTGAGTTACTACTCTACCTAATATATACCTACTCTATGAGCCTGCGTGTTGGTCATCATCAACAACCTAGATTTTGCAGCAGGGACTGTATTGATTGATGTGTTTCATCCCATCACTTGGCACTTTGTGAAGATACATAACCTTGACAACTATTTTCATCAGCTTTCAATATCCTGCTTAAATTCAAAAATCTGTCGCAGCACAGTCAAAATATTATTATGCACAAATAAAGTCCAGTTCTATCTTTTTCACTACTGGTGGCCAATTAATAAGGCTGCCCATCGTTTCGTACTAGTCACCTTGTAACTGTCGAACACCTTTATGCCCATGCTGCTTGGAAAAATGCGCGCCCGCAGGCGCGATGAAGGCGTTCAAACAGTTCAATAACTCATGAAAAGAATATTTTAGGGATGTTGCATTCATGTGCATTCTTGGCTAGAGTCATCAGCTAAAAGAAACAAAAGGGACAATTGTAGCTTGCTTGAATTGTTCGCGCGCGCTAGCTTCAAGTCCATGACCTGAATAAGGATGCCGGCTAGATCAATTTCTGCAGCGGTAGTGCTGTGTGAAACAACGGATTGAATCGAAAGATATTGTAATTTTTTACGATATATTGTATTTCTACCTATTCAGATTTCGTGTATTTTCGTAAATAAAATATGCTAAAATTTCAGTTGTGTTTTTATTTCATATTTGTCATTAAATTTAAAGCTCACGTTTCGTGTTGCGAAAGAACTGTATGATTAGCAATAATAAGATACTTCATAACTTTGATGAAGGTTTTAATTAGGTTCTAGAAATGCGGAGGCCAATATGCGAGTGAATACCCAGAATAGATCTCTGTGATGAATGAATGAAATTTGTATGGCCCGTGATTCCTTTATGAATTATTAAAGCATCTTAGCAAAGTGTTTTCTCCTTCGGTTGCCCTTACAAAAACATGCTGCGCTTTTGACTTTTCAAGTGCTAATAACACCTTAAGCCTAAAATCTTTACGGCTCAAAAATGACCGTCGGTCGTATGGGTTAACTTGCTAACTCATTTTTTACGAAGTAGGCCTTTATGCGATTTTCACTGCGTCATTCATTAAGGAAAGCTAATTTGAGTAGTGGAATATAAAAAGGATTGGCTATTGACCTAGGTGTTTGCACACATATTAAGTGCGGCCGTGATTCTTTCGGCCTTCGAAACGGCGGCCGAAAAGTGTAAAAGGTTGCGCACCCCTGATCCAGATCATGCACAACCAAGGTGAAATTTCCGGATCGACGCAATCGACAAGTTGCTGTTCAACGAAGGTTATTTTGCTCAGAAAAAACAAAATTACACGTGCCAGTGGATCAAAATATAAGTCAGCATCAGCCGAGCAGGGAAGACTCTAATTAGAAAACCCTATTTGTCTAATATATCATAATGTTGTTTTATGAAACATTTTACAGCCACATGCTTGGCTTGAAAATGGGCACAAGAAATGAAATTTTCTTCGGATAATGCGACTACGAATACTATAAAAGGCATATTTTAAGCTTTCATGTTTATGAGCTAATACCAGTTATTTCATTGAGGCATATTTATGCTATTAAAAACTTTCTGGTCAACAGGCTAGAATGAAGTCTCCTAGACCCGGATGCGCTTTAGCCGCTAGTGCATGCATATTAGAGAATGAAACGGGCCACCTAACCGACTGGATTACACGTCGGTCAGCAGGACTTTTTTGTAATGAACTTTGTTTCCACAATAATTCATCGAGTAACATTTCATCATTGAATTTCACTGATCGATGTGCGCATTTCTACAATCAGATAGATATTCTTGTCATATATATGTAGAAATCAATGTTCATGCACATAGTGAACTTTTATTTTTTAGATAATTGTTATAACAAGTAAATAAATTTTCAAAGTAGGCCTGTTATTGAACTCATGGATTGAGTATTCAGTACTAAATTTTCCAAAAATTAAAATTTTTGAATTACTAAAATTCTAACTAATTTTCCATCAAATGAAATCTAACTGTGAAAAATATGCAATTGGAAAAAAGGTTTTATTGTGGTAAGTCTTAATAACATGGACTTCGCATGCTTGTCCTATGAAAGTTACGCAAACTATTCCCTCTTTATTAAGCATTCAACAACCGAAAAGGCAGATTCTCTAAAGACACTTGTGTTTAGCCGCAGTGTTTAAATTAAGTTTCATCAATTCTGTATGACAAAACCTATGAACATCACTTCCAAAATTTTACAGCACTTAAATTGGGATTCTTTTAAGCATGAACTCTCTACAAGGATTTTTCTAATTTACCGTCACCTTTTACGC
Organism: Prostheceraeus crozeri; assembly: GCA_907163375.1. Classification (NCBI taxonomy): domain Eukaryota; kingdom Metazoa; phylum Platyhelminthes; order Polycladida; family Euryleptidae; genus Prostheceraeus; species Prostheceraeus crozeri. The sequence goes on from CAJQUW010012692.1 coordinate 169,406, forward strand.
TACCCCAGTTATTTTCATCTTTTTTAAATTTTCCACTGAACGACTTGCGATACATGCACTAGCACCTCCCTGAATCCGACCGAGAAGCAAGTAGACATCCATTGTTATTGGGAGGTTCGTTGACAAGGATATAATATGCGGTAGATTGCTTCCCTATATATGTAAATGTTACTAATTTCACTTCCAATTTATAAATACAAAGAGATAGATCAGGTTATCACCTACGTTCAAGATAATGATAGATCCTAACCAAATTACAAATATTTGTCAGTTTGTCCTATGTGCGATATAAATTCGTGTTCTCCTGTAAAGCATGTAGAAATTAAATCTGATATACACCTAGAAAATTCGATCTATTTTCAGTTCTTAAGCATACATCAGCCGATTTAAATCAGGCTGCAACATAATAAAAAGTATATCACAGTGTAAACTATGCTTGGTTGATGGATAGATTGCTAATTTTACCATTCATGCATATCTCCCATTGAGAGTAAACTAACAAGTCTATATGAGCTATTAGGCATGTCTAATATCACATCAGGTTATTTATTCTGTGGAATCACAATAACAACAGGTTAGCTTTAAGCTTTATAGTTTTGGTGCCTATGAGATGTGTAATCCCTCACTTGTCTTATTAATGCGAAAATCGCTTTCGATCCACTTTTGTACTAGCTTTTGGATCATGAGGAATTTCCGGTCTACCAGTGCAAGGCTCTTTTAGATTAATATTTTACCAATAAACATTGTATACTATATTCGCAGGAATTCGTAAAAGCCACTTAAGAATGTCGTGTAGACCCATATAGACATAACAATAATAGAATAATAATACATAATAAATAATAATAATAGTATCGTGAAGTGGACAGTTCAAGAGCTAGACGAATTGAACCGAAAAACGAGGAAGATCCTCAACATGTATGGAGGTGTCCACCCGAGGGCTGATGTTCATCGCCTGTATCTTCCCCGAGGTCAGGGTGGCAGAGGACTCAAGGATATTGCTGATACCATCGAAAGTGAGGACAGGAACCTTACTGAATACATTCACAGCAACAGCGAGGATCCACTGTTGGCAGTGGCAAAACAAGGAGGCCTTTATCATCAACATTCCCTGAGCCACAATGCCTGGAAAAAGCAAGAAACAGAAAGACGACGACACAAATGGAAAGAAAATGCCATGTGATGTAACTGAGACCGGCAAAATTGCGTCAACTGATAACATTCCAATGGACATCTGTCATAGAAACGAATCATGAGAAATGCTGACCAGTGAGAATGACGTAGGTCATTAAAGGTCTTAGGAGTCAGAGAACATTTTAATCACTTATTAATCTTTGACTAAGCTGCCGGTATGACATGATTTTCTCGAAACGATAATTCCTATGCAACTGAATGTGAGGTTTCTTAGTACACACGTCAGTTCTATGACGCATCATGCACTGGGATCCTTGGAAACTATGAGATTGTGCATCGTGATTTTGCAATAAGCCGATGACTTTCTGAACTGTTAAGTGTTCTTTAAAACTATTTGACATATTTGACATTCTTCGTTAAGAAAATCAGTCATGATGCGCAAACTGTGATTCTGCAATCCACATTTACATTTGACGCTAACAAAGCTATTTAAAAAAAATAAGAGGTAATGCATGTATAAAGTGTAATGCTTAATTTATTTTCGATGCGCTTTATCCAATTATTGTGATTCTATTAATTTATATATTATTAATTATTATGATTCTGTTACGTCTTGAGCGCTGAGTTTTCCGTATCATTGGTCCTCCCTGTACAAATTCAATCCTCGACACTGCAGACAAGACATACAGAAAACTTTTTGACAACATTGTGAATGATGGAGCTCATCCGTTAAGGGAAATGTTTACATCTCACGGCAAACGTGTTGCTTCTCGCTTCAGACTCCTGTTGCTAAAACAAAGCGTTTTAGCAATTCATTCATAAAATTTCGTAAATAGGTTTTTCATTTCTTTATATCTCAAACTCTATGTTTACCAATATTTTACATTATACTTGTTTTCTCTGTCTGTATTTGCTCGGTTTCCTATTGTCAGCTTTCATCGAATCATGTGCACTGTACATGTTGTGAAACAATAAATAATCTACTTACCTATTTGCCCCATCCTCGATTCGAGCTTCAGGGATGTAGGTGTACACAGTGCTAAGATCAATTGATCCAACAATCGATTAATTGACAGTTTCAAAAGTCATTGATAAAAATTAATATGTCGAATGATTAAATTTGAAATCAAAGATTAGTATTAGTGATTTGCTGTATTGATGTGCTGGGTCTATTTTTATTTCTCTTTTTTCTTTTCTCTATTTTTCTTTCTTCATATAACCTAATCTTTTTGCTAGAAATGTTTTGACCAAAGTAAGTATATAAGGGAAGTATGGAATCAATGGTTGATTTGTGGCGACAGCTATGATATTACTTTTTCGCCAGCGCTTATAAGCAGTTTTATTTGATATCGCAATTGACAACAGAATAGTATTGAAATATTGAATGGAAGGGACTGAATGGCTATGTGAAAACTATGAAGTAGTAAAAATTATATAGTAATCCGTAGACAAAAACATGAGATGAAGATCCATTTCTATGGTTAAAATGCTAGATTCGATTTGGCATAGAAATTAATTGATTATTAAGGTACTTATTAGACGACTACAAACCACTCTATACGATTTAAGGGGGGATTTATGATTGCGTTAATGTACAGTATATGAACGTGTTTACAAACTTTTGCCCACTGAACATCTGAAAATCTTTGTATCGAATCTAGAAATACTTCATTTTCTTATTGATAACCAGTTGTGCATACATTTATTGATCAGTTTTACAGTTCCATTCATGAATGTATGTTGGAAACATGATGGACCTTACCTACATTATATACTATTTTAGTCCTAATTTTTTCATCTGATTATGAAAGCATCCTATGTGAAATTTAATAATTTTTTTTATTGACATCCCAACATCTCATTTTCTTCTTACATCAGAGTATTCCCTTGTATTTCCTTCTATGATCAATAGCAGCATTTAATGATCCGTGTTGAGATGACTTATGAAGAAATAGTCAAATTCTGAAATGTTGTCACTAAATTATTGATGCATCACGTAAATTACTATTTTTGTTAGTGATGAAAATAATGAAAAATGATGAATGACTTTCGTTTTGACAATGCTGATGAAATTTTGACTTCTTTTGTCATTATAAAAATGTATATGATCATTTCATCAGGATTCATTACAAATTGTTTGCAACAATATACCTTAAACATCGAGGGTCAAGGGGTGATTCAACCTAGCGCTAATGCATGACGTTTGCGATTTTATTTGAAATGACTTTCCTTAATCATTTGATAATTCCTTCTAGGTCATCATGCTCATTAACATGCATTCCACAATTACCTGTAGGATCTCAAAAACTGGCAAATGCTCAGAAGACCAGGCCTTTTACATGTTCATCAAATTCACATCAAATGCTTGAAATTAGTTTCAATTGATAAGCTGCAAGAATAAAGTGCGACCCGACGGTACTATAACAAAAGGTTGAACCACCATGTTTCAAAATATAACAAAGGTAAGTCAAGTTTCAAATTCAGATGTAGTAATAGTCAAAGCGTTGTGGCTTACGAAATCATGCAAGTTGTTTAATGCTGGATGGATCATGTCATATCTGTGTATTTTTCTCGTTTAATGATCTTTACATTAAATCTATTTATATAATTCTTATTCACAACCCTCTTCACCTATACCATCATGCAGCTATTTACTAGTAGACCCGAGTGACTAGTCAAGTCCCGAGTGCTTCTTGTCGGAATAGAGTGAAGTACCACAGTCAGGGAAGGAAGAAGCTTTGAATCAAATTTTGCACTAGATCTAGAATCAGTTATCAGATGAAATTCATCCAGACTAGACAGCTCATACTATGTCCCCGAACACGTGAGTTACACTATAGAGAGTATATATATATCAGACAGACTATCCTGTATTTTTATTAAAACTTAAGTGCAATAGACTCAATAATGCACACGTGCATGTGCGGCCAGAAAGCAGGGATGCGGAGTCCTATCATTTTGATAGGACTCCGACTCCGGGGGTTGATAGGACTCCGGCTTTTGATAGGACTATTAAAAGATTATTTTATGCATTATTATTTTATTCTACTCCGACTCCGGGTGTCAAGTATATAAAGCCTTTTTTGAAAAAAACTGGTGACCTACATCATTGATCATAGGCTTACCTGCGCCTATCTTTAGTGATAATTGCTGCATCAATTATCAATCATTTTCGATGAAAATTTATCAAATGTCGCTTTAAGTTGGATGCATGCGACCCGCCTCCTCTCATCTTGGTGATATGTGCTTCACACGGTCCTTCTCCAATCTCTACCAGGCAGGAAAATCCCCCATCCTTCTCCAAAAAATATGAACACACTTTAGATTTTAATATGCGCTTTGGAGGAGAGATCACACACGATTAATGTGAGGGTAAGAGGTAATGTTTTCAAACAAACTAGCATTTCATTTTTGTCTCGGAAGTGACCTTTGGTGTGTATAGGTGTGATCGAAGCTAGGGAGGCTTGTCTTCTCTACTAAATCGCCGAGAGAAAAGACAATCCTTTTTTCACTTTCATGGTTCATTCCCTCAACTATTACAAGCTTTGCATGCAACAGTGTCTCTGTACTTTTGTTTGACGGAGAAAGTTGATATCAAGACAGTGACAGCTAGCACGAGGATAAATAATTTGCTTGAATTATATTTCGGGTCTAGTTGTAAGCCGGAGTACCCGACTCCAGCAAAAATGATAGGACTCCGGGACTCCGACTCCGCATCCCTGCCAGAAAGACACATTTTAGAATTTATCATCTTGAGATCTCTGAGTGATAATAATTGATTCATAAAGAGTTGTTTGTCACATCAGTCTAACTCTCTTTTTTGTATTGCTGTTACTTGATCAATACTCGCTATATAATCATACTTCAGTTTTATTGATCATGTTAGACATGCAAAGTAACTTACACTTCTACAATTCTATCGCATTAATAGCCTATACCTTTTGATTTAGTTGTCCTCTTTTCACTCTTTAACCTTCTTTTCACTCTCTCTCCTTCATACTACCATTTTATCCTTCATTTTCTTTTCGGGTACATCTTCGGTGCATAGTATTGTCTCTCAATAAAGATTTATTGAAATATATCAGCTTCTTCCAAAACTAATATGCAGTTCTCATTGTGAGCAATTTTAATATGCCGACGCTACCCTCACAAAAATGCACCCTGTAACACTCAAGTTTTCAGCCTGCAAACGAAATGTTGCTTCCAGAGTTTATGTCCGTCCTGGTCTCCATCATTGTGGAGCGCCGGCTTTCTATGGATTAAGTCATTAGACTATATATATTTGACATGCTTATAGAAGTGACAGCAAGGGCAATGAGCATAAATGCGATTTATGGAGAGGTTGTAATGGAGAATATATAACGGGCCACTTCAATTATGTCGAAATTCAATCGATTCCGATGCCTTCCAAGTTCCAATCGTGAGTAGTATATAGTGTGACATCCGGCGCGACGCTTCGCTTCGCTTCGCTTTGCTTCGCTTCGCTTGCGCCGGATGTCACACTTTTGCGGGTTTTTTCAAAAAATCAAAATTTCAAAAATTTAGGTAGACTTCAAATTTCACGTGGCCGAAGGCCGAAGGGGCGAAAATTTAGGTAGTGACAAATTTTCAAAAAAATCAAAATTTCAAAAATTTAGCCGGTCTCAAAATATCACGTAATCTCAAATTTGAGAATTACAATTTTCTCGCTTAAATCATGACCGTTCCAGGACACCAAAAATCATAAAAGTTGAGAATTTCAAATTCATGAATTTTATCCATCTTTCAGGTTTTTAAAATATAACATGTGACTAATAATATTTCTTTAAAAAATGGAAGAAACAAAAGTGGATGAAGCCGCAAGAATATATCCTTCGTTATCTCAATTAAAAACAGGTGAAATGGTTCTCAATTATTATTAAGATTAGAGCATTATGATAAATTAAGAAGACGCAATTATTACTTAGTCATTCTTCGTTATTGTATGCTCAACATTATTTAAAGTACTAATTGTGTGAACTAGAAGATCATTGTAACTCATAAACTCAAAATTATTCAATGAACCCGTACACTGGCTGATAATTCAAGAGAGACAGAGATTGAAGAGAGAGAGATTGAAGAGAGAGAAACATCTAGCAGCTTTCCCCTAAAATTATCGTGCTATCTCTTGTCATTTCAATTTACTCATCGGTAAACTTTTGGCATTTCAACTTACGCGTGCGTAAAGTTTTGACATTTCAATTTACCCCTACGTAAATTATTTTCAGAATCTGTTTTCAAAATCTATTTTCAAAGTCTGTTTTCAAATTCAGTTTTAGAAATCGATTTGCAAAATTCATTTAGCGTTTGCCAAACACATACGGGTAGTAAAGTACTTCCCATTGTGAAGACATGAATAGATTAAGCACATAAGAGTGCATTGACAATAAAAGCAAATGACAATAAAATTCTTCTTGTGAACTCAGAACGCATAAAAGCCGATATGCGGGTTAGTTGTTATGTCAATTTTAAACAATCATTTTAACGATGAAACATATTTTACAAATGAAGTTCATGAAGAAAATGGAAATATATAAAACAATATAGATTAGAATAATTATAATATAATCATTTCAAAATCGAATAAGTAGTAAGGAAAGACATCATTATGGAACAGTTTTAAATCAATACCCCCTCCCTTCTGTCTTCTAGGGGTCCCTTAAGAAATTTTTTTATTATAAAATGAGCAACATAAAGGAGTTTTTTAAATTATATGGAACGCAAACCACGACAAATTTCGACCTAAAGAAAATCGCAAATGAATTAGGAATAAAGAATTTTCATGTTCTAATGAGAGGCGAATTACAGTTCCTAAAAAATAGGCCAACAGGAACCTTCAGTTCCCGGAACAAAGTTCAAACTGTAAATTTCATAACAAATCTTCATATGTCAGATGAAAAAGGTGTACATTGGTCAGCAGGACAAAGAAATATAAACTGTTCTAATTATTATTTTGACTCATACGGACTTCCACCGACAAACGAAGTCAAAAAATTACTTGGCAATGGAATTTATAATACATTTCAAATTCAAAAACCGGGAACTACTTATTGTGGTCAATTATGTCTTTATGTTTTATTTAAATTACAGGAAGGAGTACCATTTCTAGATATTATGTTAGAATTGAACGAACCGTAGGTTCTATGGCTACGCCTAATAAGGGAATTGAATGAGGGAATTTAATTCCCGAAAAACGTTAGTTCCAATAATAATGATAATGATAATTAAAAATCAGTTCGTTGTAATTCATTTTGATAAAATCGGCCTCTGATATTTTCGTCATCTAAATCTTTGATTTCGTAAGTAATCGGATAAGTTTGATTTATTTTACAAACTTCAAATATTTCTTTAGTCCAATAGCCAACAAAGCCTTTTTCAAATTTATTCTTATATTTAAATATCCTAACTCTATCTCCAATTTTAAATTTCGGCTTAAGTTTCTTCAAATTCGGATTACTCTCATTCGAATAATTATTCTCGAATATTTTTTTTCTTATCAAATCAGGGTCGTCAGAAGCATTCTTTGGAGTTTCTTCAATACCAGAATGAACTTTATTATTGTACCCATCTACAATTCCTGGTAATATTTTTAACCATTTCTGATTTCTTTGCTCAGTAAATTTCTTGAATAATTTATTTTTTAACGTCCGATTCAATCTTTCTATCACTACGGCCTTCCCTGCATTTTCAGTTGAATAAACAGTTTCAAATAGTGGCTGAACGTTTCGGTTATAAAATTCCGACCCTTTATCAACAAACAATTTTTTTGGCTTTCTCTTACTTTCTTTACAGATTTCTTCAAACGCATATTTAACTGATGGACCACTTTTATTTTTTAAAGGCTTTACCCAAGCGTATCGTGTATATAAATCTATAACGGTCAATGCGTATTTGTAGTCCCTTTCATTCGGCATATGAATAAGATCAGCACTCCAAATATCATCTTTATTAAATACTTTTACTTTCAATAAATATTTAGGCTTTCTGTATTCCCTATGAATTTCGGACGCGTAGGTTCGAGCGTTGTTCTCAGACAGCTTTGCTGTCGTTTCATTTAAACCCTGTCCGAATAATATTTTAGCTTGTAAAGCTTTCTTAACAAACATTCTTTCAATTTTTTCTCTAAATGTAGGATTTTGAATACTATCTAATTCTTGAATCATCTTCTTATCAGCTGCATGTCGAGAACTTAGATCATGATTTCGATAAGCTAAATCATGCCTGTAAGCTGCTGCATCTACTCTATTTATCGGTTCTTTACCTGGTTTCGGATTATTATTCTCATCTAGTCTTATATCTAATCGAGTTCCTGGACCGGTATACGAATGACCAGGAAGATGTTTTTCTTTCGAATATTTACTCCAAATAAATCCAGGAAAGTTTTCTAATGCTTTTCGTATGTCACCTCCAATATGCTGACAATTTGAGTTTTTATTTTTGTTTAATAGATAATTCAATAAATCTAAATTTGAAATTTTTAATTTAATTAAATTTTCGGAATTTGTAGAATTCATTTTAAAAGATAAAATAAATGTTTTACCTAATAGAACCAAAGAGTCTGAGGCTTTAGCCGATCGGACCAAAGGTCCTGAGGTTATTACCGAATCATACTAGGACTTATAGGATATATTCCAGAACCATCTTTAGTTTCTTTAATTTCAATTAAATCATCAACATTGTGGAGAATATTTTTGAGAACTCGTTTTCCTTCATCAACTAATTTTAATTTACTAATAAAATTATCTACTATTCCGTCACCCCTAGCAACTTTCTCTAACTCTCTATTATGACGTTTTTGTTCTTCTAATGCTGCCTTCTCTGATTTATTTTTATTTACTGCTTGGACAATACCAGCTGTCCCACCTGCAACACTTCCTGCAGCTGCTATGCCACCTATTATTAGTGGAATTACTGGGAGAATCCCGCCATTCTTTTCTTCTTGTAATTGAATATTCTCTATCATTGGTTTACTTATGTAATACTTTTTTTTGTTAATCGTAATAGTTTTAGGGGTATTTTTGTCAACAATATTACGTAATTTTAATTCAACAGTTTTATTATTATTACTTTTCGCTTGCGACATTTTTAATAAAAAAATTTTAAGTTACGAAACATCTTTAAGTTAAGAATTTTTAATCTATTCTAGTTATGAAAAATTTTAAGTTATCAAAAATTTTTAATCTATTCTAGTTACCAAAAAAATTTTATTACTAATTACTAAAAAAATTTTAATCTAAGAATTTAATTAACTTATCGGAGCGAAGCTCCTCGAGGCTTTAGCCTATCGGACCAAAGGTCCTAAGGTTACTAACCGATCCTAGCCATCTTTCCATTAAGAATTTCAATAGAATATTTTACATCTTCTAGCAATAAACCATAAGCAATCAATGAAGTTGTGGAATCTTTCTTTTCAATATTAATTGTTACATCACAACCAGTCTTGATAATATCTTCAGATTGTGCACTTAAATCGAAACAGAAAACAGGATATAAATGTCTCCAATCTCCAGGAGTTAATTGTGGTTCAACTCCAAATTCTATACAAAGATTTCGATAAGAATCATATCCTTCCATAAATTGATTATTGGTATCATCGAATCTTAATGGATCAATTGGATATGGTTCTGATTTAATGAAACTTGTAAACTTCGAATTGTATTAATATGAAAAAGATTGTTGTTCTTATCAAAACTTGGAGAATTATTTCTTTAAAAAGTTAGTAATAAATATCTTGGAGTATTCGCAGTTCTAGTAAAATGCCAGTTAAATCTTTGTTCGGAAAAAGTTACTGAACTAGCAGTACGCTTTAGAAAATTAACTGGAATTGGTTTGTTAGTATTTAATCTTTTTTCAATAGCTGTTTCAATCTCTAAACTAGGAGTAATATGCTTAATCCACCATTCAAGTCTATCAATTTTTAAATATGCTTTTTTTCCAGTCTTACCAAAAAAGATTAATTCATTATTTGCTGTACGATGAATTATTAATTTAAATTTTAATTGATATGATATTTTATCATAATCTAGATATCCGAATAATGGAGACAATGACCAATTTACTGTCTGTTTACTTTTCTTGTTAAATTCACGTCTTTCTTTATATGCATCATTATTTGTTTTATTTAAATGTTTTGCAATATTTTCTACATCTTTCGCAATTCCTGCTGCATCTGTTCCAGCGTGAGTTAAATCATCAACAATTATACCATCATTAGTATCAGGAAACCAACCTTCGATTTCATACTTTTTATTATTTTCACCAATTGTTACAAATCTAAGCATTGTATCAATTACACCTGGAGAATCACTTATTGTTTCTATATTTTGAGTTGCAACATCTAAACGCATTTGTGTAAATAAATTTGGAAAGAAATTATTCTCTAGTGCAATATTATCGTTATCTGGTAATGGTGTTGTAAAATTGGCATCACTATATAAAGAATATTCACAGTGTAAAAATGAATCAGGTAGATATAAATAACTTTGCTGATTATCAACTTCAAAGATTAAATCTCCTCCAGTATTTACTCTACTGGAAGATCCGGGATTCATAGCAATTCTTATATAGTCATTCTTTTTTTGATTATAACTGACGAACAGAGGATCGTCTAATCTAAATTTATTTTCGATAAGCGAAGACATTTTTATAAAAAATAATTTGACTTTTTTGTTTTTCTCACAGACAGAAAAAATGTTTACTAAAATATAATTTTAGAATTTTACCAAAAAATTTTACTAAAAAATTTTACTAAAATATAATTTTAGAATTTTGCTAGACCAGCTCCGCTACAGCTTTGCTGGTTAGACCGAAGGTTGCTATTAATACCATTGCCTCTTATTTCTTCAATTGAACGTTTTATGGCTACGCCTGATTTCTTCTTATGTTTACTATCAGACGGAGCTCCGCTCTTCAAGGTTTCACCCCCTACAGCTATGTTAGCAATTTTATTTTTTGTTTCCTCTGAAAGTTTTTTTAAATTTTTTAGTTCTTCAGAATCATTCCTAAGTTTACGAATAGCTTCTAGTTGTTTTAATTCGTTTTGAGACTTAACAGCATTTGATATTGCACTAGCTGTACTACCTATAGCAGCTGCTCCTTTTGCAGCAGATGTAATCAAATCTTTATTATTTTTAATTAAGTTAACGATACTTCCAATACCAGAAAATATACCGGCTCCTTCTTTTTGGACGGCACCTGCGGTGCCTAGGAACTTTTGTGTTCCGACTGTTTCTACACTGTCATAATGGTAAACAGATTTCATAGATGGTTCATGAGAAATTTTTTGATTTGAAGCAAAATGTCTAAGATTGTGTTTATAAATTATAGGCATTTTTTAAGATTAAATTTGACTTTTGGGAAAAAATATTTACGATCGGCTAAAGCCTCGAGGAGCTTCGCTCCGATTGGTTAGTAACCTGAGGACCTTTGGTCCGTTTAAGATTTACGTTTGTGAATGGCCAACAACTTCGAGATAACTTTATTAATTGACTGTTGCACTTTATCTATTGCGTCAAGCAGCGTGTGTACTTTAATTTCTTTTCTATTAACTTGCATTTTCTGCTGATTAATCTTCAATGCCGTTTTAAGTGCATTTAACTTAATTTTAAGAACATCTAATTGTCTTTTAACAGCATCTAACTGTTCTTTATTTTCTTTAGAGTTTTCTTGTAAATTTTTCTTTAATTCATTTTCTAAATTGATTTTAAGAGTTTTCATTTTATCAACTCTTTGATTAAGCGAGTTTACTTCATTTATTATTCTATTCATCTTTTTCATTTGTTGAGTAATTTTAGAACTCAATTCATCAACACTTTTTTGGAATGTAGTTTGTAACTGCTTTAAATTTTTTTTAATTCTTTCAGGTAGTTTTTCTATTTCATCTTCTAATTGTTCTTTCAATAGTTGTATCTGATGTTTATTCTTAATGACTGCAGATTTTAAATTTATAGAAAGTAATATTAAAATTTTTGATTGTTCTGAAATCTTTTTAAAAAGTTTTGCTATATCTGCTTCTAGCTCTCTATCCTTTTTATCAAGTTTTAATAATTTTTCGTTTAATGATTTGTCATTAAGTTTAAGCAACTTTAATTCATTCATCAGTGGAACCAAAACATCGTTTATATATTTTTCTTTTAAGTCATTGATTTGTGTATCAACATATTGTTTATTTGTTAACTCTGTATTTTGTTGCGGAAGAATAGAAAGATGCAATGGACCAGATAAAACGTCTCCAGTTTTCATGATATAATTTTCTATCTCTATTTCTAATTCACGATTATTCGGGATATATGCACCTCCACCAACATTTGGTAACATCATTTTTTAACAATAAAAAAATAAAATTTTTTCTAATAAAAATAAAAAAATAAAATTTTTTCTAATAAAAATAAAAAAATGGAAAAACCAAATTTAAAAAAATTATATTCGTCCGCATCATCCTGTTCTTCTTATTCGACGAGATCAACGGGATTTGAAAATAAATGTTTTGATAATAATAATAATAATCCATGTATAGATGTTAATCTTTTGTTTCAATTACAAGCCGAAATATTTAGGGAACAGACTAAAGGTTTACCATCTATAGAAACTAATTATTGTTTATTTCCAGGTGATCCATTTATTAAATTTATGGATATTGTTAGTAAATATAATGATGTTGCATATGTAGAATTAAATAAAGAAAATACGGTTATAATAGGTCATAATAATGTTTATGGATTCATTAGAGCAGTTTTGCCGATTAGTAATACTGATTGGATAGAAAATAAAATTATTAATTATATCAATATTAAAGAATTAGTTAAAAAATTAAAATCTTTTTCGAAAGAAAAAATAAGATTATTTGTTGACGATCAAAATCAATATAACATTCACATAGAGAGTAAAGAACATAATGAAGAATTATTATGTCAAGTTTATTATAGAGACACAATTTATAAACAAGAAACATTAGAAATGCCGCAAAGATATGATGATGATACATATATAGGATTGTATTCCAATTTAAATATAAATTTATTAAAATCTTACATAAATGGTTTAGCTCAACAAGAAAAAATTTATATGTGGAAAACACCTTATACTATTAACAATGTCCATAATCATAATCATAATAAACGAACTGAAGGTTCTAGGGCTTTGCCCGATCTTAAAGAATCTTATGATAATAATGATGATAATAATATAGATGATGATAATATAGATGATGATTCTGAAACATCTGAAAATGGTGTAAATGGTAAAAAAGATTATAAAAATATTAGTAATTATAAAAATTTATCTAAATTTTATTTTCTTACAATTGAAAATAATAATAATGGTATAGTTGAAGATACTGTTAGACAACTATGTGTCGGGTCTACAAAATTTAAATTAGGATTTACATCTAATCAATTTAAAATTTTATCATCTTTAATAAAAACTAAAAGTGATTCAGATTATGGTGGTGTTATTAAATTTTCCAAAAGAGATCAAAGACCAATATTTTTCTCTATTATATTATTATCAGATAAAAGATGTAATTTAGAGTTAGATATTCCAATAAGAGAATGGTATCCTATCAGGGAATGGCATCCTATACCAAAAAGTGTAATTTATGATGATGATGAAGAATCAATTTATGATGATGATGAAGAATCAATTGATGATGATGATGAAGAATCAATAGTTAGTGAAAATAAATTTAAATTATCTTATGATAAAACATTATATGATTAAACTTAATATGATAAAACTCAATAGAAAATACCAAAATATTCGATAAATATATTTTCATATGTAATAAGTTTTTAGATGTAATAAGTTTTTAGATGTAATAAGTTTTTAGATGTAATAAATTTTTTAGATGTTATAAATTTTTTAGATGTTATAAAATTTTTAGATGTAATAAAAAAATTATTATTCCCACGTGTCATCATCATCACTTAAATTACTCTCACAGATGATTGTTTGAAATATTTCAGCTTGAATATCTTCTCCGTTATAAGGTAACATAATTTCATTTTCATCAGGTGCTTGACGTTTAAGAATATTTACTTGACCAAAAAATTTTTTTTCTTCAATATTATTATTTTTATCAGGAATACTAATTCCAGTTTCTAAAGATCTTTTCCATGGTTTATTAACTGTAGTCGATAATGTTTTCCCCGAATATAATTTTAGAAAATATTCTACTTTTACTTTATCTTGTGAATATCCTTTGAATGTTTTCTTTTCACTAAGTCTCCCTTGCTCATCTACAGTAATACAGTATTTTACTTTAGGTGCAATAAACATTGCAAAAATAATTCCACCATTTCCATAATCATTTTTCCCTTGACACAATTCTCCTCCAACATATCCAGCAGCGTCTAATTTATTAAAGAGCTCATTGGAAATATATATTGAATCAGTATCTGTATAATGAATGTATTTTTCTTTGAAACCATTAATTTCTAAAATAAAGTTATTCATGATTCTTCTAGAGTGAGAAAGAATGAAAGAACCTAAGTGTGATGGCATGAATGACGTCTTCCCATCTTTTACAATATTAGTTTTGAGAAATTCATCACCTTCCATTTCTACTTTCGCTAAATATTGTTCATCATTTAATTTTTCATAATCTTTTACTTCTTGAGTGAAATTTTTTCTCAATGTATTCTCATTCCATAAATGATATTTAGTGGTTATATCTTTTGGCACAGTTTTGCCATATAGCGAATTCATCAATAATTTAATTAACTCATCACCTACAGTATTTCCTTCTGTTTTATATCTTTTTCTCAAATTAAAAAGTTTTTCAATATAATTTCGAAATGGTGAAACTTGATAATTTTTTTCATAAATTATACCATCAGTAATATGTAAGATTTTTCCCCCACATCTAACAATTTCTTGTATGTCTACAGAAGTTAATACATCATAACATATACCATTTCTAAACCTGATTACTTTTACATGAGAATTATTATTTTGATTTTTAACTTTATCTTTTATAGGAACTGGTTGGAAAAACATATCATTCGGATATTGAAACACAACAGAGAATATTCCAGTTTTAGGTCTAAATGTTTGTGTATTAAATTTATATACTATTTCCCGCTCTTCTTCTTGACGAAATTTTCTAGCTGATTCAGCTTTAGGGTATTCTGAATTTTCATCATACATAGCTGATGGATATAAAGATGTTGCATCAAAAGCCATTAGAAATTCATTTTTTTGTTCAAGTAGTTGATTTGAAATTTTCTTACAAATTTCAGTTTTATCTCCTAAATCTCGATACTGTTTCATTAAATCTATTAAATTACTTCCAGGGGACAAAGCCCCACCAGCGTAGCGACCAAGGGACAAAGTCCCCCCAGCGCAGCGACCAGGTAAATACTGTTTTAATATTGGTAACAAGATGTTACAAAATGGCGATATGTATTTTCTTATATTTGCTGAAACTCTTCCACCTTTAACAGATTTTCTAATATAATTTCTAGCCCATAAATCTATATGAGAATGAATATTTATATTGTCATTTTGTACGCTTTTCATCCAACCGTTAAATGTTAAAGCAGAGGATGTTAAATTAGTAGTTATATCTTCACCAACTAAATCTCGCATAACATTATTATATTTGTAGATACAAAAAGCTAAAGAAAGAATATCGTTAACTAAATATGGTCTCCATTCATTTTCTTTTTCTTTATAATTTTCATGTGTTATGTCTCCAATTTCATAATTTAATTTACACACATTCGTAGGAATTTTAAAATTCTCACACCATTTAGAAAGACTTGTTTTTACATGTTGATAACTACATTTCATTATAATAGTTTGAAGTGCTAATTTACCTGACGGTGAATCTTTTTTCATATTGTTTTTAAATCTAAAAGATTTTTGAATGTATCTACTAACACATTCAGTTGTATAAGGATTTTGTAATGAAGCAGTCAATATTCCTCTTGAAGTTTTAAGAGGCGGTTTAGATAATTTAAAATTAGCTTTTATCGGAAAATAGGAATCAAAACCTGATGAATTGTGAGCTATTAAAGTTACTCTAGAATAATTAAATTTTCCAAGAGTTTTAAAAAATTGATGGATCGGACATACGTCCTCTGGGTTTCCCCCGATCGAACATTCATCATCCTCAGTTCTCGTAAATATTTTCACACAATTTTGAAGTTTATTAAATTCTAATTCAGTTAAATTATTATACTCATTAATCTGTTTTTTAAGTTTTTTAATTTCATCTTCATCTTTTGATCGTTTAATTTTAATCATATCACTTAACAAACGTGTTTCTAATTCTTTCAATCTTTGTTTCGGTAAACAACATATAAATTTATTAAAATTAATAGCTCCTACAGCGTAAGGAATAGGATGAGCTGTTGAACAGTTAGGATCGGGAAAAGTTTCGAGATCCCAAATATATGTTGAACCATAATCAATTTTTTTCTTTGTTATGATTTTATATGGACGCGTTGTTAGATTTTCATCAGTAACTGTTTTATATATGGGTTTGAAATTATTTTCAATTTCTCTAATAGCTTTTAATTTATGAGATTTATTAATTAAACAATAGTGACCAATTGTTGAACCTGCGTGAAAATAATTGTAATAAACATAATTATGAAACGTTTCAATTCCTCTAGGATTTAAATGACGATTGGCAGGACTATAATATTGAACGCATTCTCCAAAATATTTATTGAATTGAGAAAATTTGCAGTTTGACATTACTCCTGTTCTAGATGTGGCTTTCTCTTTATATAAAAAATTATTAAACATTTCTTTCATCATTTCTCCTTGTTCTTCATTAAAACCTCGTAAAACATTAAAAAATTTAATAAAACAAAAATCTTCAGAAGGAATATAACAATATTCACCGAAATATTCTTTGATTCTATATTTCATATTAATCCCTGCCCCTCTATGCGATCTTTGTACTAACTTCATTCCAAAATCTTCATATTTAATATTACCTGTAAAAATCCATTCGTTAGCATCGGATTTCGCATCCAGATTCGAAAACCATGTTTCAAATGATTTTTTATTATAGAAGGTTACGTAAAAATTTTGAATTATATTTTCCGGATCTTTAACAACTTTTCCAAGTAAATTAATAATTTTACCATTTGCTAAAAGTTTCCGCATATCATTTACTACATTAATAAAAGATACATTTTCATATTTAATTTCATTTGGATTAAATAAATTACATAAATCATCACCAAGTTCATCCTTAATTCTATCATCAAAAAAGATATCAGTAATAGGAGTTTCTAATATTTCTTTTGTTCTACTTTTCTGTTTTTTAGTATTACGTCTAATACTACGCCTAGTACGTTTCTGTTTTTTAATACGTTTACTATGTTTAATTTGCGCATCAAACTCAGCAGTTTGTTTCTTGATTAATTCATCAATCCTAGACGTTTGTCCGAGAGACATTTCACGATTCATATTTTTTAAAAGAAAAAATTAATTTTTACATAGAACCTCGGTTCCGTTTTTACATATACACAGGAATATGTAATTGATGTAATGTTTCTAATTCATGTGTTGTTAAATGTTCTTTCTTAACCAACCACCATAAATTATTATACGCCAAAAATACTCGGAAACTTCTTAAACAAAGCGGAAAGTCTTGTTTTAACACACGGTTTAATACCATGTTTTGTTTTATAATCTGTAACGAGCGCTACGTATTTATGATGATAATAAAATCTAACTTCTTTCTTCGAATTTACAGGATTTGTAGGATGACGATAATCTTTTAAAACTGGTACATGCTCTATCTTGTAAGCACTCAACATATATTTTTTTATTTTTATTAACAAAAAATTTATAAGAAAAAATTTTTCGTTCACTCCGGGAAAATATTTTCTATCGACTTTCAGTCAGAGAACAATTGTTCGATAACTCTATCATGAATTTTTTTATCAATATTAATTGTGATAAATCCATAATCTTTTGACCAAGCATTGTTACACGATTGTTTAAATTTATCTTTATTTCTTACGCATAAATCTCTTAACAAATCACTTAAGTTTCTTGCATTTATTTCAAATAGTATAAATATATTTGCATTCTTTCTAATAACACTTCCGTCTAATGAATACATACTTTGTGTTAAATAAAATACACTACAGTTATTATGTCTACCTCTTGTGAAATAATTTCTCTGAACTGACTGATTTCTATCATTAACACAATCATCAAAAATTACACAATGCTTCATTGTTTTATCTAGTTTACTAGGATCTTGCATATTACCACTATCATCTATTAATTGTATTTTTATATGCTTATTTTTATTAGATCCTACTAACTGATTATTTTTTGCTGCTTCTTCACACCACGAACTTATTTCTTCTTCATCTTCAGATTTTTCATATTCTTTGAATAATGAAGCAATTGCTGTTTTTTTAAGATTATTTTCAAATCCATATTTTAAAAATTGATAGACGGGTTGTTCTGCCGTTGTTGTATAAATTATAAGATTGTTATAATCCAAAAAGTTTGGAGTCGTTAAAATTTTAAATAATAGATATGTTTTTCCACATCCTGATCTTCCACAAATAACTGACAAAACTTTATTAGATAAATTTGGATGATGATTAAATTTAAGTTTTTTTTTATTAAATGGAGGTAGTTCACTCATTTTTTAATAAAAAAATTTTATTTTTATTTTTTTTATTTTTTGTTTCTAAAGAAGAAGAAAATTAGACTTCTCTAGCTTCGCGTAGGAGTTAATACCTCCCAAACCAAAAGATCTATCATAATCTCTTCACCTCCAAAATTTATTTCTTGTCCTTTTTCATCAGTGATTCTCATGTTAATGTTGTTAATAGTTTTTCTTGTAATAGGAAAATATATTAATGTTTGTGGAATTACATTTAATCTATAACCAATGGGTACAGTAAAAGCTGGAAAACTGAATATTAAATTTGTCAATTTACCATTTATATATCCTCCTTCAATAATGTCACAATGTACAACAATTGAATTTATTTCAGTTATTTTTGGAATCTTCTCACCTAAATGATAACCTTGACGATAGGTTTGTTTATTAAATCCTAATAGCTTTGACAATGATCTATCATGATTAAAATCAACTTGATGATTTTCGTCTAAAGTAAGAGAAAATTTATTAACTGCCGGTTCAACTGCAAAATGTAATTGTTTCTTATCTTTAAATGGTATACCTAAATGTCTCTTAATTTCATTTGATATTGATTCAACTTCGTAAGAACCAGGAAGAAAAGTTAGTACTTTCCACGTTTTGCCTTTATCAGTAGAATATCTAAATTGATCATTCACATCTTTTATAACATTTTGAATAGTGTTAAATGTAGAGAAACTAGTCAATGCAATTTGATAATTTTTATTTTGTTCCAAATGTAGAATGGGTTCTAAATTACAAGTGTGCGATGAAGTAGTTGTTATAATTTTTAACGTCGTACTAAATTTTGATGAACCCAAAATCTCTGTCAAATTTTCTAAATGATTATTAATCTTGTCTAAATCTGCTGAACACATTTTTTAGTTAAAATTTTGAATAAATATTATAGATAAAAATCGTAGATAAAAATCATAGATAAAAATCATAGATAAAAATCATAGATAAAAATTAGAAACAACATATTTCAGCTACACTTTTATAATCCTCTTCATTTAGAATCTTCTTTTCTAACAGTCTTTTCAATATAGCATGAATTTCATTGAAACTAGAATTACGTCCTTCTTTTATTGCAGATATTAAAATATTTAATCTATTTAGTAATTCTTGTGGATCATCTGGTAAAAATATGGTTGTTTCTGTTTTCTGTTTTTCAGATAAACCTTTTCCTACTTTAACTCCCGTTGATAATAAATTTTCTAATTGTTTATAACGTCTAAGAGATTTTACTGCACCAACTCTGTCTAACATAGCTTTATATTTTATGAGATCTTCTAATGCATAATTATTTAAATCTGCTCCTCTTAAAAGATTAACAAAATTTCTATCTAAATTAAAAGGAGATTTATCTGGTGAAAAAATTAAACCTCGAAAAGGTTGTGGAAATATTTCTTTTTGTCCGAGATAAAATCTAGGTATTGTTTTTCCATCTATAAATGAAATAGAATGTTCAAATTGCATAGATTTTGGTAATTTCTTATTAATGTTTGATTCTAGTAATCCATAGTCATCTAATATAGTTTCGTGCTCTGGATCTGTTATATCAATTTGTTTATCATTATTTGTAAGTTCCTTTTCAAGAGTTTTAAATGGTTTCATAGTTTTTTCAAAATCAGTTTTTACTTGCTCGGTTTGCTGCATTTTTTCAAACATATCAGACTGAATACCAGCTTTTATCATTCTATGTTGAAGATGATTTTCTTTCATAATATTTCTTTGTTTTATTAACTCTTCTAATTGTTTTATTCTTTTAAAATTATCAGCTCTAATTTTATCCATTTTTAAAATATAATATTTGAATTTTGTGGCAACATTGGAATACAGCAAAAACATTTTACTATACAAATTATTTTTTTATTGCTTTGTTGTCTGACATCTTTTCGTTTAAAGTTTTCTCGTTTTAAGTTTTGTTTAATAAAGTTTTGCTTAAATTTTCGCTTAAAGTTTTTAGCTCTTCTAAAAAAATTTTGTCATTTTCTTCATTAGAAATTTTACCATCACTAGAAATTTTGCCATCCTGTCTATTCTTATCATCAACTTTTTCGGACTGTAATTGAAAGGTTTGATTTACTTCATTAGCTATTTGATCAAATTTTTCAATCTCATCTAACGTAATAACATTATCATCACATACTCTTTGAAAGTAGTAGTGTACTTTATCATAGACTTCTTTAATATGTAAATGCTTAGCTTTTAATGATTTTCGTTTCTTAGTTATTAAAGATTTATCTAACATTGTAACAAGTGAAGTTGCAAAAACACCCGTACCTGTTAAAGCTGTAGCAACTACTGGAATTACTAAAACACCTGACGATATAACAATTGTTAAAGCACCTAAACTTATTGTTAAGAATATGCCAATTCCTTGTGTTACATTCTTAACTTTAGACCATCTCTTTCTTAACTTTTTATAATGCTCTAATCTTAATAATAATTGAGATTCCTTATCTTTCATATAACGTACTCTATCTTTGTGTTTTTCTTTATTCATTTTTTCAATGTCCATTAAAGTAGAACTACGTTCATATGATAACGAAGGATATATTCTTGCGGTTTCATCCACTTTTGTTTCATCCACTTTTGTTTCTTCCATTTTTAAAGAAATATTTTTAGTCACATGTTATATTTTAAAAACCTGAAAGACGGATAAAATTCATGAATTTGAAATTCTCAACTTTTATGATTTTTGGTGTCCTGGAACGGTCATGATTTAAGCGAGAAAATTGTAATTCTCAAATTTTGAGATTCTTAACTTTTATGATTTTTGGTGTCCTGGAACGGTCATGATTTAAGCGAGAAAATTGTAATTCTCAAATTTTGAGATTCTTAACTTTTATGATTTTCGGTGTCCTGGAACGGTCATGATTTTAAGGGTGAAAATTGTAATTCTCAAATTTGAGATTACGTGATATTTTGAGACCGGCTAAATTTTTGAAATTTTGATTTTTTGAAAATTTGTCACTACCTAAATTTTCGCCCCTTCGGCCTTCGGCCACGTGAAATTTGAAGTCTACCTAAATTTTTGAAATTTTGATTTTTTTGAAAATTTTGAAAACCCCCGCAAAAGTGTGACATCCGGCGCAAGCGAAGCGAAGCAAAGCGAAGCGAAGCGTCGCGCCGGATGTCACACTATATACTACTATCGTGAGCTATGATAAATTTGAATCCGCTATTGTATTTGCTGAGCAGCGCTCAAAAAATCCAAGTTGCTCAATCTACAAATCGAACATTTTTATAAGAAAACATGTAATTTTGAGAACTAGTGTCCTCTGAACTCTCTTTTGATACACTAGTCATCAAAATCGGTGAACTAGGAAAAATGTGTGATATTGTGAATTTATCACAAAATCATGACTCTTCTGACTGAAAATGCTATATTCTCACTCATCAAAATTTGTCATGTTTGGTGTCTTCAGAATCCTTGCGATGTAAGGAATGCGAATATGGAAGTTATATTCAAATAATTTCAATAGTTCTTTTTCAAACTTCTTCAACATTTTTTCTCATTACCGCAAAAGTTCACAAACATGCAAAGTGCACAATCTGCAGTTTCTGTGAGAGAAAAAAGACATGCCTTCGCTAATTGCTTTGTTTTCAACCTTCGTTCACCTGACAGGGTGCTTGTGTACTTCTGCGGCAATAAGAAATATTGTTGAAGAAGTTTGAAAAAGAACTATTGAACTTATTTGAATCAAGCGCAATTTTTCAATCAAAAAACATGTAATTATGATAGTGAATCATGGCACAGCATTTTCTGAGCTTTCTTTTTATATGCTGGTCATCAAAATCGGAGAATTAGGAAAGAAATAGTGTTTTCGTAAAGTTGTCGGTGCTACTTTTATAGTGCATATAGACTATATCAAACATTATTTTAAAATTGGTTTAGCTAACATTCGGCTGGCACATAAAATCGATATATAAAAAGGAAAGAATTAGAGGAAACGACAAAACATATGGACAATGCGCACATTTATTGACGTGCTTCTCCTCGACTTAAATTTCGGTGATTTCTTTAGGAGATGGACATGCATGACTGAAATGAAATGAATGTAATGCAAACTGAATGAGGGTTAAACACGTGTTCGCTTTGTAGGTGCCCATTTGTAAATGCTTAGTAACAAGGGAAAAAGACATTCTTCTTTGCCTCCTGATCATAAACAGAAATGATGAGTTTTACCTCAGTGTTCATCCGCTCTTTTTCTGCATTCAATTATCATATTACTATGAACTTTATTATCTCGTCATTGTGGTGTACGAGCATACTTTTAATACATTTAACCTTTCTTTAATTTCATGTCCCTTTTGTTACTTCTTATCTATGACTAGTGATGAAAATTTTCCGTGGAAAATTTTGAAAGTTTTGATTTTTTTGATAGGCCCTATAATTTGAGCGCTTCCAATGCCGAGGCAGCTACGTACCAATAGAATGGGTCTAAAACTCTTGATTTCATCATTAATTCGATTAAAGCGATCGTAGCAATACGAGTTCCGTCCGCGGATTTTTGAACATTCCTTTGCCACCAGTGGCTTGTGCTAATTTGTTAGCATTTTTCAATTATCACACAGACACCGTTTGGGATAACGTTAATCTTGCTTTACAATAAGGATATAATTTCATGCAATGTGAAAGATCTGAAGGAAAAATAATGTACTATATTTTGGAGTTTGCTTGTTAGCTTGAAGGTAAGCTTTATTATGCAGCGTTGATCATAGTGATACAAATTCTCCATGTGTTTATGAACATGTGAAGTATAAGCACACAGTTCACGCAACATTATAAACATGAGCGACCATATTGGAAGATATAAGGACTGTAAACTCGTGAGATATTTGGAAGATATCTGTGATGAGTAAAATAATATCTATGATAGCTTCTAACTTCTGGCGTATTGTCCGATATCTTCGTTGAGGATACACATCTTCCATTTCTAGTTCAGATGGTTCAGATAGTTCCAAATCGATTTCAGATCTGCCCAAATGAATTTCAGATATGATCCAGATGAATTGGACATCTCCAGTTGAATTTAAGATCTTTTCAAAGTTGAGTTTCTGACAGACATCTGAAATTCATTTGGAAAGATCTGATTAGACATAGAAAAGGTGCGGTTGGTTCCAAAAGTTAACATACATGGATGATAGAGAAGTTTTTGGTCTTTGAATATTGCATAGTCTTTTCAAACGACAATAATAAGTCTCCAAAGCAAATGAAAACGTCAATCACCGCAAAATAAATTTGAAAATTTCCTATTTGCATCACTATGTATGACATATCAATCTTTTACTGATTTTCTTGTGTGTGTACTGTATCTGTCGATCTACTGCCAGTTTTACAGAACAGATATTAAAAGTTGTAGAACCTGTGTCTGAGGTAAAACTCATCTGTTCTGTATATGCTCTTCAATCAGAACGGACGAAGCGCCGAGCAAAGAAGAGTGTCTTTTCCTTTGTTGCTAAGCATTGATCATGTGTGTCGTGAAAACCTGTACTACATGTGCTTCATCCCTTGTGTTTATTCAATTTGTTGGCAATAAGCGTTTTGGCTCTTGAATATTGATGTTTCATTCGCCTGACAATGACTGGCAGCTTTTTCAAAAACTAGGATCGCATTGTATGGGTTATTCCTATTGAATTAAAGCTATGTTTGACCTGTTATTTAAATTATACCATCTCAACTTCAGTATTTGTAAATGCGGCTATTCAGTGCAACATTAGATAGTATGATTATGCATGAGTCATGCGTATGAACAAAAAGCTGATACTGTATCATATAATCGGAATGAAAGATTCTTTAAATAGATCGAGGTCAACAAGCAACATGTAGTTGGCATACTTTCATAGATGCAACACTTCAAATGCCGCATCATAGAAGGAGCCAAAAAATATCATAACTATTTGAAGTGTCTGAGTCCTTATAATTGTGACAAGTATTTTTGAATGCGTTGGCAGTAGTATATTGTTCAGCTTTGATGATAGGCCTATTATTTGCACTCTCGATAAAATATAGCAAGTTTTAGAAAATAATGTACATGTAGTATCATTGATGCAGTGTGATTCAGTGCATTGCAGTGGCACGTATTTGTAATAATGCTTACCTTCACGAACAAACTAAGTTGATATTATTCATCCAGGAATTATTGTAACATGCCAATTGAATGAAGCTTGATGTTGTTTTCAAATCTGTAGATTAACTTATATAGAGTTTTTTTCAAATAAACAAACTTTGATAAGCGTCCATCCAAGTTAGATGAAATTTGTGTTGCAGTCCTAATGAAATGTGGATAGATACCTATAAGTTTTTTTCAGATAATGCGAAAATAGGGATCGCAGCGGATATAAGGTTTTTTCTGGTAACCCGGAAACATGGTTTACAGCGGATCATCATCCAGAATCACGTGCGTATGACAGAAGATGAAGTAAAGAGCCAGATCGAAGATTTTCATGACGTCAGTGTCAGAACGGCAAGTCGACCACTTGTCAAAGATGGATGCAAGACCACTAGACCTGAAACACAGTCATTCTTGACAAACTATCACGAAGGCTAAAAGTGCTCTATGGCGAAACATTAATCAATGGACACAGAACATCACGATTCAACCATGGAGCAGGAGGCATTCAAATATCTTTGGAAAAAGAGATTCGAATATGTTACTCAATTTGTCAGATGTATATTTCATTATAATTACATGGATGATGTATATTTGTCAATCTGAACTCAACCTCTTCAGAGTATTTTAAGCGTTGACATCCGCCTCATTGGCCATTCGTGGAGAGACAACTCACTGGTTTATTAGTAAAACCAATTTGCTCTCCCTGTGAATGAAAGCTTCAGACACCAAAGTACTATCAAAACGCCTCTGTTAATCAATGACTGGGAGCTTAGAGATTAAAGAAATGCATCTTTGCAAACCATGTTCAACAGCACTTCTTGTTAAAACCATTTGAAATCTTGTTTTCGAAAACGAACATGGATCAGCATTCAGCAATTACTTCTAGTGTAATGTCTATAATATCATGGACATCAATATATCACGACTGACAGGAATGAACTCACTATGAAATCCTAATCAAATCTATTCAACCTCAACGAAAGACGCTTATAAAGGCTGGTGATATGTCATCGAAGACACATTACTAAATAAACAAATATCAAAACATATATCGTTTAATCCGCTAACATCATGCATGAGTACAAAGGCATTTAAACAGGAATTGATCCCGTGACTCAAAGATCTCTACCCATTTCCGTCAGTGAGTGTCATTTGCTGCGTATCATTCTATGTTCATATCACATTCATCCTGTAAATACGCGCTTTTCATTCATTGATAAAATATGCCTTAATCTGATATTTTTGATATTTCTATATCCTATTGCTACAATATTAGGAGCGCTTGGTAAACACTATTAGCCTATACATACCTGAAATAAGCGCGCTTCATCACCAATCTTCAGGACGGTTGGTACAAAAAGAGAGGTCTGTGAGCGCTTGGTACAGAGGCTTTGTTAATTCTAGATGCAAATCCACTTTCAGAATAGTAATAATATCACTAAAGCGCATGTACTAGAATTCGAATTTTTTGCGGCGAGTACACCAAGCGTGCTTATTGAAATGATTAAAGCAGTTATTGATTAAGATATAGGCCTGCATAGTTTTAGTCTATGTCAAATTGCATCGTATACGAGGCCATCTCAAATCAAAATTTTTCAGCACTCTTCGCTAAAAGAAGGAAAATTATCACCACTGTATGACACATTAAGACATTTGAGAGGAAAACTTAAAATCTAATTTAGATTTCTTTCTTCTGAAAATAGACCTAGCACGGAGTAGAAGGGCCTACAATAAATTTAGATATTTGTTTATTTAAATATCAATAATGTATCAACTCTCACAACAATTTCATATATTCAACTGAAGAAGTAGTCAAGCTTATTTATAATTGCAAAGATAGAGAAGGCATATTTTGAAATCGTGCACGATCAAGATTACTTTCAGTGCGCGTGTATGTTATTAGGATAGACATGATGTTAGCGTTTATTCAGTGTTACTTGAAATCATTGCGTCGCAAAAATTACATTCACGAGACAAAGATGTACATGTAGCTGTGTATTATAGGCCTACATGTACAACAGTATTGTCGAAAACACAATGAGTAAAGCGAGTTTTACAAAAAGTTCTAGCAGACATGTAAAAGACCGCTAGCCACAATGCAAGAATATGGGAAGAAGGAGTGCATCCCTCTTGAAGAAGAAATAGGATTTATTCGGAGATTTCACAACGCGCTATGCAGCAGTGAAGTTGCCCGTAATCGTTTTAGTACAATAAATCGCTCTTCATTGGTTGTCAAGTGGCTGTCAATGTGCTTTGCTCCACCTTGATGAAGTCACTACTAATATTCACATTCATTTCTGTCTCGGTATGATGATTATTTAGTTACTGTATACAATTCACCACTGACACTTGTTGCCAGTTCGAGAGAAATTTCGAAGAGGAAGAACATAGCAAAGAACGTTTCCCTTAATGTGAATAGCCAGTAGTGATAAACAAGAAACTTTTCTAATACAATTTCTCCTATAAGAGTACACAGAGCGCCCTATAGTTTTGTAGGGCATCATATAGGAGCGCCCTATAATCATATTTCACCGACGTCACTAAAGCAAAGAGGGGCAAATAAGCATTAACTACGGATTTGCTTGGTCACTCAGCCTGCATGTATGGGGATGGGGAAGATACAGCTTGAATTCATCCAAAACAGATTCCAAATGAAATGGGCGGGCGCTCTGTAGGCCTTCAATAGTAAGTTCACATTGGAGGGCGCTTGATGCAAATCATGTCCTATTCACGCAATAACAGTAGGCTACCAAGCACCCCAATTATTATTGCAGGCAAAATAAGTTAATTGCTGCCATTTGAGCAGAGTCGAGCATCTCGAACTCATGCTCATATAGGCCTACTTGCACAAACAGCCGTGTTCATGATATCAAGTAATCTTGATGAAGAATTTGCGTGGGTAAGTAAACTCGCACATTAAAGACAATTTGCATCCTGACAATCTTCTCCATTATCTCATCCGAGCAAATTTGACTCAATCTCGTTTGTCCCATCAGCTGGTCATACCACACACTCGAACTAACTTTCGCCGGTTATCTTTCATACTTTCGTGTACCGTTTTGTATGACAATATGACTAAGTGTTTGATATTGACTTTAATGCTTTTAGATTTTTTTGATAATTTGACAAATTGCTATGTTCTCAGCGCATCTTCAATCTGTGAAAAGAATTACTTTATCACCGAATATACTACTTTCGATATGCATGATTTTTATTAAAAATGTAAAACATACTACTACTGATGCTTATGGTGATGAAGTTTTCTATAGCGTCTCCTGGTTTTGAGTACGAAGAGCGGTTTCTGTCCGAAGACCGGATCCTCGCTTTAACTATTCTACTCGATTCTCCCGAAATCGACTCACTGATTTTGAAAAAAATAATTCTCTTCATATTTGTAATTTGTCATTGATGATAAGATGAGCAAACTCGTCAATGTAGGCCTATATTTCTAAAAGTGCAATTGCGATATGATGACACGACACGACACGAACCGAAAATCTAAGCTGTCTACGACTAATACGAAAACAACACGAAATTCATCTTTCGAGCAATTAAAGAAATCATATATCAACTTCATCGAAATTCGAATCGATTATCTTCGAAAGTGTCCAAAGGTTGCCCAAAGAAGGGGCAAACGAGTTGACTTTCAGTTCCGAACTTTTAATGAGCTTGGTATTGTTAACATCGTTTTGCGTAATCACTCTGGTCATGGCAGACACTCTTTGCAGGAACACTTCACTTCTTCGTGATAATATTATTAAGTTACGATTAAGCACATATTTTGATGGCAATTATTGTAAATAGATAATGTTTTCGAATACCTCGGTTGACAAGTGGCATGAAATCAATCATCTCTAGCTTCAACAGAAGCATATCATTTTCAAGTGCTATGGATTGCAATCTCCAATGATTCTATATATACCTACATTATACCGCACCATCCATCCGTCACCAAAACAAAAGGCAAACATGAGTAGACATTCTCACATGTTATATTTATAGTTGATAAGAAATCCAATAAGCACAAGCCATCCATTTATAGACTATTTGAGTAACTATTTATATTTAATGCTCGCATTCTGAGCATTCCGTTCAAAGACTGCCAAAACTATTGGCAACCCAGATTCACTCCACTACGTAATACATACAAGCATATCATGCAGCAACTACATCGACAGCTTGAAGGTACAATCAAAACCGGTTTTCATCTTCAAACCCCCTGCCTCTCCCTTTCTGATATAAGTTTCATGTTGATGTTAGTCGGATGTGACATGACACGTATTTTTGATGTCATTCCCATTCCCGCTATATGTACAAGATGGTTTATCAGATCTCGACACTTTTACACTCAGTCACCCCCTACATGCTTAATAAACTTGCATTGACTCCCTCCGTTGGAAGATTAAACAGCACAGCATAAATAACTATATTGCAAAAAAGATATCCCTATTCATTCAATTTAATCACTTAATTTATTCTAAATTATGATTTGTTAAGTATCCTCAGTGCTTGTGTTTCTCGTCTCGTTGAAAGGGGTGTAAATTTATCACAATTACAACCTGTACTGCAAATAATGCGATGCAACGCCTGCATGGTTTTTCGAGTCTTTCGGAGTTTTCTGATTTAATCCAATAAGTAACGGGGCGTTTTACTCAAGGGTAGATAAAAAAATTACAGCGTTGTAGAAATAGCTCAGTTTTCGACAAAGAATGCTTCAGGCGTGTTATGATAAACAGTGCGTCTGCACAAAGAGTCGACAAATGCATCCCATGTTAAGTTCGCGCTATAAATGACTCCCAGATTCTTCAGTTGGTTTTCAAAAATGACGTTCGTTGGAGATAGATATATATATAGAGAGAGAGATCTTCTTAACGTACATACATGGATTTTTTTCCCGATTGAGAGTCAAACCATGCAAGGTGCACCAATTCTCAGCTTAATTTCTTATCGATATTTCAGTTGCAATTAAACTAAATGTTTTCACTGTATACAGATGCTTTTTTGAGTCGACACTCTACATATGTATCCCTACCCTATGATCTACGGAGCAAAGATCACGATGATTCTTAACATTTCCTACTGCCTTCCTATGACCATAGGCTTTTGTTTTAGATTTGTAATCCAGTTTTGCTTCGCTTTTTCTATTTCTATCTTCACTTTGTCTTTGTAAGATTTGTACAACTCATAATCATTACTACGAAAAGCTAACGGTGATTTATAGCACTTTTAATTTGGGGTAAAACATGACTTCTCTTTCCATGTCATTTTGACTGTCTCAGAGGGAATGTTTTCCATAGAATGTTCGAAATGTTGTGGAAAATATTACATTTGTCATCTAAGGTGGATTCGAGACGATTAAATTCCTAATAAGGAAAAGCGAGCAGATATGATATGAAAGCGGCTACATGACTGTCACGAAAATCGTATACTCTGGCATAATAAGAAATTTCGTCAGCACAGTGAGTGACTTTCAAGTTATTGCAAGGCTTCAAAATAATCGTGTTGTGGTCAGAGCAACCAAACGGAGGACCAACGTTAACGGGGATCCGCAAATTAACTGCAATACTGACAAAAGTATGATTTAAAAGCGACTTACGCAACAAAACATTATCAAGATCCAATGATTGCTCTATATGTTCTGTTGACAAATGGTTAGTGTCCCCAAATAATAATATGCGAAATGTTAAAAGCTGGAGGGGAAACCTTGATTGAGATGCTGACAAAAATCTTTAACCGAATTTTGAATTGTGGCCAGATACCCCATGAGTGGAGAAACGCAGATGTAGTAGTGATTTACAAAAAAGGCTGCAGTAAGAACATAAAGATCTACCGACCAATAAGCCTTCTAAGTCATCCGTACAAAGTCTTTACCAATGTTTTACAACGCCGGATTAAACAGACTTTAGAATGGAATCAACCAAGAGAGCAAGCTGGTTTCCGGAAAGGCTACTCAACAATTGACCATCTACACTCGATAAATCAACTGATTGAGAAGTATACAGAGTATAACAAGACTCTCTATCTACTTATGATCGACTAGGAAAAAGCTTTTGACTCTGTTAGCCACACAGCGATGCTAACTGCAGTAAGAAAGCAGGGAGTAAGAGGGAAAATTTGGAGAATTTTAAATGAGATATATAGTGATGCAACACCTTCCATAAAGTTGGAAACAAGAGGCCCGAAATTCCTCATTGAACGTGGCGTTCGCCAAGGAGATCCCATATCCCCAGTCCTCTTTACGACAACATTAGAAGACATTCAGATCATGTCACTTCGCTACAGACGCAGGAATAAACATTGACGGTGAACGTCTTATGAACTTGAGATTTGCAGATGATATTGCCATCTTTGAGGATGACGCGACTTCCATGCAAATAATTGTAGATGAGCTAAATAAGCAGGGAAAAATGTCGGTTTAAAGATAAACGAGAAAACAAAAATTTTGACAAACGGCCAAAAGAGTTTAATCCACATCAATGGACACGTCATAGATTATGTCGACGATTTTGTTTACCTTGGACAGAATATCTCCTTTCAAGCCCGCCAAGAACAAGAAATCCTAAGAAGAACACAAAATGTGTGGAAGTCCTTTTGGAAACTCAAGCCCTACTTAACATCACGAGGTATAGAGATGAAGAATAAAAAACGTTTGTTCGATATGTGCATTCTGCCTGTCCTGACATACGGATCCCAAACCTGGTCTCTAACACAATCACAGGAGAATAAACTCAGAACAACACAACGAGCGATGGAACGAAGGATGATTGGAGTCACTCTGAAAGACAAGGTTAGAAACGAAGAAGTAAGGAGACGAACAGGATTAAAGGACGTTGTGATAGAAGCGAAACATCTCAAATGGAAGTGGGCTGGTCATGTCATCAGGCGACCCGATAACAGACGGAGCCATAGAACGACAGTATGGATACCAAGAGAAGGGAAAAGAAACCGCGGAGGACAGAGAAAGAGATGGAGAGAAGAACTCCCAAGGAACTGGCGGGTGGCGGCGAACGATCGTGCGAAATGGATTCGTATCACAAGGGAGGCCATTTTCCGCAAGGATGATAACGGCTAACGTAAGTAAGTGTCCCCAACAATAAGAAAATGTAAGAAAGTAAACAAATCACAAAATTTTACTATGAAATCGTTTACTTCACGATATTGGAAACTACTCAAATTTGGAGGGACACGCAGAATAACCATGACAACGTTGCTACAATTTAGATGAATACAAAGGCATTCTATAAAAGCAGGTGTCGTTAGAATGGCACCATCACGTAGGGAATGTTGAAGCGTACATAGGCACATGCAAGGAATTATATTGATTTCATAGAAAAACAAGATATATGAAAATAAGATCCCCGGACAACTTTGTTAGCATAGAGCTTCTGTTCTAGGAACGCACGCCGAGTTGAACTTCGAGATACCTACTCGGATACCTTCTAATTACGAAAATAGCCTTAGCGTTAGTGAGCAAATTGGCGATGGCTGTTTGCCAATCTGCCAACAAGATGACCCACATTCAAGATTTCAGATGGTTAAAGCCCTTTCCCATCAGTGCCTGAAATTTTTAAAGATGTGAATCTACACGAGACAATCTTTTGAAATAATGAAATCGCCAGCTTTTTTTCACGAATTTGTTTCCATGGAACAGGAGTTTCTCCAGTCTTACTATTCAACATTTCCATAGACCTACTGGATAGCCCTTGATGCTTCACCAAAACGTTTTTGGCAGCGACAGACAAAAATGCGCAAGAAATTGTACATGTATATTTTTCTATATGAATCTTTACTCATATTTAGTTCATCTACTCATCTCAAAGTTAGTGTCATGTGATGTAGATCTGAGTGGCAGCAGATGATTGAATTTCTATCCGTCCTAGTTTCACAACCACACGCTGAAGCCATTTTACAAAGAGATCTTGATTGTTTCCTCCGCCTTGTTCTCTTTCTGGCTCTGGAGGACTCCAATTCAGGCATTTCTGTAGACGAACTTGTTGGGCACCAGGTAGCTGAAATGAATGTTTAACGATAGATGACAGAGCACATGTCATGAGCACAAATTCATTGCACTTTTCATTACCTGACTGTGATATGCGTAAAGGATAGGACTCCACAAGGGAATCAATTTCGCCAAGACGGTTGACTTGCACTCTAACAGATCCTCCATAAGGGCCAGTAAATGCATATTAACACGCTCCGACAGCTGGAAAAGGATTAAAATTTATCGATTGAGTATAAAGTAGAAATAAAATATGCATAAAATCGAAGAACAATTGTAATTGATAAATGCGAATTTCACGCAGTAAAAGGTTAATGAACCGCAAGCAAAAGGTTAAGGAACCACAGGCAAGGTGAAGACGTTATGACTCGTACAAATGCCGTTTGTGTCTTAAGAATGTCTGTTAATGTTACCTTCCACGTAATTCGTGATTAATTACAAATCGGACTGATTAATGATGGACTGCTTAATGACAGACATAACTTCATTAAATGACAAAAAAATTTGAAAATCACTGGTACAAGAATCTTAAACCTCTTAATTTTAATTGGAAATTACTTCGACAGAAATTAGCGAAATGATTGATAAATTTGCTGATGTTTTGCCTTTACTATAACAGATCGAAAACTCCATCAACGAATTAACTGATTCCCTTCAGTGTTTATTTGTCGACCCTGTCTCGTATTCTTGACAAGCATGATGTGAAATATCATTTTTTTGCTGATGATATATTCATCTATATGTCTACCATTCCGAGTGAAATTTGTAAGGTAACCAGTTTGGTTGGAGGCTGCATTGACGATGTTTAACTTTGGCTCACTTGCAATAGACTTCAGCTGAATGAGATTAAATCTAAAAAGCAATAGTATTTTATGCTCCCAAGCACATACATTGCTCCATTTCTCACTTGCAAATCGGTGACAACAAAGTTGAAATTAGCAAAACTGTGAAATGTCTTGGAGTGGTTCTGGACTATACACTGAAATTCAATGAACATATCAACATAACATGTAAAGCATGTTTTATTGAGATTCGGAGACTTTACTCTATTAGAAATTGTTTGTCAACAGAGGCGTTAAAGAAGATCGTGACCTCATTGGTGTTAACAAGGCTCGACTATTGTAATAGTATTCTCTGTGGTGTGCCATACAAACTCCTTAAGAATTTGCAAAAAGTGCAAAATGCGTGCGTGCGCTTGGTATTTAAAGTCAATCGCCGTGGGCATATTACGCCATGCCTCAAGAGACTGAAGTGGCTTCCAATTCTTCAACGTATTGTACTGAAAGTTGGTAGTTTGTGCTTCAAAGCATTTCATCTGCGATCACCGCAGTATATGTATAAGTTGCTACATGTCCGTCGTCCTTCACGCTATCTACGTTCATCTGAGGATAACTGCATATTTGAAGTGCCCTCCATTGCGTCAATATCTTGAGGTGGTCGAGCATTCAGCTTCAATGGCCTACAGCATGGAATCGCATCCCTCAAGATATTCGAAATGCAAACAATTTCTTGACCTTCAAGCGTTGCTGGAGGAAGATTGTGATAAAAAAAGTTTTCTCGTGATAATAGAAAATATTCTTCCACATGGGTTTGATTTAAAGCAGTCTATGTTTCGGACGTTCTCCATTTGTATTCAAAATAAAAATGTCAAAATAAACGCACAAACTTTCGGGGGCGTCTGCACCACGCCTTGGCACCTTAGCTCCGTCCGAAACATAGATTGCTTTGAAAGTTTTCTCTTGATTTTTAACTTCATTTTTCTTGTGACTTGCATTTTTGTATGTGCTGTGCGCTGTGAGCCTCTTTTGGGTACAGCACTATATAAATACAGCCAAATAAATAAGTAAATTAATTAACGGTTAAATCGGCTCTGATATGCCTACAATTTGCATGACACCACATTATAAGCTAATTTTCATTTTCCAGTAAATTCAAGTTTTCTTGCTTTCGCGAATTCGAACTGTCATTGAGTTGCCCTATAGTATTATTATAGCCCTTCATGGTTATTAGCCGCACGCGAAGCCAGGGTAAACAAACGCAAAGCAGCCTGTTGTGCAGTCCTTCAGCTTGTTCACACAATCTAGATATTTTAAGCTAGCTTGAGTCATTCCGACCCGAACTGACGATCCCTTGTTGTGCGAAACGCAGTGTTTACGGCTGCCAAGGAATTGTTATGCTTAAATTGCTCAAATCTGAGGACATCTTTCTATTGATTGTCCAGGCCAACTGGCACTCTGCAATCTTAATGATTATTTGGGTTGCATGCAAAAATTCAAAATATATTTTTTGTTATTTTCTTCGAACATCAAAAAGCAACGCATTTACTTGAACTGTCTTAAACACAGCATTAACTCTATTTGACATAAGCTATGGGTCCATTCCATTAGCTATGGACTCACTACTCCAATTTGAGCAGAGCAGTGCATGCCTCGTCCACGCCATAGTTGCGAACCCAGCCATTTCCTCTACAAACGACGTTCATTTTCAACACCGGGTTTTATCATAAACAACAAACGGTGTACTCCATAACTTGACAAGCGGTTTCTTATTGCTTTTAGATCGGCCACTGCTAGCCATTTAAGAGAAATCACTGAACTTTCAATCTAATTCAAATTACTCTGTAACTCATTTTAAATTGTGTAGTCCTTCCAGAGAACTATTGGTTTGCATTGAAAAACATTTTTAATTGCTCGAAAGATGAATTTCGTGTTGTTTTTGTGTTAGTCGCAGACAGTTTAGATCTCGTATTCGTGTCGCATCGCGTAAAGGTATTGCAGATTTTCGACGACTGCAGAATTTCAATACATTCAATACATGTCCTGCAACATATTTGTTTACAATTTCCGAAAGAGCATTTTGAAAATCCGCACAAATAGCAAATGCACATTTTAGAAGTGAATTAAGGCTTTTCGTATTGCTATTGGCTTGCAATTTGCCAATAAATGTTTCTGAAACTTATAGCTGATGATTAGCTTATACCTCACGTTTCAATGTTACAAAACAGATCAAACAGATGCAACAATATTAGATCGCTACTAAACAGTACAAAGCAGATTTATACTTTTCCAATTCACAAAAAGTGACAAAGACAACGATATGCTGCTTTTATCTAATTATGACAAATGACCATGGTCATTAAACATATCATCAAGAAAGAGTGAATTTTTATTCAAAATTTTATAAATATGATAAATGAATTCTTCAATCACAGTGTTTTACGCTTTTGATTCCGGCCGCATGGCCAATTTAACCGCAAATATTGAAATGATTTGCTATCACAATGCAAAATGCTGATTTTATAGGTTACTATCAGTATCATGTCAGTAGCATTATTTCAACAAATAATGTCCCAGGTCATAATTATAACAAAAGCAGAAGAGAGCTGATGTGCAACAAAATGCTGTGTTTGGTATTTCAAGCCTCCTGGCATAGAAGGATAACAATATTTCTTGATTGAATGATAGTAACACGATGAATTATCAAAAATATGTTACCAAACTGTGAAAAAATATTTTTCTTTTCTAAATTCTTTTTTCAATTTAGTAGTGGGATCTGTACGATGTAGATAAATGATGATATAGTGTAAAATACTTATAGGCAATCAAAATCCAGTCGTGTGCCAAAAGACAGTATAGGACACCAAAAATTGCTTGAACAAAATAAACATTGATACGAAATTGTAAGTGTTCATCTCGTACATCTATTATGCGAAACATTTTCTTCTATGAATATTTTATTAATTGCCTCAAATTGATTGAATGCGTATGTTGTACAGTAGACAAAAATATGAGTGTGTTCAGTACACACGTGATGTGGCCATCAAAACGAAACATCGTGTAGCATTTAATCCGCGCAAGTAAATTTTCCCCTGTCCAGCAACCACTAATTCTGATTCGTCCGGATACGGGTAACTATTTGCCCAGAATGCACGGCACTTCTTTTTGAAAATTCAAATTCAAAACCTATTCGAAAACCTATTAACTCCAAACTCAGCTGCATAATCAGAAAATAGACCACAATATCAAAAATTAAGTGGTCATTATGATATGTCATGACGAATATTTGATTTTGAAACAGAAATTCTAAATATACATGCAAAGCATTTCCTGATGGTCTTGACGCCCTTGTTGCAGTTAGAAAGATTATTTGAATCAACCATAATTTCATCAATGTCAGGAAAATTGATAATTTAAGAAAACTACGGGATGTCCATAGTCTGGCTTGACAACTTCTTTTGATGCCACCAAATTCTAACGCAATACAAAAAGGTTAAAATGAATTTCTTTGACACCAGAATCATTTCTAAAGCCTTAATGTAATTAGAGTTACAACCATTTTTAAAAAAAGGTCGAATTTGTGAAGGATTGCATTTCTTCACACTGACTTTAAACAATTTTTGTGGTCTTTTTGGTCACCAAGATGGCACTGCTTTTCTCAGATTAATTTATTGTACGATAATATCTTGTTGACGTTCTGTTCAGTGGTGTCATCAATTGTTGACACTTACATTTAAACAGAACACCATAACAATTTGCTATTCAGATTCCCTAATGCAAGTACTGTGCTAGATTCGAAAAGAAAAAGGAAGTCGTTTCTTTAAGACCTGCCGCTAGTTGACACTGTGATGGCCTCCTTCAATCGGTCAGTTACACAGAATCACGAGATAAATGTCATCGAACATGTACGACCGAGTCAGTTTGTCAAACCCACAGAGATAAATTGCCTTGTCTGTGTGTTTGGGACTAGAAATGACATTATTCAATACTCTGGCAGGTCCAGAACTAGTCTCGAGGGACAATAAAATTAATTTTCCATTGAACGCAATGCAAAATCAAGCCTGAAGTCCGACGAACCAGAAGATTGACACTACATTAAATGTACAGTCAGCAAATTTAGATCGTGAAGAGTCGAGTGGTGTGAAAAATATTTCCATTTGACAAATTGAGAAGAATTGAGTTAAAGATGCGCACTTCTCACTTGACAGGTCTGCCTGCAATCTGACTGTTGAGGTTCTTGGGTTTTCTGATGCGAGCTACTTCTGCAATGCGTGCGCTTGGCCAATCACACAGGCTTAAGAGAGACAAATATCTATGTCAATCTCAATCGCCTGTTACTATTGCATACACAGAATTAGACCGGTCGTCTCTTCTTCTGTTTGACAAGAAAGGAAGCATTGAAAAATATAACGTTAATGAAATGGCACGATCTGCTGACATAATACCATAGCAATCGAACAATGAGCAGCCAGTTCAACATCAACAACGCCAGACTGTTATCAACCGGATCACACAGCAAAGAGACACAGACGATGTCAAGATCTACAGAGAAGCTTGTCAACGTTTTTTCGTGCACCAGCTATCTTTTTTAATAATGATCGGAGGATCCAACATTATCGAGAAAACTTTTGCGCAATGATGTGAATTCTTCGAATCTGAAGGAATCGTGGCGATCGGAGCATTTTGAAGGAATTCAGAGCAGTCCGCAAGCTATTTTTCCTATCTCTGCAAGGTATTAAAAATTTCTTTTTGCCCACTTATCAAGTGCCTGCATGTGCCATCATTTTGAATCAATTTGCACTTCTAGCAAAGTGAGACGCCTAAACAATCTAATTCAATGATTGCATACTATTATGGCTGGGATGGGATTATGTCCGCTCTAGAATAATCCACACACAAATGAATCTATCTCTATGAGGTCGAACCAATCAACGACCTTTGTCATGATTTGGCAGTTTTTCATCGGTCATGCGGAGGATGGTTGCTTTCGCTATATGAACTCATCATTAGCCCTACAAGCCGACATATTTAGCTGCTGATTGAAGGAGGCCATCAGTTATAGCGTTTTCATCCCGATGTGAACATTGGGGTTGTCATATCTTGTCTGCTCCACCTTGCTTGCCCGAAATGGCTTTGACGTAAATGGCTGTAATGATCGGCCTTGGTAAGAGGTTCTCATTTTTACCGAGTCATGCACGGCATTTGCATCTGAGAATGATATATCTAGTTGTTTTAGTGGTCCGCTTAAATGCGAAAAATGTCTACAATTCGTGGCACTACTGAAAAAGAACGTCAGCATGACATTATCGCACAATTGCATCATCGACATTATTGATTTATCTGACAAAAACAATGCCCTCCTGGTGACCAGAAAGATCACAAACATTGTTTAAATTCGGTGTGAAGAATCTTTTACAAATTCGCTTCTTTTTTAAAATGGTTGTAACCCTAATTATATTTAGTCAAAGAAATTCTTCTTAACTCCCTTACATTATGTTAACATGCGAGTATGGTGGTAATACAAGCTTCCTTTACTAAATTATTCGCGAAAGAAGCTGTGAAGCTACATTTGGCTAAGACACCTTATACTTTTAAGGTATGCTTTCATAATTGACCTTTTTGTTGGCCAAATATCACCGAAGTTTTACATCAGTTTCCCAATACTTTGAAACTAAAAAAGTCACAAAATTAAAGATCAGTCGCTATCATACATGTGCCTTCTGATATCCTGGAGACAAAATGCTACTCTTTTGATAGAGTTAAAACACCCTAAGTTCTTTCATACCCACCTCTTTGGTGTGCGACAGCAGTTGTAAAATTCCAGGAGTGACTTTGCCCCAGAAATCCATGATTATGTTGATGGCATTGATATGATCAGAAGTTCCGGAAGGATAAAGTGTGGCTGCAGATTCGCAGTACATTGTCCATAACTACATATCAAGAAACGTGTGAGAGACAGTGCACATGATATGATAATTACTGAACTTACCTCGCATAACGTGAATGTATGAAACAGTGATGACATAGTGAGTACTGATGCCTGCAACAAAAGATAACCACATACAATTATGCATCGAATTAGAGATAAAAGGAAATATAGAATTTTAGTGATGAAATGTTACTTTGATAATAATATAAAACGGATGATAGTGATGCTGAATTTTTCTACGCGAAGGGGTCCCTACATTCGAAAGCTCCCTGCTATTTGAAGATTTGACTGTGTATCGATCCAGTCTTGAATTTGAATTACGCAATAGTCAATATTTGCACTTT
This sequence comes from Prostheceraeus crozeri, assembly GCA_907163375.1. Classification (NCBI taxonomy): domain Eukaryota; kingdom Metazoa; phylum Platyhelminthes; order Polycladida; family Euryleptidae; genus Prostheceraeus; species Prostheceraeus crozeri. Next base: position 209,357 of record CAJQUW010012692.1, read on the forward strand.
ACTTGTAAGCATTTGTATTTTTCAGAACTATCTTTTTTTGAAGGGTGATGTCTTAGAAATATTTCGTGAGCAGGCTGCATACAAGGTTACTATTCTAACCTTCTGAACAAACTGGATTGGATAATCTGGTTGCGTAGGTTCGACGACCACAGTCTCTCGTGTTCATATTTTCGACATGTATGTACACAATGTATGTGCAAGGGTTCACCCACAAATCATCGACATATCAAATTTTATAACTCCATTCACAAAGAGCTCTGAAGTGCATCGAGATCTCGATGATTAACAATCCACTCCTCTTCGATTTCTGAAGTGTTGTTGAGAATTATGCTAAAATCACTCTACATCAATTTCTGGCATGTGCTCTTTCTAATCGCGTGCTCTATCTATTAGATCTTTGTGGTAACTATATACATGTATAACACTAATTCTCAGCTTAGTGCATAAATATATGTACTGAGTAGTCACTTTGAATTACTTGAAGTATTAATTTGATGAATTTGTTAATTGAATACAACCCAAACTCACAGCATCTACGAAGGAATGCAGAAACAATTTGTGAGACAAGAACAAGTCCATTTATTTGTCTTTGAAATATTATTTTTCAAAGCAAAGTACCTTCCATGTAAGAAAAAAGAAAAAAATCGACTTACTTGTACATAATCGACTTCCTACGTTGTGAAGAATATGACTGATAATTCTTCAATACTGTGTAATTACTGCTAATAACTTCAATAAGCAGTAAGTACAACAGTACCTTTAATTTCAAATATTTATTTGATGTCTATGTTATAAATTCGTAAACAAGAATATTACACCCAATCATCAATTGCAGAGCTCTTGTATCAAAGGGACCCTTTTGATTGCCTCATACACGCAAGGGAATTTCAGTCATATTAGATTCTGCTCTAACTTGAATACATTGTAAACATAATCATGTAATTGATAAAATGCAGTTGAACGAGAAGTTTGGACATAAAATAAATGAAATTAATAGCTACCCAAAATACCTCGTTGATTACTCAACCAATGCATGAGTACAAAAAAAGCCAGAAATAATAACTGGTGATTTATGGAAAGCCCATCATTCTCTATGCTAATATTCTGTAAGTCATACCGGAAAACCCTCCGTTTAGCCTTACAGGTTATCTTGAACTTCAAGTCAATAAGAGCTGGGATAGTTCAGTCTTTAGGTGAGTTCTGCAGCGAGCAAAATGGGTATTTCTAAATCGACCCCGATCTGGTTACGGTCGATACAAAGCATTCATGAATCGAATAGGTCTCTCAAATAATAGTGCCCGCGTATGTGGTGAAAAACAAACGAAGAATTATGCTCTATCTAAATCTAAGAAAAATATCACGCGCAATATGGTCACTGTGGACAGTGACTTCCGTGACTGATTAAACCAGTCAACCCTAAAACCTAAAATATTTCCTTAAACATATATATAAATGAATAAAAACTTTTCGTTTTGAACTATCCGCATGCCAAGAATTACCAACCAGATGTCCATAAATGTACATAATTAATAATGTGTAATTAAAATATATACTACGTATTACAAAGCAAATGTATCCTAATCCTTATTTGTCTCGCAGATTTTCTTTGATTTGCAAATTGGAAAACATGAGAAAAATGTACGATATTGGAAATCCTTGACATGGAATCATATCTAGGAATGTTGCGTGTATACATGTACTTGAATCTCTTTGTAGTCAAAAGTAAAGAAGTTTCATAATTTTACAATCTCTGAGATAATAATTGGAATTGAAATTTTGAGGAAGTTTGACTAAAACATAAACATTTTTGGGAATATAAGGTCTACAAGTCTACCATTATGAATCATTACTCAATGCTTCGGTATGATGCTATTCATTGAATATCAGAGAATTGTGGCTTTCTCTAAATATAAAATGATCTCTTATTTGAAATCTCAATTTGAACGGTATCAAGTAACAGTACTACACGATCAACAGTGTGGTGCTTAACGAGATGCCAATAATAGTAGCATTTGACTAAAAGTTCCGATTAATTTATCTCAGTGCCTTTGTGACTGACATTGATTTGACACAAGCGATGACGATATTATAATTACTTGCATATTAACACATTTTTACTCGTGAACCCCGTCTTGCATCAATAAACTCCACGTCTATCCCGAATTCTGTTATTGAGGTTTAGCTTGTCAGGGTTAATTGTCATTCAATTATTTTTCATTACTATCTCTTCATTTCATGTATATGCATAATTGGTGCATCTTATTCAATAGAAAGTGACATTGACAAATTTCGAAAAATCGTTCCTTAGAAATTTCCTTTACTGATTCCATATTCGCATAAGCTGAGCTATCCATATTTTAAATAGAAGGCCTTTCAGCGTCATGCAAAGGTACATCTTTCCCAGAGAATGATAAGCTTTCAAACAGAGAAAATTTACCCAATTTCTGCATCCTCAAAGACTAGAATTCAGATTTCGATCCCTGCTAAACTTCAGAAGGCATTCATTGTAGAATGTTTACCGGGAAACTGACACAATTTTTCACGAAAATATTGAATCTGTATAATAGCCATGACCTCAAAAAAATATTGAATCAGGGGAAATTATGATGGAAGACAATCCTGATGGAAAATCTCTTCTTTTCAACATGACAAATTCAACAATATCAAAAATCAGTCACCATATTCATATCTGTATATCGATCAATGACTTCTAAAAATTCTAATAGGGTCGTTCACATTATATAGCGCAGAAATCGACCATTTTCAATTTTCTAACCCTTAACATCCGTGATAATGACGCTGTCCAAGACTACGCATGCAACGCATATTTTTGTGATGGAGTGCTGACCATTATTCAACCTGACACCGTTATCAAACAATATTGCTATTTTTGATATTGCAAATCAAAGATGCCCTGTAATTTGTGCATGCCAATTTGGCCATAGCCACATATGTATTTACAGAATTTGATGGATATTGATTGATATTTACAGAATTCGGTGGGTCCCGAATTTCATTGCAATTTATCCTCATTTGTGCAGCTTGTCGATTCTCACCTGGAAGCAACTTCAGATCTAAATATTGTATATGAAGGATTCATCCGAATGAAAGTTGTTAACTAAAAATTGAGAACTAGCCAAATCTCAGCGCCCGTCACAACTTTGCTGAAATGACCCTAAAACCCGAACCAACCAAGTAAATTATTAATTAACGGACTCCATCCGATTGCCATAAAAATATATGCTCAAATTAAGAACCAATCCAAAAAGCTCAAGCTTTAATTTTGTTAGAAAATTGAATTTTATTTTGTAACTCCAAAAACTGATGCAGATCAATTCAAATTAGAATTATCAATTTAAAAATGGTGCCTGCACTCAAAGAAAATCTCAAATTAATCGAAATTTTTCAATGTTTTTTCAAAACATATTTTTTAGTGACAATCATTTAAAACCATTCATATTATGACAAGAAGTATGTTTTACATCTACTAATTCAAATTGTTGGTTCGCAGTTTTGGGGATAGTTCGGCGAAGTCATGAATGTCTCATATTTTATCATGAAAACGAGATCTGCTGAGGACTCAAACTTACGTCAAGATTGTGAACGCACAATCGCACATTATCATGAAATGATTATTCTCATTGTCAATGTACTCTTATGAAACCTACAAACGCTTTCAGAATTATATAGGTAAACAATTTAATGCCTATTTACAAAGCAGGCAAGATCATAGTGAAGCTTGTCTTCAAGATATGTTGTATAACTATTGAGCAAACATCCACTCCTTGCGTTGCGTTATATAATATGTGAACGGCCCCATTAAATGCCAAATCATCAGATATTTGATAATAATTAATACATAATAATTAATACATCTTCAATGCGAATAAAAATGCATGCATTTATCGCGATATTATAATCCATGATCTTTTAATCGAGTTTATGTTTCTAATCATTCATTATTAATACAAAATTCAAAATCCTTCTTCCACATAGGGTAAAAACAGAACGGTTGGCAATGAAACAACCACCACATTGAGGAGACTAGCCACAAAAGTCTCACGTTTATATCGTCTCGAGCTTTCCTTCCAAAGAATCGTTGTCCAGCCTGATTTATCGGCAGCGGGCGCTAAGACAGCGATAAAAATAGACAATTATCAAAACTTGACCCTTTTTGACAATACAAATAAATTTGAAGGAAAATGAAATGTCTTACCTTTTGTTGTTCTGCGAATCGTGTAAGTATCACGATCACATGGTCAGCGACATGGGAACTGGCACTGAGAGGTATCGGCTGACACGTAATGCCAGTATTATTTGCTGTTACAGCAGTATGAAGCATCGATCCCAACAGAAGCCATGACAAAAGGCGAATATGCTCAACACATTGAACAAATTCTCGAGGTCTGGTGACGAAGGAATTCAAGTTAGATCCTGAGAGAAAGACTAATAAATGTGAATCAATAGTGACAAACTAGAAATGTTTGTAGAAAAAAAATACAATGGCTTCAATGAATTTCAAATAGCGCTTTACCAAGATTAATATTTGATACATATGTGAACCTGCACGGTCAGTTCCTTGAGAAAGCCCACGAAAAATTGGTTTACCAGAATAATTATTTGCCGAGATAGCTTTTCCTGAAGACCAAAATGAACAGCAAAAAACGATTTTCTGGAAAATCGCTTCTAAAAATCAGATATCCAGAATCCAATTCTTGATTTATTGAAAACTGACGGATAATCTGATATGAAATATCATCAATGGATGAAAAATATTTGGAAAGCGAAGCTAGTGGCTACATGACTCTGTTTTTCTTATACTCATCAAAGCATATTATCATCGCACTAATCCCATACTGCGAACTTGAAGGTTCTGGGGCGTTGTGATACTTTTAAGTCCGAATGTCCTTCCTGCCGACTTCCAAAGGTACATTTGAGGCTCGACCTCTGGAGCGAAAGATCGTTGAACCAAGCACTTGACATCTGTGCCAAGGAAATAATTCTTCGAATCTGCAGGAATTGTGGCGATCGGAGCTTTTTGAAGAAATTCACAGCAATCCGCAAGCGATGAACGACTATTTTTTCGATCTCAGGAAGGCAGTGAAAATTTCCTTTTGCCCACTTAGTATGTCCCTACATGTACCATCGTTTTGAATAAGTTTTCACTTCTACTAAAGTGACATGTTTAAACAGTCTGCCTCTGTGCCTGCAATAGCATATTACATCGAATAGCATTACAGCGCTAAAAATTTTCAATGTAGATATCGAAAGTGTGGTTGGTATGAGCTTATTCATGGGACAGCATACATGTATACTGTTTCAGTGTCAGCAATATATGAATAGGCTAGCTTCGCTATCTACTTATTTCAATTGTTTCAGATTTTACAGATGACCTGCTAGAAAAATTATGGTGGCAACCAAAATTTCGAGAGGCAACTTGAATAAATAATCGCTTGAACGATAAATGATAAGATAATAAAATCATTCCAAAAATTATAAACTTTTCAAACAAAATGACATTTTTTGCGGCAGCTGGCAATTAAAATAAATATTTTTGAAGGCTCTATACTTTAGAAGTGAAGAAATAACTTAGAATAAATCAGCTTTTCTATTCGACTGGATGATGCAGATCTTTATGAAAGTGAATGAATCGTTTATTGTCTTACTGATGAGGAAAGAAAGATAATCGAATTGGGGACATTTTGTGGCATAATGTCTGAGTTCAGTAGTTCAATCAATCACTCACAGCTAGGTTTTTATCGCAAACGGAACATGCATAACATAATGTGGCAGAATTCAAAAAATAATTATTGTGGAAGAGTACATCGCCAATACAAAACGAAATAGGCCCAAATTCCTAATAGGTATGAATAGCGGATTTCAATCTGAGTCCATACGGAAGGACCCATGGGAGCATACCCGGTGCTGACTTTCATTACATCATTGCCATATTAGTAATTCATAATTCACAATAGTAATTCAATAATCTACAAAAGTTATAATGTTTTTATTGCCATGTTTTTCCATGAGTGCCAAACATTCTGAGTATTAGTGTGTTTCAATGGTACGAGTATCAACACCACCGGCGCTATGGTCTTGTCATAGAGTGTTCGCTCTGTTTCCGGGAGACCTGGTTTCAAACCTCGATTGAGTCATACCTAGGACGCTTTAAATAGATGCACTCTGCATTGTTGCTTAATAGTCAGCACAGAAGAATGAGAGAGGGATAAATAAAAACTCGCCCACACGGAAGAAGGGCGTCCCGCCTAGTCTGCTTCCGAGTCTAAACAAAGTTCACATATAAATAACGGCATTTTGAAAAAAAGAGAAACAAATAAGTACAGCAGCTTGAATACTTACACACCAGCTTGAATCGTAGAAGGAGGATGATATAACCATGGTAAATACCTATTTAACACTCTTTGATCTTTATTGCTTGCACGGCTAAATTCTAAACTGACAAATTGAGCGATTGCTGACTTGAGATGAGCACCAAGGGTGTCCTCGTGTAGACTCTGAGATCCCGAAGCCGTTTTCTGACTTGTTTTCACTTTATTCAAAGTGTGTACATCGGCAACGAATGCCACACAATCAGTGATGTGTTGGCGCATGCACTCTGCGGCCCCTGTATTCATCAAGTGATAACTTGAAGGATTGAATAGATTGGTAAGTCCTTCTGAGATTCGATTCGGTTCAACTGTACCACCGGCATCCATTAAAATAAACTGAAAAAAATATTTGCAGTGATACGAAAAGCTCAGTCTCAAAATCCTATCGCTACGGCTTAAATTATAAATGAAAGCATCTCGACATCATCATGCAAACTAGCACATTTACCTTACAATGTACTCGTACATGTAATAAGCGAGACTTGAGATATCAGTTCTAAGCATGAATTACTACTTGAAATAATAAGAATCTATAGGATTTGTTTATGCTCAAGCTGACATTATGAAAACTTGATGATGCTTAACTCCTTAATAATACTCATCCACTTCAATTGCAATCATCCGAATATGAATAAAAAATTGAAACAGTGGTCAGATTCTTAAATTTTGAAAAATTCGTGCATCATTTCTGCAGATGTCAATAATGTATTTTTCGATCATTTTCACCCTACCTATCTGAATTAAATACTCTCATGCACATACATACATGTATATGCAAAATTTCAGAGGTAAAATCTTAGAATGAATAATGTGATCAATCCATTTTTGGGGCCTCCGTTTATATGGCTGGACTAAAAATGTAGTCATGCTTAGCCCCTAACACTGGTGTGTTCTGGATGTCATCCATTAACTGACCACATACATGTAGATGTCATCCAGATAGACGTTATCTACGAATATGAATAGCATAATAGGTAATACGTACTCGTAGTATTCATCTCGACACATCAGATCGAAACATGTATTGTTTCCGAAAATAATTTTGATTATTCACTCAACCAATGTACAAAAGGTTGCACATAATTCCACGAGGAATCAAATGCATGAGCACGTAGGATGAATGTTTTTGTCGCCATTTACATGTAGGTGCATGTAGGCCTAACCATTTCAATGGAAAAATTTTCACATCCAGAGCAGTCGTGCATCTTCATTGCATGTTGAAAGACATTGCGATTTCACCATTCTACTCATGGTAAAAAAAGGAATGCATGCGAATGCCCAAATACATGTGTAGGAATTAAAACGAATATGTGTGCTTGTTTTCAAATTATCTATAAACAGATCCCCCGCTATGGATGTTGTCTATTCGGATACTCGTTCATGCCAAGAAAAACGGGCAATAGCTGTTACAATTTGTACATTTCTATGTGTTATCGTTGTATCACGTCTATACTAGTACGGTGTGGCTTAGAAAATATTCCATGAAACAAAGCAATATATTGTTCAACAATATTTCGCATGCACATAGTGATCAACTAATATTAGTGCACATAATGACTAGATTACCGGCGTAGGTACAAATAAGGTGTACTTGAGTATCTGATGCTTAATTATGCATGAGTTCCCTCTGGCAAAAATAGGAATTTCAATGGGTAAGAATTCGTGCATTCGTGCATACTTCCTAAAATTCGTGCAATGCACGAATTCGTGGATGAATCTAACCACTGTCTCAGAACAACGTGCAAAAGTATTGGGTTGTGCGTTCTAACTTACTGTTTTCATCTGTTATCACAATAAAAATGCTGACATATCTACAAAATCTTGCACTGAACTGTTCGAGCTTCAATAAAGTACATAACATCAATAAAATAGCGGAGGATTGCAAGCATAGCTCAGATTTCAGTTTTGTGAATCGCTTGATGACTTATTGCATGCGTATGAAAAGTGATAGCTTAAGGATAAGCACCCGTATGCCGTCACAACCAATCAGAGATTGTTCAGTAGAGCAGTCTTGGAAAAGGCTAGATGGCATCGCAAATTCGGATAAAGGAATTTCTTGTCATTCCAGAGTCAAGTACAACTTACCTGCACCAACAGCAACATGTTTTCATCCGGAATAGACGACTTGAATTTTAATGCTTGCACAAATTCAAACACAACTGTCCGAGTGAGGAATTGTTTATCGCGTTCCTGAAGATAGAATGCATGTTTTAAAATCCATTTGAGCAGAAAACATTGTTGATGATTCAATTATTTCATTATTGAATTCTTCACTGACTCACCTTCGTGAACACCTTATTGGAAAGAGAACACAGATCCAACAAGGGAAGCAATTGGAAACGGCATTCTTGAATCATGAAACTCATCAAACGTCCGAACACTTCCAGGAAGCTCTAAAATATTATGAAAATATGTGAGAAACAATAGAATATCTTCTCGGAGGAATCATTTCCCATATGTGCTTAGAACTTGCAAGTACACGAGACTGAATAAATGAAATACATGAATGTGTCATTAAAGAAACATAAAAAGCAAATTAACAAATCATGAAGAGTAAGATAAGGACTTATTGCATTTAAAGATTGTTTTCCCCTGATTTTTTTCCTCATCGGAAATTGAAGGGCCTCTTGCAGTTTCTGATACATGGTGTTCGCGGCTTTACGAGGTCAGGAGTCAGAGTTCTGCAGGTTAATTTGCGCAAAAATCCTGCACCTGATGTCACATTTCGAGGTTTTTATCAAAGGTTGGTAGAGGAATTGATCGACATTACCAAAATGCTCCTATCAGACCTTACCTCTCCAAGAATCATTTTTTTCTAAAATTACTGCTTCCGACTTTTGTGTTCAAAAGTATACTTTGACTTTTCATTGCATTATAGCTCTCATATTTTGACGTTTAGTTGCCTCTACAGAATGTGTTTATTACTCTCAATGCATCAGTTACAAAAATTAAGCTATTAATTCCAAAGTCCACATGTGCGAAATCTATTTTTTTGTATTTTGACAAAACATCAATGTTACTACAGCTCGAGGGTACGGATCTACGTAGTGCTGCTGACTGTCATACAGCTAAATATTGATGAACATGTTAAACTTTTCAATGAACTGGTATAAGCAGTGCAAAGGGTGATTTTTTTCCTCGTAACAACCATGGTCACGTTTCAACTTATGAGTTAAGAAATTTCCATCTCTATGGTAAGAAAGGTCATTTAAGATTCAAAAATTCCGCAGCCAGGTTTTTTCTATGATCATTTTTAAGCTAAGGTTGCAAATAATGTGGTATTCATGCTTTTCATCATCTTCCACGTTTTTCCAGATCAAATAATAAAATTCTAGGTTTTTTCAGTTCTATTTTCACTAGTTCCAATCTTTTCCAAGTAACGGACACTCTGCTTTACTAGGACGTCGAGGTATATGATAAGAAAGTACTTCATTTTGATCGGATAGTCATCACTGATAGCTTTAGTAGGAAGTTTAACCTGAAATTGATTAACTTGTTGAGGAAGCAAGCCGTACATGCAAATTATCTTCCGATCGGAGAACTAATTTCCGGGAAGCTAAGCACCGAAGCAACTGTATAAAACCAGGAAAACGCATAGGAAATCCAATATTACTTCTAAAGTCTGATGAAAGGTGTTATAAATGTTTAGGAATAATATATTTTATTGTGCTGATCTGAAATTAAGTAGACATATGCAAGATCTGAACATCTTCTGAAAATTTGAGAAATGAAATTTGGCAGAATCCTCGCGCAGCCGATTCCTAATTATAGGCACAGAAGGTAACAGGACCAGCAGATAGTGCCATGATAGGACCCAGGTTGGGCCATGTTAGGACCCAAAGTAGCAGATAAGTCCAATCCACAATCCAAATCAGCCAATTCATAATATGCGCAGCAGGGTTAAATGAGCTTGGTTGTCCTGACAACTGACACAGAGCCCACGAAGAATCCTATAAATATTGAAATACTCGTACGTAAGTCAAATACATCGACTGAGCTAAATGCCAACAGACGGCAAATTGTTACCTTCAAATTCATGATCACAGGGCATTTTAGAAGAACTGTGATGATTCTCATCACCGGAGTCATATCGAAGGGTGCAGCGAGGACAGTCTCCAGCCGATGTAGAAACGGATCGAAGTAAGTTACCAGGTTATTCCATGATTGCGCAGGCACTGCATCCGTTGGCAAACATTCCAAATAAGCTGCCATGTTTCGGAGAATGATCGGCAACTGTTCCGTAGGTAAACTCTTCTTCTTATTCATCGCATCTAATAGCATTTCCAAAGGAGCGTAGCAGTTCAATTCCGGAAAATCGATGAGGACTGATGCCATGCACTTAAAAAACTTGTCATCTGTAATTAATATGATTTTAAATGATATTCAAAAAAACAATGCATCATCATCATTATCATACAGTGCATTTTAATAAGAGCGGCAACTTGGAGATCCTATTTCGTGTTACAATCAAAAATGAATCTAAGAACTTTACAGGAATCTACTATTTTAAAACCCGCATTGACATCAAGAGGAATATTACCTGATCGCTGAACGCATAATTGATAACATTTCTGTAGATTGAGAGTCAAGCCAACACTGTCAAAAAAAGGCTTTCATGGATATGCACAACAGAAGATTGCACGCATTAGGTCACTATTATTGAGCCTTTACTCAATCATCAATAATAGTGACTTAGTGCATGCAATAGTGCGTGAATAAATATATAAATCAATAGCTCCCATGAATGCCGCAAACAAATATAGTCCAAGAACAGGATCCCTGTGGTGCTCCAAAAGGAATAATCACAGTTGGACCAAGATGATTCTTGACTTCGACTCGATGTGCATGCACTTCATTGGCACTACTACGTATCAAAAAAATTGAAGTTAAGGATATAACTGTAGCCCAACCATTAGAGCACAATCATAAAGTTCACTATTATTGTTTGTGAAGACCTGCTTACCGTCAATATTGGACTGGAAAAGTTGAAAGAAAAGTCCATTTGGCGCCAACTGATAGAATGTGCAACGAAGGAATTGTCTTGCAATACTAGCAGCGTTTCCAGGTACAATAAGATTTGGTCTGTAAACGAAAAGAGACGTTATAAAACTGACACAAAAATGAATGGTGGGTCAGAATCCTTTGCTTCTTGTCGAAATAAAAGAAATTTGAATTCACTGTTAAAACTAGGATTGTTCACAAATTATTTTATTCTGTCATAAGTACATTTTCAATTAGATTAACAATAGTCAACTTTAAGACAAAAAGATGATGTTGTTTTGCTTTTGTTTTTTTTAATTCCAGCTTCTTACCTTCACTTTTTCAAGCAATAGATAAACACTAGAATTACTGGCTCACTTTTCTCAGTATGTTCTCGCAATAAATATAATACCAGTCACCCAACAACAACTTTATGTCATGCTCATCAATTATTAAGATCTAAATCAGAATTTGAAAACATGAAAAGAAACAAGAGTTAAAGGCAGGTTATTAAGATTGTTTAAAATGTCCTTCTCGTCTCACTAGCAACATTAAACTTCCAATTTATCTTCTGTTGTTAAATTGATTTCAAAAACCTCATTTTACTTAGAAAAATGCAGCATGCGGCAACAATTGTTTACGTTGACAGACCTGCCAACATTGAAACATGAAAATCCGGGACAAATTTTATTACCGTAACTACCCGCGTATAGGACGATACCATGTATAGGACGCAGTGGATATTTGACCCTAAAAGCGATGGAAAGACTGTGTTTAAATGTAAAGCCTTTCTGACACGAGACTTTACTGACATATCTGCCAGTATTGCTATGTCTCGAATTCTGTTAGAAATTCCTCAAAGTACTTGGCTTGCTCATGTCCTGCAAATTTCACAACGAAAGCAACAAAATAAGCTGAAAAATATTTTATTGCTGTATACGCAACAACGCAAAATAATCAAACGAAATATTATTTGTTTATTCTAATCAGAATGGAAGTGGTGAACATAAGTGGTAAAATACTTTAATAAAAGGTAACAAAACTATTGAGATAAATCTATCTAGACAAATCTAACATATTTAACAAAATATTATATTTAATCTGAGGACAAAAACTCTAACAGGCTAAGAGAGTCTAAGAGTCAAAAAGTCTCCGGTGATCACTTCCTCAAAAAGTCTACTGTTGCCTTTTTGCACTTCGTCAAAACAGAATCAGCTAATTGTACACCAACTCCCATCTTATTTACCAGAAGCGCTTCGAGGGTAGGTACGGACATTGAAGCTCGGGATTCAGTCCTAACTTTTCTGACCATACTGAAAATTCGTTCTGAATCAGCATTACTGTGGAAAATGGAAAGAATTCCCAGCATGACACAAGCCAGGTCATGATATGGATAAGTGCCATCTACATCTCTCCACGACTTGAGATGATGCCAGAAGACGTCACTCTTTGTTATCTCCACTGGCAATGGAAGTGACTGATACCGACGGAAGCCGGAATGTACATTATCTATTGACTGCACAGTCTGGACACGAGAAATAAAAAATTGTAACTGACCCCAAGTTGAATCCGCGCGATTTTGTACATCTGCCACTTCGGCATTGCGAAAGAGATCAGAGTTAATCGGGAATTTCTCAAAAATATATCTCACTGCTCTAAAGCTTTTACATTAGTGAGGACCTCACTTTTTCCATTCCGGTTCAGTTTCTCAATTCGCGAATCACTCCCAATGAAAAGTTCACTATTAGCAAGATGATTTGTTTCTCTTTTGTAATCGATGGACCGCAGATCCTTAGCATCAGCAAGAACAGAAGACTGCATGAACCGCGAAAGCAAATCACGTAGAAAGTTATTCAAGAACTTGTTTGTTATATGTATCAATGGTTCGTTACTTTGAAACTTTTTGCTGAGATTGTCAACAGTAGGAAGGAACCATAAGAGAAATCGACAATACACAGCTGCGCGCTTGCTCTTCAAAAATGTGGTGATTCGAATCAATCGTTGGTGTTTGTACGTAGCCTTCTTCGTTCCCTCAGCAACACTGTCGGGAAACACAGCGTGTATGAAGCCTTCAGGACCTGCTGCTTGCTTTGAGGATTTCTCCTTTTTCTCGATTTTCTCCTCAAGTTTCGTCAGTTCAGAATTCATGAAATGCGATAGCGGCTTCCATAGATCAACAATTCTCTGCAAACAAACTTGCAAGGAGAGCCAGCGTGTAGGACAAAATTTCAGGACTTCTCTCGTCTCGTCATTAAAAAGAATTTGAAATTCTTTAAATTCTCGTTTTCTCTTACTACTATGTTGGAAGAAGTAGTAAATATCTATCAAGATCCCATCTATCGAAACTGGTAATTCACCACAGGCCTTTTTCGCCATTAAGTGCAAAAGGTGGCAAACACAAGGAGAGAGAATGATAGAATCATTTTGACTCTTAAGATGAGATATCACCCCTCCTTTAGATCCTATCATGACGTTTGCGTTATCAGATGAGAATGATATACAGTTCTCCAAAGGTATTGCCAAATCATCGAGTTTATCTTTCAACACTGAATAGATATCTTCTGCAGAAGAACCGTTGGTTTCGCAAATCCCCATCAAAGTCGTAATTACTTTCCCACTATTAGGGGAATAGACGCGAACGACCAAGGGATACAGCTGCTCAGATTTGTCATTACTTCCATCAGTTGCAATGCTGGAAAAAAAAGAGAGATTCAGATGCATGTAAGTACCTGTAATGCAGTAATGCACATGTACCTGTAGGTATACTTCTTCAACAGATCGGAAGTTATTTCCACTTCTTCTTTGGCCAGTGTTCTAACGATAGCTGTACTTTTTGTTCGGGCGCAACCGTATTTTTTTGCTATGGCAGAATCGGGAACCATTTTGCGCAAAAAATCCCCAAAGCCATCAGCCATTGTAAGTGGAGCGTTGCAATTTATCAGGTGCTGAAATGAGACAAAATCTGATACTCACATGCAGGTACTATATCTTAACGATGAATAAATAATTACCTGAGTGAACACAACTTCCGCGTTTATTACAGAGTTTTCATTTCGAGTAAAAAATTTCGTCACTGATTGGCAACCCTTGTTCATTTCTACAGAACTTTTGTGTTTCGCGGAGGATAAGTGATTAACGACATCGGTTCTACCACCAAAAGCTATGTTGAAATGTGCCGAACATAATGAACAGAAGGCATGGCTTTCACTTTTCGAAAAAGCTTTGATGACTGTAAATTCTTCGGTATATTTTTTCTGAAAAACTGTTTTCCTTTTCTTTGAAGAACTGGCCATTAGCAGGGCTACAAATAAATTTTTTTCATTAAACATCGGTCAGATAACCGTTTACACGCCGCTTGTAGAAATAGATCCAATACTATGATTTAATTTTTGCTTTTTCCATGCCCTACCAAGTCAAATTTAACTGCAATATGCAGCAAAATGAGGAAATTGCAGGCCTCACACGCTGTCCCAGGAAAAAATTTAGGTTTTTTGTAAAAATATATGTTTTTAGGTCAATAAAGCCTATACTAACCGCGAAATAATTGGGTCCTCGTTCATCCTCTAAATCTATGTATGTACGAATACAACTGTACAAAAGTCAGCATTTTCACAAACAGTTTGTGAATTTTCAGTTACTGAATTCAACTTCATTTATATACACGTGTAACTAGAATATAACTGATTTATGTACCAAGCGCCCCTCATCTCCGTTTCATAATTATGACGTATTTAATCTCTAAATAAACTATGCTTATCGAATAAAAAATCAAAATTTAAGAAACTGAGAAATCGTTACGATCATCGGATTAATCATATTACTATGATTAATTTGCAGTGTAGATCGCACAAATCTGTTCATTGGATCAAAAGTTATTCGAAAGAATGTCTTAAATTACAAGTGTTGTCAAAAATCTTCCCCTCACGCAAAGCTTTGAAGTTTGCAATCAAATGATTTCTTTTATTTAACTTGCTCGTTATTTGACCAAAATTATCGAAACAAACTTCGTTCAGATCGAAACTGTAGGTAGAGTGTGGTGCCATTCATTTTGCAATCAGAAGCAAAAGTTTTTATCTGAAATGAAAAAACCGCAGTTGAGATGGGTCCACATCCATTTGAGATTGCGGAAACCGTGCTGTGGTTTTGTACATTTACAATTGCTTATGCACCTATCTTCAAATATATGAGCATGTAAGCAGTACGAAAATAGAAAGAGCAAGTCCTGCGAACCTAATCAATCGCTTGTCAGATGATTTTAGCTAGTGCAGCATTAGCAATGTTTGGCCTAGCTTCAGTTGTGAAATGAGACGTGTATTTTTCATGTGCCGCTCACGCCAACGTTCCAATATTGGAACATGCATGAGAACAGCGCCATTTGCAAAATGCTTGTGTTGATGAATTGAAACAGAACAAAAATGACAATGGCCATCCAAAACCAGCAGCTGAATTGAAGTAGTACCTCCAAATGGACCTCGAATTTGAAATTTCAGCAAAAGGTTGATGAAATTGCGCTTTTTATGGCCAACCTGTTTTAGGCCCAAAGCTCATAGATGAAAGGTGAGGAGACTTGTTCTCATTTTCATGTCTCATGATCAAAATTGACCTGACAAAATAACAAAATGCACCTCTTTGATGCTCAAAATACAAATCAATGGAAATGTTCCAATAATGGAGCGTTGGCGTGTATGAGGTTTTATAGGCATGATAATTATCAACGAAAAAATTCTTCGACCGCAGTAATAATCTTTATTCCTAGACGTTTCTACCTGACTTAATCACGAGGTCCTCATAATTAAGTCAAGTACAAAACGTCGAGGAATAGAAATTATTACTACAGTCGAAATACTGCTAAAGTATCTCAGCATTTTCTCAAGGATGTAGTTACACATGCATGAATCGGGTAAATCGTTAAACGGTAACTTTATTATAAACGAGATTTATTGTACTGAGAAGGCAATTAGTTCAGGTTTCAGGAAATGCAAAAGCATTTATTGAATTGAAATGTGTACATGTTCAATTTATTGAATGAACGAAAAAGAAAATCCAACATACCTGAGCATTACCTTAAAAGCCAATTTCAGCCAATGGGTTATTTGAAGGTCAGTTTCAATCCAATAATGTTGAATCAATCTCTCATCAAGTATTATACAAGTCTGGCAGTTGTAGACCTTCAAATGCACACCATTCGACATCGAAGCAAAAACGGGAAACATGAACGAACAAAAACACGAATATAACAAGAACGAATGAAAACAATATTGTTTGACAAAATACTGTTGCATTTGCGATTCAGATAATCGAGAAAATGTACAAATAATTGCAAGAGTGATTATGCATAATTGACGTTTACAAGTCAACAGTATGGTCCCTAGTCTTTCCAACAGAAAGATCAGTCTGAAAGCAAGATCATAAGATACATCCCACCTTATTAACAGCATTCGTCGCAAAAACTGGAATGCAAATTTGGAAAACACTTACTACCTTTTTAAACTCAATAGAAGGAAATACATCCGGGCTACATAATGATTAATAAAATACATCAGCGTGAAAAGACAATGCCACTAAGAAATCCACAAACTTAATCATCATGCATGTTTCCTTCTTAGGATTGCGCGCGCAGCGCAAATTTTTTGAAATATGCGTTCTTAAACGATCTAGAATTCATCTTAGGTTAATAAATTCAAAATCCGGGACAGCATTTTAACTTTTCCGGGACATCCGGGACAGCTCCAAAATCCGGGACAGTTGGCAGGTCTGCGTTGATATGTAGGGTCGTACTATATGAGGCAATGAACCTATTGTATGAAAGAAATGTGCATTAAATCGATCTAGGCACAATCAAAAGACACGAAGGCTCGCAATGTGTTATCAAAGCTGATATTCATCAGTTTGCGTAAGTAATTCTTAAATTGCATGCCATTGTTTAATAAAAAATTTCAGAGCAAAAATTCATGATTAAGAAGATTTAATGTAAGACGGTTTTTTCACCCTATTTATTCGACACTATCAAAGTAATATACATGTAAGTCCTGCATTATTGATGTTTTCCTCAATTTATTCAATATAGCCTAATTTACTTCATCAATTAATGTAAGATATCAGGAAAAACTATATTTCAATCATAGATATGACTGAGATTCACAGGTCGTTGGAGCATCGTATCCTAAATTTGAAAACTGAATTCACCTGCCAAAATGTACCTTAAGATGAAAAACGCTGATGTGACCCATCACTGAAGATTCAATCTAATTCCACTAAGATAATGTAACAATCTCCAAATTTTAATAAAAAATGATAAATATGATGAATGCGGTCAGCTCTCTCCTGTGTCTTTAGAATTTGTCCAAATGATTTTATTTTTAACATGAGGAAAATTTAATGACAATTTAAGATAGCCAATTCAAAATTTGATTCATAATATTCGATTAAAACTGACATTTCATTCAAACAAATTGATATGTGAACTTTGAATACATCTTTGTCACTTAAAGAGTTGATATAAAAATCTGCTTACAGATCACTCTTCCACGAATAGGTATTGTAGCACGCAATTCGCGCAACAGGAAGAAACATCTCAATAAGGAAGGGAGCTGCCATGGTCGGCTCTCGATGGACAAACGTAGACAGACATGTAATAGCCAATCCCAGCGTGTCTTCGTCATATTCCTCCAGCTCAGTGTAGCAACGTGGACAACGGTTAATCATAAACGGTTCCATTGCCATCTTGTGTTCAGATCCCAAACCACCTTTCTTCTTACTTGGAGCAGATGTTTGACTGCTAACACTTGCCGGTGTTGATCGAGATTGAAGATATTGGTCGGTGCGCTTTTTCCTTCTGAAAAGAACATTGGATACTACTTAAACTCAATTTAAAAAAATGCTGAAAGGCATCTTGAAAAGCCGAAACAAGATTCGGATTAAAATTCAATAATATGTCTTTATTTGACGACAGGCTTGCTCGCAAGCGTTAATATTTGAAAGAAATAATGCGTTGAAGCAGCAATAGAAGCTTTTGAATCCAGTGTTAATATTTTACCTAACATTAATTTAATATTAATGTTAATATATTTCCCGGATATTAATTTTCCCTAATCCAAATTGCTTATGAGAAAAAAGCATATTACTTAATTTCCTCCCTTTCTTGAGCTCCTGCATCTGGACCCTCGATTGACGCAAAACCAACCAGACTGCAGAAGGCGTACCCATCCCGACAAATGACACAACCCCTGTGTCCAACCCTCAAACCTGGGGAAGAAGAGACGAGAAGAAAGAGTAAGTAAGTATGGAGGGAAAGAGGCAAAAATTTCTAACAGGGATCATAATTTATATCTAAAAAGAGATATATATACAAACCTGCGCAAAACTAGCTACCAGAATCCACATGCCTCAATTTCTCAATACTGTATCTTGAACTTGATTACAGAAGTGCAAGGAGATGCAAGTTTGGTGCAGAAAGAAAGATGCGATAATCTAATATCAACACCACGTGCGGTCCTCTATTTTTTCGATGAGCAAGCAGAAATGCTGGGATTGTAAATAGTGCAGCAATGATCCTTATAAATATTAAGCATAGACACCTTAGTGGAGTTTAAGACAATTGCATGAAAATTTCTAGAGTTGCACCGGACTTTTTTTACTCGACATACATTTCTAAATCTTGTATGTAATAGAGCATCAGAATTATTCGAATTCCAAATTCTGCATCCAAATTGGATTTTGCTATCACTTTTCATAACTCTCAATTTGATTTGGATGTCAGTCAAAAGAATTATTTTCCGATATCTGATGATTCCGAGTCATGCAAAATCTTAGCCTTTTCTTTCTCATATTTTTGGACAATTAATTTTCGTAACTTAGAGAGAGAGAGATTAACTGATAAAGGTCTGAAAAACTTCAAGTGCAAATCATTAAGTGTAATTTGTAAAAACTGTTAAGCATTATGATACCATGCAATTTACCTGCGTCCAGGATCATCTTTCTCCTCCAGAGCCTTTTGAATCTCGACACTGAGAACACCTGAGCGGCGAGTTGGAAGAGCTCGCATTCTCCCAACGGACGAACTGCGGGGGCCAGAATCATCAGAACCGAGAAGAAGATCCTCATCAGCACCTGCCAAAATTTAATTCTCTCACATGGGTATGCATTAATTCGGGAATACACAGCGTAATAATCTGCCTATATCATCCAACCAGATCATCTCATCATTGGAAACAAACCTTAACCATTTAGACCTCAATGCAGTGTGCACAAAAATTTTTACAGACATGCCCAAATGGAAGACCAGATCAACATGATTCTAATGATGCCATTCTCAGTCTCGCACAGTGTCTCCTATCACTCGCAATTAAGTTTGAAAGAAGTTTTAATTTGTGAAAATAGACAGAACTGAATGGGATAATATTTTATTTTAAAATATATCAATTACTAAAATTTTAAAAATCATTATTAAAGTAATGATATTCACCCATATTTCAAACAAGATAGTGTTGTGTTACCAATCCTTGTTTCATATAATTTATTTCATGCTCATGCCGAGAGATGTGTTCGACGACCATTATTTTCATTCTTCATTATCTCCATGTTGCTGTAAATTCATCTGAAGTAGAATCATTTCAGAGACATTTATCATCCTTAGTTCACTTAGTCATTGTTGTTGAATTAATTATCATGATATCAGACAATGGTCACTGTCCTGCATTAACTTTCTTTATAGTCACTGTTCTGCACTGTTCCATGTGTTGAGTTATACTCTTTAATATAACTGCTTTGTTCATTCATGACATGATTTACACCTGATGTAATACAATACAACTGCTTGTAAGCGATGCGACTTATCCATCATGAGGACCTCTAGATAGGATTCGGAGCACATGCATGATTCGATAAATAATCCGACAAGTATTATAGATCCAATAAAGTTGGTATTTCTGTATTTTTACAAATTGTGCCATCCTACGCAGATTTGAGACCAAAAATTATTTTCTTCATAAAGACGGGGTTTCTAATGGTTTCTAAAGCGTGGAGGAATAACATCTAATTCTGTCTTTTGTATATAACCATACCCATCCATCAGTACACAGAGATAACAAAGAGCGTCAGACTAATAAAAGCTAGATACTTGTGTGTTCTTGGATAAGCCTGTGTTCTATCTTACAGAAGCTTATACTTAAGATCTCCGAGACCTGGGCGTCCAGTGGTACCCTTATATATTATTGGTTTTCTTGCTTAAATTGTTCTCATAACATCAAGAAAGATAATCGCACGTCAAGTAATGATGTTTAATTTTGGCTGAACGATATTTCTCGGTATCTTTCGAGTGTCGTTCAACCTTCTTAATAAATACATGCGACAATGTACTGCAAACTATCTGCATCATTAAATACATAATACTGACAGCAAATGAGCTTTGTCGTTGACTACAAGATACATATAATGAAAAGACGATTAGTAAGTTATTTTCAATTTTTTGTTTTCGAATCTATTGAGTCCGATGTTAGAACATACAGTCCAAATTACGCAGACGCTCACTGACAGTCTTCTATTCATTACACTACTGAAATATTTATGTATGATTTGCATCACACATTATAACTGTAGAAGTATGCTCTCTACTTTAAATGATCAGATATTTCATTGATCGCATAAAAATTTTATCGGGTATTTCTTGTTATCGAACATACCTACTTTTTATCAACAAAACACATTGCAAGAATCCGATTTCAGCATTTTCATACAAGTATAGACTAAAACAGCTGATTGCAGCTGCTAAAATTACGAGTATCACTTTTCAATCTGTGACATGTCCATCACGTCAACTACTGTAGTAATATTCATAAAATACAAGTTGAAATATTTCTTGCTTGGCTGTCAAAAAAGATGAAGGCCTTTCTCTAAACTTTCTGCGAGCTTACTTTGAGCTGCTGTTGTACCATTTGTGCCAGACGCCTCTCCGCGCGCAATCGTATCGGTGGGAGGAGGTTTTATTAACGCATGAGCACCGGATGGGGGTGCACTTGAGGAGCGTGCCCCATTTCTACTGGATCCAACTCCCAGAGCTGTCATTTGAGATTCGAATTCCTTCAATTGTTCCGCCATCTTCTGTTCAACACTGGGTTGATTTGAGCGAAAGACTGTCAACTCGAACGATTCTTCTGGTAGAGGAGGCTGTTGAAAAATATTCAATTATTTAATAAATAAAACTTCGGATGTACCTATGACAAATTATTGATTTTATTTGTACATTATCATACCTGTTATTATTCGAGTGAAAAAAGAATTATTTCAACCTCAAACACGCAGCCTTATTCAACTAGTTAGGCACGCATTAAAGCTCAACCATGACATTCTGTAAAATTATTTGTTTGCTGGAATCTGCCGATGTTGAGAGTTTATAGCTGTCTGCTAAGTAATAACAAATTGATGAATATTTTAGCTCCAAAACCAGCAGAATCCATCGCGAAGTTTCTAAAAATAGCAAACGATTTGCGAGCGATGACTAAAGAAATCACTTATCAATAAGTATGACATCTGGAAATTTATTTTTGTCAATTTTCCTTTCCTTCCTGTTCAGAATATATTTTTCCAACAGCACCGACCGCACGCTATTTTCTGCCATAAAGTTATGTTTTTGTGCATATTATGTGATCGCACATACTCTTACTTTCAAATGTTCTTGGAAATAAACATTTTTGACTTTTGACTAGGAATTGGATGGCAGTTGTGTTGAAGTGTTTGAGGTGTTAAATCAAGTCACATAAATGTTAAGATTGATCGAAGTAGATTTTTGGTACCTTCGTAACTCAATTATGAAAACACTATCATTGGCCAAAGAGACATGTCGTAGATGTATTCATGTACTGTATATATACAAGAACATTGTATTATATTGCACCAGTACGAGCGCACGATTTGCTCATTAACTAATTATCGAGAAACATGAAAACTTTGATAATCGTGATGAAGAAATATCTCAGGATTTAGGCTCAACACCCTGTGACAACCACAAGCATTGCGCTTTGTCCTATGAAGGATCGTCAGCACAATTTGGAAGGACATGTACTAGATATGGCTACTGGAACAGATGAACACGCTGATAGACTGAAGAGGTATCCACACTCATGACTAAAGTCTTTGTAAAATATAAATCATCCTCTACGACTGCCAAGGACTGCAAAGTTTAAGGCCGGGAGCACACAGGACAGTAGAACATAGAATTCCTACACATGTGTTTCAATGATACATGTAGTTGACACCCAGAATAAGCCACAAGCCGTCTTTGTTTACGCTGCACATTTATGCCTAAGTCATGACAATTCAGAAATAGAGTAATATTCGGTGAACAGGAAGTCAACCTTTACTTATGGTCACTAATGAAGGCAAATCGAAAACTTATGGTCACTAATGAAGGCAAAAGATGCAGCCATGAAAATCGTATAACAGCTGAGCTTGCATAGACACCGATGTGATGAATTGTACAAAAATCAGCCAAAGCAATGCAGGATCAAGTACAATCTGTGATAAAAGAACCTCGGCATTCCTCTTCCTTGTTAAAAGTGCTGATTCTGCCAATTACATTCGCTATTTGAGATCAAGTAAGTTACTGTGCTTTGCATTTGAATACTATTCAAGTACCAATTGTGTCATCAAAAATAAAATAATATCAGAAATATGTGTTTTTGAACTTTTAAGCGGCACTGTAGTTCTTTTAGAACACGTTTTGGGATTATATTCAGTGATTGTTCTTTGCAAAACCGGGCAGGTGCCAGCTGAGGTCACAGGATATTTTTTCTATCTACTCATTTACATGTGTCTACGCTAACTGGCACTCCGCAATCTTTATTTTTATTTAGATTTATACCTTTTGGAGCAAAAAACAGCACTTTTAGAGCACTTTTGGTTTCTGCCTTGGAACCGGAATATCGTCTCGCAGCTAACCAATTAACCTAGCAACTGCCTTTGTATTTTCTGGCATCGATTGCTATGTAACTTTTTCAATCGCTTTCAATGTTTAATCATTTTGCCACATTAAGAAGCATTGCTGCATCATTAATGTAGCAGAAGCGCATCATTAATAGTGTTCTAGTAACGTAACTTCTGCAAACTCACCGGTCTTATGTTGCTTTCATCTTTGGAGACATTGACAGGAGAGCTGTCGCCACAAAGAACACCACCAATATCAACTAAATTGTTTTCCGCCTCAAGCACCAAAGTTGTTGTAGCTACTCTTCGATGTTGTCTGGCGTTCTTCTTCTTAATAACTGGTGATGTAAATTTCAACCCTATCGGGTCTACTTCCTTTTCTGCATCCAAGCGAGCAGTTCTCTAAAAATGAAGCACAGAGTCATGAATAATTTATCAATATCAATGTTCATCACTATCAAAATTGTACGAATAACATTCAAATAGCTCATTTTTGGTTTAAATAATTAAGAGGCTGCTTCCACATCGGAATCCGATAACAACAAACAATTTTAATTTCAAAATGGAACATATTAGAATTTTTGGAGAATCACTCTGATTGAGTGGGAACTACTTAAACGAAGCACTTAAGGGAGAATTTCACGCTAAGAGGAATTTCAGCTCTCCGCAATTAACTCCTTTTCAGAAAAATGCCGACCAACATATTCTTCTAACACAAACTGCATAAGGACAGTCAAACTGGAATAGAGACCGGGCCCCAATAGACCCCAGGGCTTCTGATACAAAACGGGGTAGCCTTAGCTGTAGCAACTACCCTATTTGCTCTTTATTATGACAAACATCACACGGCTGCTTTGCGAATCACGGAACTTTCCTTCTATTATCAAGAGCAGATTGTGCTTCATGAATGAAATTGATATTTGTTGCAAACGATCACATCACATGTCACCTAAGTGTCAGTTTTTTTTAAAAGGAAATGTCTATTCTATGTTAGAGAATGCAACCTATCTCTGCAACCTATCCTACCGCATTGCCTCTCTTCGCCGTCAACCATCAGCTTCTGTCACTGCCTCTTGTGTTCGCTCAACTAGCCTCTTAAAACTAAACCTCGGTAATTTTCCAATTATTCTTCCCTCCAAGTGAATTGAACTTGATAACAGTGTATAGAAGCCGCTGTCTACGCTTAAAAACTAGAAATTACATTGAGAGCTTAAATAGTAGATTATTAAGGTTGAACTCACCTTGGTATAATGCCCAGTATGCCGCGAAGCTGCTTTCTCAGCTAGCGTTGGACTAGCTGGAGGTGTATCTGTTTCCTGTATGGTTTCAAAATCCATTGACACATTGCTCGTGTCTATAATGAAAATGATTTAGAAAGACTTGATGAGATGCATGTCGTAAATAAACGCAAAACAAAACACTGAATCGACAGTAAGATTTCCAAGAGATGGCTCCAAGTTTCACGATTACAAGTTCGAGGATAAAAGATTATTTCTAAATAATGTGTTATACATATTTGTCAAAACCATTCAGCGGAGTGGCGTCAAACTAGACTACATATTCAATCGATGGATTATTACTGAGCTTATTATGAAAAAATGATGTTGAAATACGTATAGCAGGTCTTCAACACCTGGCGGTTTAAGAAGAGCTTTAATAAATTCAGCAATTTTGTAGCTTCGCACCATTCTCATTACATGTCTGCGAAGACCTGAGCATCGCAAGGAATTATTAACTTATAAACTTCTGACCTGACTTGACATAAACTTAGCATCAGTTAGATAACGCAGATTTCTACTGAAAGCTCAAGAAGTGTTATAAAAAGGGTTGCAGCTGTAAGTTTGAAAAAATCAAATATCAATCGTTCTTATAATAATGAATTCTAGTTAATTTCATAGCTAGTACGGCACGCAATAAGATTTCCAGAAGTAAAACTTGCCTAATTTCTAACTAAAACATTTGATAGGATCGACCAATGCGGGCTTTCCTCAACTGAAAACAGAGAGTGACTGAAACCCGTTGCTCCAAACAATCACAAATCGTGTACTCGCTATTTTTGTTTCATTAACATGTTTTCATCGTGATTGATATTTTCTACCAAACAGCAACTGCGATTTGTCAGATCTACTGTTAGATTTATGAAAATGCACATTAAAATGCCTCATATAAATCTGCAGCGCATTGGACGTCACTAATGAATATTTTACTACTGCTGTAGTGTGATGAAGATAATGGGATGTATTAATATTTTTGTTACAGAAAAAAGGAGAATATTTGAAAATTGAAAACATAATTTGAAATACTTATCGTGGTAGATTTCATTTATTCATACACAAGAAGACATTCACAAAAATGTTTTGCCCGAATTTCTTGATATCCAGCAAGAAATGCTATATTCATGAAACATGTTTTTATCATATTACATGTACATTAATATTCTTTGTCTGTCTTGCTGTCTCATTTAAATTATCCTCACATTGATCATCCTCTCAGTTAACACCTAAAATAGTACATCCTGAAGCATTTCTATTGGTTTAAAGACGCTTTCCAATCAACCAATAAGATGATAAATCCGATTAATCCTCAGAAGAACATTAAAGCAGGGGTGGCGCTACGGGGGGTCCTGGGGGGGCACATGCACCCCCCCCCCCAAGAAAATTATTGGACCCCCCGTCGGCAGGGCCACTGTCGGCACCCGGATTAAATTTTGTCGGCAGTCGGCCTCCAGCTTTGCATTACAATAATAGAGAGTACAGTTACGAATCGTTGCATTAGATATTGACTTGGATTGCCAGCCAAGTCAGCAACATTTACTACAAGCATTTTTGTTTACAACGTTATCTCTTTATCCTGTTGAGCGGTAGCAAGATTGTATAGGGAAGAGATTTTCTCTGTGTCGAGTTTTTGGTTATTTGATAATTGTTGACACGTGCACAACTATAATAGATCATTAAACACAAGATAAAAGTTTGTTATCGTCTCGTTAAGGTTCGGTATCACGTTTCTGAGATCTTATTCTGAGACATTACTTTAATGAATAATTAGAACAGATGACAATATGAAGGAGCAATTGCCATTTTTGATGATTTTGCCGTGTTCAGAATATACGAGCGTATTTTATCTAATAGATTTGCTACCTATTAACATGTAGCATTATAACTGATTTCTCAGTGGATTTTTTGAATGATGAGGATGAAATAGGATAATAGATAAGCGATTTTCTACTAGAGATTTCCACCTGCTAATACAATCAATCAACAGATCGTCTATCTTGAGAGACAAGGAGCTAATTCAGATTTCGGTAGTGGTGTGATCGATCAAATTTTGCGCGAGCGTAGCGAGCGTGCGTACACCATGTCGTGCGATGATCTTGCTATTTTACCAATGAGATGGTCCAAATATGCTACAGTCATGTGATCTGCTTTCATTTGGATGTTTAAAGGAAAACGAAACGCCACATCTGCACCATTTCTGAAGTCGTACGACTGATTCAACAGTCACTAGAACGCCTGTTGTTCGCGTTGTCGAGTAGTTCAAACGGTAAGGCAGGTCGCTGCGTCGTTTCTCGAAGCAGTTCCGACTAACTTTGACGTGTCGGCCCTCGCTGCTGGGACATCATCCCAGATGGCTGACTTTGGCGAGAATGTGGAACTTTTCCGCTGAGTGAAGCAGTCGAAGGAAAAAATGAAGGCATAGATGTACCACTGACTTGGCCATGAGAAGTAGGGACACCCCAGTGACGGCTGGCCACCACTTACAGTATGTTTTAATAGAAATTAAGACAATCTGAGAGGGACCGGCCTGAGAGTGGAGACGGAAGTTTAAAATTGCAATCGATTCGACAGCAGCTTCAAACATGAGATCTTGGCAAGTCTCATCTTGGAAGTAGTTAAGATAGGCTTTAATAATTACAAATATACTTTGAAAGTACTCAAGAAAAATTTGCATCTTTTTGACTGAAAATCCCTTTTACTATTGCGAAATACAGAAGTCACATACATTCAGATATACATGCAGTGTAACATACAGTAGGCTATGGGTAGTCATATAACCGTAGCATCTGTGTAGCCCAATAGTCTGCATCCCATGCAGTCAAATGGTCAGTCATACAAAATGCTTTGTAGTTAAGCGCAAGGTTGTAGTTCCCAAGTGATAGTCATAATAATGCAGTATACATAATTTGCTTGCAATTGGACATAAATGCATACACATTTAGTATGCCTATATCTAAATTTCACTTTTTATATAATCGAAATATTTCTAATTCAATTTGTAACAGTCTAGATAATAAGGTTAAACTTTCTCCGGGTTCAACCTAGTCAGGCCAAGGAGTTATGAAACAAATCAAGCAGATGGGCTTTGTGATGCTTGTGGTCTATAAAAAACAAGCACAAGAAAAAGAATAAGAAAACAATCGAAATGCTTAAAAGACAGTGTAGTTATGTCTTCACTGCGATCCTCTTCCATTATTGATTTCCGCACACAAGTATTTCATCCGATAATTGATCTTTGCATGAACGAGTTGAACCGATGATTTAACGAGGAAAATAAGGTTATCATGAAAAGTATATCGGCACTGACCCCTGGAAGCAAAGATTTTTTAAAGTAGGATATCATCCGACCCTTCGGAGAAATTTACAATGCTCAACAAGACGATCTTGATATTGAAGTAAAAAGTATGATGCGATTACTATCAAGAAAAAAGGACGTCGTTGATCATTGTCCTTAGTGCTATTTTCTCTGTTTATGTATAAAATAGCATCACGAATAGCAATTACTTTTGTAGACCTATCTCATTTCAGTTTTTGCTCGTATCTTTTGCAAATATAGGCCCAATACTGATTTAAACGAAGTTATAACTTGCAAGCTCTATCCATTTGCTTTTGTACATAAATGATATTGTTTCTTGAAAATCGTGTCCTAACACGTTAGGAAAAGTACATGTACATCCCATGTCTTTCGAAGTTTTATGACATATGCATGCAGCAGTTCCTTGTCCTCACCATTTGTACATGAAAAAATTCTAATATTTTCTCTATATACCTTTTTCTCAAATTAAATTTGGAAAACAAATGCATAAAGTTCCTACATAGGCTCTGATTATTTGAGTTGCATGCATTCATTAACATTAAATCGATTGACATAGCTAATAGCTTTTATGGTGAATAGCTAATAGCTTTTACACAATTGACATGTGCATGTATAGCCCACAAGTAGACATAGCTGTTCATAGATTACTATAATTAGCCGGTATAGCCTGTCGGCACCTCGGTTAAAAACGTCGGCACAACGCTTCCATGGACCCCCCAGCTCTAGGACCCTGGCGCCACCACTGCATTAAATTACCTTTTCTTGATGAAAATTGAAATCGGAATACAATCATGAATATAGTTATACATAGCTGCTTGGTTAAGAACGAAGATTACAACGAAACCAAGACAGAAAATGATTCAAGTCAATGTACGATAAGTTGCATGTCATTGCAAATAATTGTTGAAAAAACATGGAAATAGTGTCGACGCTTGGTAGTGTAAGAGAATGGCACAGGTGCTCTACATCCACCTTCAAACACGTGTTGACAAATAGAATGAGGGGATCGATCAGAAGAGCCGGTACTCAGAAACAGCTTTTTAATTGCTGTTGAATCCTTTGAGAAAACGGGATTTTCATGCATAAAAGATCAATTACAAGTACGAAGACAAATTATGCGATGTACACGACGAAAAATTTTGTTCACTTTTTTGTAGCTATAGTTCAGTTGACCGAACAAAGGTGAGCAATGATGAAGCACAATCTCAATCATTGAAAAATACACTGTCCGTACTTCATCATGCGACAAGATTGATTTCAGCAACTGCAGGAAATATAAGCGTTGAGAGCACTCCATCACTTGAACAAGAAAATGATCAAACCACGACAAGTCTGAGGACCAAATAGCACCAAGAGGCTTAAGTTCTTTGGTGATGGAAACATCATAAAGGGGCAGGCGCTCGCTTGAAAAGTCAATTTTTTCATGAAAATTTCAAGAGAATTCTTGAAAGTACGTGTTTTCCAGGTGCTTAAAGACAAATTATTTTGAGAAGCCCATCGTTTACAGATGTTGAAGCACTCTCTTGACAGATCTCATGCAGATTAAAAGCACAATTTTTGAATGCAATGACCTGCAATATGAAAGATGAGCTGTACATTGGATGAAGGTCGTAGCAGCATAGCAGAAGCAGGAACGGTACCAACAAGGATTCCTGAGGATTAGATGTTTGGTATTCTTACCGACAAACAAAAGTTTATTCTAGTTTCATGAACAATTTTATTGAGAGTACAACAGAATTTGTATTTGTATGATTTTACACGTAGTTTCGTTGGTGAAGAAAAACAAAGTCAAGGTCATATATTTACAAAAGGATTCCACATAAGGTCCGGGGCGAAGAAATGCTGCTTCAGGAGAGAACACTAGCAGCATACATGTGGATATAGACGACTTCAATATGGCGTCGCAATATCAGCTTCCGCTAAAATGTTGATTTTGTCAACAGCAATCTCAGCAGCTCTTCTCCGTGGGGGGCGGTTTGTCCGATCAGCATCGTGTCGCAGATCGCTCGGTGTCGTCCTTAGGTCGAACGATGGCTCCTCGACCGCTCCGAGAACGTTTGCTCCTTCTAGAGGATACAGTCTCGAGATGGCGCGATTCGTCTTCCCCGTTGAGGTACGCAGATTAGCAGCACGACATTGTCCATCTTCTCCGATGATAAGGCTGTCAATGATACCTAGTTTCCATTTATTTCGATGCAATAAATTATCATGTATCAAGACCAGCTGTCCTATGTATGGAGAAGAAGGGGTAGAAGAAATCTTACTATTTCTGTTCGTATAATAATGTCGCTCGCGAAGAGCTGACAGGTATTCAGACTGAAAACGCTGAATGAAATGACGCTGCAATAAAGCTCTACGTGAATTCATTCGGTTCAATGTAGTTTCACTGCAACTAATGAAATCATCTTCTAAATCAATGCGAGGATCTGGCAATAAACTTGGATTGTAACCGTATAGTAAATGGGCTGGAGTTAGCGGTTCTAAATCATCAGCCGTATTCTCAATTGATGTCAGGGGACGAGAGTTCAATGTACATTTTATCTCCTTCAAAAGAACACGCAATTGTTCAAATGTGATGCAGGAACGACCAAGAGTCTTTTTCAAGCACATCTTAACCAAACCTACAAAGCGTTCGTAAAAGCCTCCCCACCAGGGTGCTTTAACTGGAATGTTTCTGAATTTCAACTCTGTCCATGTTTTCTTTTCTATACCTTCCTGAGAAAATGAGGTGTCTGAATCATCGTTCCAGAGAAGAGAATACAATTGCTGAATTTCTTGATCTGCCCGCTTGAAAGTTTTGGCGTTGTCAGATACAACGAGATTTGGAGTGCCATAATCAGCGCAGTGGCTACGAAAAGCGAGTAGAAAGGATTCTGTCGACATGTCATTTAAAAGCTCAAGGTTTAGATTTCTGGTTGTGCAGCAGGAAAATATACAGATATAGCACTTTTGGAATGAGTGGCTCGTAGATTCATTTCTTACAGTAAGGCTTCCTGAGAAATCAACTCCTATTGAAGAGAATGGCTTTGTGTTATTAACCAGAAAATCAGGTAAATCAGGAGAAATAGGCAGAGGAAAAGGTGTACCAGTCAATTTTTTGCATATGATGCAGTTGCGAAGAACACTTCGACACTGTGACTTGCCACATGGTAACCAAAACTTCTGTCTCAATGCGTTAACAGTTGCAGGAACGCCTAAATGGAAAACAACTTCGTGATAATATCTGATAATCAATTTTGAAAACGTACTACTTTTTGGAATCAGTATGGGCAACTTCGCACTTTCAGGGATCTTAGCCAATTGCAGTCGTCCTGCAGTTCTGATGATACCGTCTCTTAAAACCAAGCCCAATGAACGTACAAGTTCTGGCTTCTTATCTCTGCTATTTTCATCATTCAAATATTCATACTCTTTTGGAAATTCTACTTTTTGAACAAGCTGTATCAAGCGATTTTCTGCAGAAGAGATCTCGTCACAGGAAAGTTTTGGAGGAACTGTGTATCAGGATTTCTCAATTTCGAAATGAATCTGCGAACGTAAGCCATGGTTCTAACGAGTTTAGGATACGAACTGAAACGTTCTATGTCAACAAGTTTTGACAACTCACTACTGTATTCAGTAACTGTGGAAAGAACGTTAGCAGGGGATTCCTCAATCTTTTCGTCAATCCTATACTTCCATTTTGGCCAAGAGTCTTTGGATTTTATCCACTTGGGACCAAACTTCCAATTCTCACAGTTGAGTAATTCTTCAGCAGAACAACCTCTAGTCATAATGTCTGCGGCATTCTCATCTGATGGAACATGTGACCAAGCGTTCTGTGGAATCAAACTCTTGATTTCGGAAACACGGTTGTTCACGAAAACTTTAGTGCGTCCTATCTTATTGCTGCTCAACCAGTGAAGGCAGATTTCTGAGTCTGTCCAGGCATTTACTGAATCAATGAAGAAGTCGTTCTTATAGGCTGCGATGACATGACTCACTAATCGAGATCCGATCAACATAGCGTGCAATTCCAACTTTGGAATAGTCCATAATAACTTTTTCTTCTGCGGAACTATCTTGTACCTGGCACAAACAAAAGTGGAAACATTTCCCTGCACGAAGAAAACTACACAGCACATTGCCATGAAGCTGGCGTCACAAAATAAATGAATCTGTACTGGTTCTCTCACATTTATGTTTAGATATCTTGGAATTATCAGATTCTTGCGGATTTCATCAAGATCAAATTGTAAATCGAAAAACTCGTCTTGGAATTCTTTCGGAAGTATTTCATCCCAAGTGAGTGATAACTCCCACAATTTTGAAATAAAATGTTTCATACGCATAGTGACTGGGGAAGCTACACCAAAGGGATCAAAAAGGGATGAGGCAATTGAGAGAGCAATACGTTTGGTCAGCGGTTCTTGAGTCTCTGTCAATTTCATGGGAAACAATAATTGATCTGAGTCACAATTCCATCTCATACCTAGGAGAGCTGCTGTGTCTGACTTCGATGAAACTTTCTCTGTACTGGCAGTTTCGCGCAAGGTTTGGCTATTGGTGTACCATTGTCTCAAGTTCATCTTAGCTGAATTTAGAATGGATCGAGATTTCTGAAAATACTCGACCGTATCTTGCTCAGTTGAGCATCCTGAAGCTAAGTTGTCGACGTACAGCTTCTCATACATGTCTCTTGAGACTTCACAGTCATTGATTCTCAAATGATATCTGACGATTGCGTTCATGATGAAAGGAGAGCATGTGGGACCGAATGCTAAACAACGATATCTAAGGGATACAATCTCACAGTCAGGATTACTATCTCTGAACCACAAAAATCTGAGAAAATTTCGATCATCTATCTCAACCTGGATTGAAAGAAATGCTCGCTCAATATCTGCACAAAAGGCGTATCTATGAACACGAAATCTAAGTAAGATTTCCCAGAGACTGTTCAACAGACAAGGACCCGTCTTAAGACAGTCGTTCAAAGATACGTGACCTGAGCTTGCATCAAAAACTACTCTAAGCGGAGTCGTGGAATTATTTTCTTTGAGGACATAGAAGTGTGGGAGATAATGACAATTGGACTCATGAGAAAGTTCGTCAATAGGTACGTCTTCGACATAACCTTTCTTAATGTGGTCATTGATCACATTTGAATAGGCATCAAACAATCCTATTCCTAATAGACGCTTTTTAATCTGAAGTAGACGTGATTTGCTCATGTTGAAATTCGATGGAAGAACGTGATGATCATCAAGCCAGGGTAACGGAGCTACATACTGGTTACTGTCAGAGTCAAACTGAAGGCGATTGCAATAACTTCTCAGAAAGTCATCATCACTCTTTTCTATAGAGGGGTCAGTCAAACCAATTGATTCCATACTTAAAGAATCTCGAACAATAGTTTTCAAGTTATCTAACTCATCTTCTCTTACATTTTCAAAAGACAATTCGGGTAAAATTCGTTCCATGATGGAGTGAGTACTTAGGAGACAAGATATTCTGGAATATTTAGTTGGCGGATATTCTTGCTTCTTGTGAATTGGACCAGAGAGAATGACTCCGAAGACGCTGTCTTGAGCAACAGGTCCATACGGATCGGGAGAGAAAACAGTGGACTTCAAGAAACTCCAAGCGAAGTCTGCTCCTATCAGAATATCAACAACAAATGTATTTTCATCAAATGGATCGGCGAATTTCTTACCTTGCAATTTCTTACCTTAGAGCTTTAATGTGGGATTTCACATGCGTGGATACACTCGCCACTAGCAACATCCCAAATTCAAGACAAGGTGGAGGAATTCTGGCATCGAAAGCAGAAGATAAGAAGCGACGGAAGTATGAGAGTCTAGCTCATGATTTTTGCTTTTGTCCTTTTGCGATGGAGACTCTCGGAGCATGGGGAACTGACGCTCGAGCCCTCGTGAGGATACTCGGAAGAAGAATAAGTGAAGTCACCGGAGAGACCAGAGCAACTCAGTTCCTGAAGCAACGTCTGAGCTTAGCCGTTCAAAGGGGAAATGCAACTAGCATTATGTCATGCATACCTCGATCGAGACCTCTTAGTGAAATTGACTATGTCTTGTGACTTTTAAATTTACTCTGCCTGTAAAAAGAACTTGATTATGTATTTTCAAAATAAACGTTAAAAAAAAAGAAAAAAACCTTGCAATTGTAGCTGACTGATGAGCTCACACGAAGACCAACCTGATTGGTCGATCTTGACAATTTCGCGGACGACAAGACACTGGATTGTTGCAGAACCGTCAGTAGTTTCAAGACTTAGATTCACTAGCTCACATGAAATGATCGAAGATTTACCTCCAAACACGTTGTTTTGAATAGTAAATCTTTTTTCAGTTTTCAAACTCAATTTATCAGCAGTCGATTTCCTGATGAAACTCAACTGCGATCCTTCATCGATCAGAATCTTTGCGGTAAGCCTTATATCATCAGAAAATGCAACAGTTTTTACAGTTTTCAAAAGAACGTTGGAAGAAGTATCCTTAGATTTATACTTCTCAGAAGAAGTCAACGATATGGACGACAAAGTGGAATCTGGGTCGCCAGAAACTACGTCAGAATTATGAGCACCGTGCTCGGAATCATTTAAAACGTCACTATCGTTACATGAGGTTGTGTTCTTGATATGAGGCTGTCGAGATTTACCATTTTGATCAGAAGACTGATCACAACCTTCAGATCTGTTAGTAGCAGAGACTACTGCCGACATTCTCAGTTGTGAAATGAGAATGAATTGAACTATGATGAGGTCTGCTACATTTAGCGCATCTACCCTTTGATTTACAGTCCTTCAGATGAGAACCCAAGCAGTTGAAACACAGTTTATGAGATTGGATGAACGTGATTTTCTCACTTACACTTAGGGGACACATGTAAGTTGAATGATCTTTGGATTTACAATAACTACACTGCCGAACGAAGTTCTTAGAAAATGGCTTTTTGGAATTCTTAGTGACAGTCATAGTACTCACAAACTCGTCTCGTCTGTCTATTTGAAAATTGCTATTACGCACGTCATTCTGGAAATGGTTACTTGGCCTACCATGAAGAGTCAAAGAATCAAGGTTCTCAAGTTTACGAACCTCTGTTTCTAGAAAAAACATAAATTCGTCAAGAGACGGATACGAACCATGTGTGGCATCTAGCATTTTCATCTGTAGAGAATACGGAATTTTCCTTAACAAGGACGGTAAAATAAATGGACCGTACATGGTGGAATCATAAGAAAGATGACTCAATGCAGAAATATCAAACTTGATTTGATCCAAAAAACGTCTCAAATCAGAGGCTGTTTTATCAGCTGATGGAATTTCATTTATAGAATCAATATGAGCGTTCTTAATCCTATCTCTGTCCCCAAACTCATCCTTCAACTTCTGAATCGCTCGCTGAAACGATGAGTTAGAAGGACGCATGTGGTTGATTCTTTCATTAGCACGACCATGTAACAGGTTGTTAAGATAGTGGAACTTAGTGACATCTTCAATGTCGGTTCTTGACTCTATCTCAGAATAGAACGTGTCGTAAAATTCAGACCATTTTCGGATGTCTGAACCATCAAAATGGACCATCTGTAGCTTGGGTAACTTGGCAAAACTCGTGGGCTTAGAATGCGTAGGCTTACATGTAGGTGCAGCGGATACAACAGCGGGTTTTACAACATGTTTTTCAAGAAAAACTTCAATTTCATGCAGACCCTGTAAACTGTCACGCATGAAATCGTTATCAATTTCTAACTGCGCAAAAAATTCAGCTGACTGGATGAAATCGTCGGAATAGGCTTCCATAATTAGTTTATCGATATTTCGGATATCGTCTAACTTGGATTTCAAGAAGGTGAGATCGAAGCTGATGAGTTTATATCAGGAGATTCACTAGAAAGACATGCCTTAACTTTATTGAAAGATTTCTTAAAGTAAGAACGGTGACCGGCACGTTGCCGAGTGAGACTTGATAAAGTAGACATTTACAAGGAGTGAATAACACCTAAATATATAAATACAAGGGATCAGCTGATCTTAATACATGAAATTTATACAGCACATAAAAATGGAAACTTTTACATCAGGAGCTTGCGTTGTGTATGCGTTGCGTCGTGTGGTCACGGCACCAATTGTGGTATTCTTACCGACAAACAAAAGTTTATTCTAGTTTCATGAACAATTTTATTGAGAGTACAACAGAATTTGTATTTGTATGATTTTACACGTTGAGTTTCGTTGGTGAAGAAAAACAAAGTCAAGGTCATATATTTACAAAAGGATTCCACAAGATGAAAAAAATGTGAGATGATGTGCGTAAGATCATTGAGGGACAGAAAGAGCAACGATGAGTTGAGAGAAGCATTGGGTATCAATTCCATTACTAATAGTAATGTCATTCGCCGGAGCAGGCTGCGTTAGTTCCGGCAAGCTGTCAGAAGAGAAAAGCAGAATTAGCCTCGACGCATAATGAACTGTAAAGTTGAAAGCAAGCGATCCAAAGACCTCCCAAAGAAGAACTGGAAGGAGACTCTTGAGGTATGCATGAGGCCCCTGCCTACGAGAGGACGACGCAAAATACAGGAAAATGGAAAGCAACCATCAAAAGACGACCGTTCAGTCGAACAGCAACTAGAAAACAAGAGGAGGTTCGAGGAAAAAAGAAAACTTACATTGGATCGAGTATGGAATTCCTGGAGGACAAACCTGCCAATAAAACGTGTTGAAAACGAAATCGCATTCTAGTTCGGCATTCAGAGAGAGTTTCTGTGGGGAACGAGACCGAACTGTATGACGTGCACTCCATGCCTACCACGAATCTACATGCCTGCCGAGTTCTACCTGGTTTCTCTTCTTGTCAGACATTATCAAAGAAAGTTAATCCAATGGGACGCAGATCAGTTGTTGGTTAAAGTGAAATTTTCTATGTTTTCTCTCACTTAATGAAAAGTACCAAGTCTAGGGCCATGATTTTTGGCATGGCATGTCTTCAAGTCACTTCCCATAATGTGTATGTAATATTGTCACGTTTCTGATCAGCGATGTATACGGGAGTGGCTAAATGTGGATGAAATTGACCAAAATGTCCGCGTTTGCCGACATTAGTAGGCTTGCCAAATCTGCATGTGCTCACCTCTATAGATAAATGTTCATGAACATGAAAAAATGACTTAAAGACATTCCACGTCAAAAATTATGGGTCCATAGTTTATACTTTTCAAATAATAGAGGAAAACATAGAAAATTTCATTTTGACCAAAAATTGCTATCTACTTTTTCTTTTGCTATTGTTTTTTTCTTTGATCCTGTCTGACAAAAGGAGGAACGAAGAAGAACTCGGTAGACGTCCAGATTCGTGGTAGGCGTAGGGTGCACGTCATTATGTGAAAGTTTCATTTCCGACCTCGTTCCCTGCAGAAACTCGCTCTGACGGCCGGATTATTCACTGCATCTTGAGATCGCATCGGTTCACGATTATTTTTATATAAATTGAGGCAGAAAATGATTTTTTTCTTTTTGCTATCAGGTTTGACACACAAATATAGTCGAGTCAGTCGAATAACCCATTTATTAATTAATTTTTAAAGACAATCTGATGATCATCGTCTTTGAGCTATTTATTTATAGAAATTAGAATCTCTGCAATCGGTGGAAATTACCAAATATAATATTCAAATTAAGCAGCGAGAAAATGGATTATATTGATACATCCAACATAACAGGCTGCGGTCTGCATGCAGAAGCCATTGGAGCCATCTCAGGTTCATAACGAGAAGGGATAAGTCACCGTATACTTGTACACCCATAGGTTTATCCTAAAATACTCGTAGATATGTAACATCTTTTACCAGCAATCAGGTATCATTAATGAAGTGGAAGGTAAAGTAAAAACAGAAGAGAAATAAGAAATAAACACGTAGTTGACCAGTTGTCGGGGGATCATCTTGCTAGCATAGAAAAGTGAAAGAAAAACTCCACAAGTCGAACTGAAAAATGGTATTAAATAAACCAAATACATATAGGTCTTGAGAGTTCGCCAACTTCAAACGGTCGATAGCAACAGACGAGGTCACACTGTATGAAATCATGAAGTTTGTTGACGGAATTGGCGATTATATAACTGTAATATGCAACTATTCTATATACATGTAAGTATATGTTGTATATTTGATGACAAATATATACCACATTGAAAACTCTCACCATAAAGAAAGTATCCAATGAATTTGGATCACATCGTGCACATGCTAGTAATAATATCACGTGTGTTTTTGTGATGTTGAACTTCAAGCATGTGCATGTATTTTGCGCTAAATGCACTATGCATCAATTTACTACGCTTGGATGTAAATGCCCCCATTGGCCATTGCGCTCAATTTTCTGTCGGAGTTTGCTTCAGAGAAAACATTTATGACCGATGACTTATGAGGGGAGATTGTAGTCTGAAAGTTCGTGCTTCCTGTTGATTGTCGATTTGAGTATTATTACTGTGCTACTGTTAATATGAGAAAGTTGCACACTTTGATAATGGTGACGACCTGAATTCTCCTAATGTCGCTTCCCCTTGTCTGTCTCTCAAGTTGTTATATAACTATGTGTATTATCAGCTTTTTATGAACGATTTTTCGATGCTCTCCATGTCTCGCTTCAAACATGCCGTTCGTTTTTTCAATAAAAAATGCTCCGCACTGGATACACGCCTATTCGTACACGATAAACCGGTTCCGCAATATTATTTTCTGTTATTATAAATATTGAAAATTTTGCAAGAATGACTTTTGTTGTGATTGCTAGGTATATGTCCGATTGATAAAACCACTATTTAGTCAAACTTGTATTTTAATCACTTTTTATACCAGTCTGTTCATCAAATTTTTACGATTAGCTCACCTAAGTTTTAACAGAACGCTTTTTCTATCACTTTCATTTTACGTTTTATGTTTTAGAACTTCTTTTGCATTTTAATTCGCAATATTGATTTTATGCTAGCTGTCAAACTCCGCTGAGCATTTTTTTTTGTTTCTGTATCATTAGAGCGTTTGGATTCCCGTACAGAAAAAATTGGTATGAATCATACTATGAAACATAGTATGAAACAGACGTATGTAACATAGTATGAAACATACTATGGACATGTAACGCTCTGTCGTGCCATACCCTGGCATACGTATAATTCATACTATGACTTAACATAGTATGAAACTTAGTATGAAGCATACCCTAAATCATACTGAGCAAAATCATACTATGAAACATACCATGAAAAATCATATACGTATTCATACCAGACACACTGTGAAAACGTAGTATGAATCATAGTATGGAACAGACGTATGAAGCATACTATGAAACATGCTATGAACATGTAACGCTCTGTCAGGCCATACCCTAACATACGTACGATTCATACTATGACTTTACATAGTATGAATCATATTATGAAAATAGTATGCATACTCATATGGCACACGCTGTGAAAACATGATGTGAAACATAGTATGGAACAGACATACGAAACATAGTATGAGACGTACTAAGAGCATGTAACGCGTTGTCGTGCCATACGCATGAATCATACAAAGAAACATACTATGAAAATAGGTACGTATACTCATCCTAAACACACGTGAGTTTTCAGAGTATGTTCCTGACATAAAAATGCAACATATATGCATACAGCAGTATATCGTACGAAGGAATATCATGCATAAGCACATATGTTTTGATGTTGTACATATATTCTATAACAGCATGAATTCATTATTATATGCACCACTTATCATATGAATAATAACATGCATTCTGTATTCAATATGTCGTATTTTAATCTGAAAGGGAACAAAGTCAAAAGCACCTTGTCTCTCCGGTAACATGTCAAATGTAGCAAGTCAACTGATTTAGATAGAGAACATATCATGAGGGAAACAGCTATTAGCATCATTTTAAGATCAAAATAATTACAATTTCTCATACGTTAAAATGACATATACATGTATGGCATTCATTTGTTATAACACACGAACGACGTACCCATTTGATCAAAGATAAACATTTTTGTATGATTTTTTAAAATCAAAGTTAGAATGAAGAGGACGGTACCATAAACCCTCAAGCAGAAGATAAAAAAAGAAAGTGAAGCAACTCGTTAGCATTCAGTAGCATAAGCAATCTTAAAAGAATCCGTTACCGTTACTTGCAATGCAAGCAGCTAATAATAATGCTCCCACGTCAAGACAGTGTAAAGTTTATTGTTTTGACGTTCATACAAGTTCATTTATGCTTTCAATGGAAATAAACTAATGCTTATTATCAGAGAAATGAAAGGAACCAGGAGCCTTCTGAGTTAGACTGGACAACCCTGATGGGCATGTTGGAAAACTTCAGATACAATGACACACTAATAAAAGAATTATACACGTTTATGATAAGGTGGCAATTTCTCAAGCAATAATAGGAAAGATAAATAATCAAAATAAATATCAACAATATTTTTCGAAACTAATTGCATTAGCTTTTATTACTTTCATGAATCATGTTTGATAGAATTTACTATCTTAAATGTGTTGGTGTTCAAAATAGCGCTTAATCAATGGCAACTCAAGGAAATTACATGAGTAACACTTTCATATTTAACTTTTAGATTACTCAATAATGGACTTTCAAATTTTTACTGACATTGTAGAGATCCACAATACACATGACACTTTTCAAAAGTAAACTCGTTGAATAACTAATTCTTTGAGCAAAAGAAAGCTACCAGACACTTATTATTTCGTTTAAACAAGAATAATACCTGCTCTTATATGCATGGTAATCGTTAATCAAATTCTTATGATATCATCATGTTATGTAAAAAAATGCATGTAGGTCATGCAATTATGAGATGAGAAGGATCCAACTCGATGAATTCTTGGTTAGACTAAATATACATAAATGAATCATTTATGCATTAAAAATAAAACAAAATCGATGTGTTGGGCATCATCAGTAGGTTTTCACTATCATTTTCAAAACACGTTGAAATATTGTGGAGATACTGCGGAAGCTCCATAAATATCATTATTGCATTAATAATCATAGGAAAACAATGAGTAATATTTCAGAATTGCATGCATTAAGTACCATGCGCGTTTGATAAAATCGTCTCAGATGAAATTTTCAGCTTGTAGCAAAGACGTTTTGCATAAAGTATCTGAAAAGCATGAACAATATATACATATATATGAAAGAATTTCATTATCACAAGAATCAGAACTATTGACGAATTCGTTATCTGCAAATAATGTCATTATATGCTAGCAAAATAGTTATTTAATACTAGACAAAGATACTTAAATGAAAAATAATTATTTCCAATGACCTGAGATAAAAATGGGTACGTCATTCATCAGGAAGTCGAACAGCAACATTATGAAACATATTCAACGAAAGTTATATTTGATATCACTCATTAATTCTGTATAGATGACTGATAATCACCAGCATCATTCAGCATGGGTACAAAATTCGGGTTACGCATCAAACATCATAGTAGAAAAAATTGTCGCTACACACCATAGATTACTCCTGCACAATAACATGTAGTATGTGTGTATACGGTATGAATTTAAATAATCAATTATGACTGTTTCACAGTATGTTAATACATACGTATGCGAAATTCATACTTATGCATACTATGTTTCATACTATGATAATGCATACATATGCGTAATACATTTTTATTCATAGTATGTTTTTTAGAATGTCAAGACATACATATGCGCTATTCATATTTATGCATACTATGTTTCATACTATGATAATGCATACATATGCGTAATACATTTTTATTCATAGTATGTTTTTTAGAATGTCAAGACATACGTATGCGCTATTCATATCTATGCATACTATGTTTCATAGTATGTTAATACAGACGTATGCGCTATTCATATTTATGCATACTATGTTTCATAGTATGTTTATACACACGTATGCATTATTCATACTTGTACATACTATGTTTCATAGTATGTTATTACATACGTATGCGTTGTCATACTATTTTTCATACCTTTTCATAATATGATTCATACGGACTTATTTCTGTACGGGTTTACCATTCACACTATTAGTTATTCAATTTGATTATATATGTCTCAGGATGTATATGTATTTGAGCTATAAGTGGCAAATTCTATCTCACCAAGCATTAGTAGCATATTATTTATTTTTTCAATATCCAAAACTTTCAACCATTCGTTTAGGGAGGATAAACTTAAGGAGTTTTCTGTCACTTTTCTTTGCTGATCGATACACATGCTAAAATTTTCAAAAGCAGACTGAAAATTGCCCAACACCGATTTTGGATTGAACAAAGAATATGCCCGAGCAGGTATCCGAACGAATACAAACAAATAGGATCGTTGCAAATACCTGGGGATATCATTAGCATATCTGTCACGATGAAATGCAGAGAGAATCACACACGGAGCATGGATCCATGCCAATATAGAAATGCATTCATTCAAAGTTGAATATGCAGTATACAGTAGACGTTTTCCCTGAAGTTGAAAGAAACATTAATCTACGATTAAAACATCATCTACAGCTTCAGCTACACAACAGAAAGTATACAGCGTTTCATCACACCATGCACTAACGAAGGTAGAACCGAAAGAACGGGGTTAAAGAAGTCTGCTGAGCCCGAGTCATGTCTTTGTCAAGCCCATTGATCAGTTAATCAGTTATAGCGTGTCACATATATCATACAATTAACTTCAACTAGGATACGTTAAATGGTTGTTGTCTTTGTATGAATGGCCAACATATGTATTAGGTTAATATTTATCTATTTTGCGAGTAATTGAGGTTGTCATACTTGTATGTCAAATACTGCGATCACATGTCATGTAGTCCACAAGTGAGGTACTGCAACAATATAGTAGATAGATCATCGATTTAGTGGAGTTAAATGTTTATGAGTCAAATAATCAGTAATTGAACAATGGAAATCTGTTGCAGTTTTCAATTTAGAGACACTGTTCAGTTTCGTCGACCAATTACATCAATATCAAATTTTGTGTA
This sequence comes from Prostheceraeus crozeri, assembly GCA_907163375.1. Taxonomy (NCBI): domain Eukaryota; kingdom Metazoa; phylum Platyhelminthes; order Polycladida; family Euryleptidae; genus Prostheceraeus; species Prostheceraeus crozeri. The sequence goes on from CAJQUW010012692.1 coordinate 252,300, forward strand.
TGAAGACAAGAAAGACCATACTTATAACTACTAACATTAAGGCAATAAGGAGCTCATAACTCTCAATTTCATCATGCCGACGATTATATGAAACGTTCGAATAACACCGAATGCTTTAGCAGATGAAATTGCTATTTACGAGTAAGTAATTGAAATAATGCAATACCATACTATAAATATTTTTCATCAGCCAAACGTTCACTATTCAGTCTTCTCAAAGTAAATGTAAACTTTCAACACAAAGTATGATTTCATCATTTATGACAGTTTACCACAATAATCTGATGAAGTTATCTGTAAATGCAACATAGCCGGCAGATTAAGAAAGTTTAAATTTTTGCAAATTTCATGTAGCCTTTCATTTGAGTCTGCATCGACACACGAACGATGACTTTTGCTGTCCGCTTGACTAATAACAAATCTATTGATGTAGAATAAGCGGATATGTACATTGGAAAAGAATCTCTAACCCAAATATGCTGTTCGCAGAAACTTTTTCCACTTAGACCATTTGTTACCAATTATTCGCAAATTGAATGCTACTGGTGGCCATAAAACAGAATATTGCACATTTGAAGAAAAACTAATTAAAATTATGTGTAATTAATTTAGATCAAATAGAGCTGTTCGCATCAGTATAGAACATATTTATCATAGAAAATTTGATAAAAACACAAACCAGGAAGATTCATGCTATGGAACAGCACATGAATAATAAGCATTTCATCACGTAGTGTTATTATCTTACGCTGTAATATATAACAAACTCACTGAAACACACAAGTAACCATTCGTCCACGCTATATTGAATTACTGGCTCGGATGCAATTACAAAGTACTGAATGTATTTGATAAGCGATTGCGATTCTCATCAAATGAATTTAATAGGATGAAATTCGTGAAAATATCAAAGAAATGTGCCTAATTCAAGATAATAATACTTCTGAATTCTGAGAAGACTTAGTGCAATTGATATCAATAATTTACTGCTCATTGAGATGAATTGATTGATGAAATTGCAATCGATTTGTATCAATAGACCTATTAATTGAAATCCTTGGTTACAAATCAGATAAACAATAAATGAAAGCATGAGCAAATATGCATGACTTCCTTTCTACTATTCTATAATAGCATGCAAAAACATCTATAATCTTGACTTGAAGGTTTAGATAACTATAGATGCCAAGAATACTAATAATCAAACATTTCGGGATGCATGGGAAAAATGCATGGTTTTCAAACTCATAAAAGATGTTACAAGAATTCCTCCTAAATGTGATTTCAAACTTGAAATGTGGCCTGAATAATGTCGATCGGATGTTAAATATTCTATGTTTTCTGATGTTAATTTAACAACACAGCTGTTACAGCTACACTAGTCCATGTTAGAGGCAGAAATAAGAAAAGAACGATTAGTGAAGAGCGTCTTGGGATTGAAATGGTTTGAATAGTTAGAATGGGAAAGATTATACGCTGCAGTGCATTCTCATCTAAGGCACACGAGCAATACCTTTGCCATCGGACTTTGTCACCGCTACCGATGCTGAGAAAACAGTTGGCAATGAGACAGAGTGGTTTACGGAGACTACGAACACTTACCTCTGGGCCGAGGCAATTGAGGCAATAATGGCGGTAGTCCATCTTCTGGAAACTTGCATTGATGAATATGAAATTCGATCGTGTTGATACAAACTCGAACCAGATATTCAACAGTGGAAGCATAAACACTCGAATTGTACTGGTACTGCAAAACGAGATAGACAAATTTTAGAGGATGGATCAACAGATGTTATCTCAAACACTTCTGAAAAGCACATTTTTAATAATGAATTTGAACGTCTTATAATTCAATCTTACCTTGTACAGAATAACAAGAAAGGCCATGAGCCAATGCACGCGGGTTATAGGATCAAGCAGCCATAAACTGAAATTCGGAGGCTGTGCGTCACTCGCATAGCGTTGTGGTGACGGACTGTAGCGCAACATGTTGACAGTCAGATGCATCACCGTTGTCCCCATTTCAAAATTGCGGTCCAAAACTTGTGCCACGTTTGAGATAAAAGCATGGAAGACGGTTGAGTTTCTGAAATTAGTGAAATTTAAATACTACACATTTCAAGGACATCTTCTCCTTGAAATCTCCTCCATTTCCCCTCCAAATTATCAGACAATTTCATATTTTTTACATGCCATATGATGTATATAGCTCCAAAGGTCATTTCGTAGAGAGATGTGGATTCAACCCCTTCGCTGCCAGACAGCTCAGACAATGACAGTGATGAAATATACTTCAATATTCTTTTAACCTGTATAAATTAATCATATTCCTGCATTCCGTTAAGTGATGGGCTACAGAAACTCATTTCCACTGAGGAAATCCCAAAACAGGTGCTGGCATAAATGCGAAATATACTCAGCAATGCCTTTCGACTGGGTCAGCCAGTCATCATTAGACGAGTGACCGTCTACCAGTGGGACTGGTCATTTACTGTCAATGACAGTTCACTTGGAATGACATTGAAGAAATGACATCGAAGGAAACCTAAACACGAAGGAAGTGTGTTGGCTAATTCACACTCTCGACGGATGGTCCGGTGGCCTTGTGGCTTGTGGTTGGAGTGTATTCTTGCACATCTTCTAACTCCAACGTCGCTGGTACGAATCTACCCACGATTGATGAGGTCAAATAGGCCGAAATATGTCTCGTGGTGGCTGCATCTGCTGAGATATGACAAACGAACTCTAGACAGTAATGAATTTATAAGATGAAAGAAGTCCCTGCTTAATGCTCTTCTTTATTTTTCAAAACGTGCGAGGCCTGTCAGCCGCTACAGGCGACCATCGTCAGGCAAGTGATCGATGAGAGACTGCTGTGGATGAGCTCAAGTCGTCAAATGGTCTTTCATTCCACGCAGAACATAGCGCAACTGCTCACAATAAAACACAATGCGGTAAGAGAAAACACACGAAACAGTTACTACTAATAAATCGACAGTATGATTAATAAGACCTTAAAAACTACAAGAGAAAAGTAAAAAGTCAATAATTCCAGTTGCTGCTTTAAGAATTATGAATCAATGGAATCAATCGAGTAAAATTTTCTTTGGTCGCCTGTAGCGTCTGAAAGGCCTACAGGCTTGGAAAAATAAAGATGACCATTAAGCAAGGACTTCTCTCATCTTGGAAATTAATGGCTGGTCCTTGATTTTTTTGAAACAGTAATGAATGTGGACCACTTGCATGAAATTAATTAAAGTCATGCCACTAAGAAACGAAGAAGCAAGTGAAGATGGCTTAAAATTATATTAAAAAGAGCTTTCCATTGAGTTATTTTTATGGCTACTTTTAAAAGTGACCTCACTGTTTCCACACTATTTTCATTCTCGACGACGTCCTCTGATGATAATGGATAAAACAGAGATTCCTGTGAATCTTTTGACTTTGAAGATGAAAAATGATATATTTGAAGCAGATGAATTCTTGCGATTGGATCACTTAGAAATATGCCCACAGCCATTGTCATAGCACATTCATAACATACATGATTTCTTAACATAGTATGGACGATTATTGCAAATCTTCATAAGTCATAATCGTCACGGTCATAATCAATAGAGCAATATTTGACAAGATTTTGTGATAATCATCCCAATTGTGTACTTTCAAAAAGTCTATGATACTGAGAAATGCTTCTATTCTCTTCTCTGTGTGCGCAAATTTGAATAATGCATGGAAAATAAGACTCACTTGTCACGAAAAATTGGTTTGCATGCCAATTACAATTCCTTTTGCCGAAAGTCTTACAAAATTAATTTGGTAAAGACTATCTTCATGAAATCCAGACGGATTTGTTCTCCTAAGTTCATTCTACCAGAAGAAGAATTCCTGCGTAAGCCTCTTGCCGATGATGGTTACCCAGAATGGCTTATCAGGAAGTATTCTGCACCCGTGGCAAGAGCTCCAGTTCCCACCGCAAAGAAGAAACCTGTCTTCTTCTCTCTACCTTATTATGGTCGCTCCAGTGAAGAGACTGTGCGTCAAGTGGTGAAGGCTATTGAGAGAGTCTAGATGCATGTCAAAACCATCCCTTTCTTCAAGACATGTCGCCTCTCCAGAAATGGTCGCAAGGATCCAGTGCCTACAGACAATCTTTCCAATTTTGTCTATCAATTCAACTGCATCTGCGCGCGGATTGTATTGGCAGAACAGCACGACCCTTGCATCGCCGAATTGGAGAACATGTCCTGAAATGGCTGTGCAAGAATGGCAGGAAAGCAGCATCATCTTTCATCACCCGGCATCTCATTAACTGTGATTATAGCATTCATCGTTTTTCTATGATAACATGTTCTGGCAAGCTTGAGCTTTCAACTACTGAGGCAACTGCCATTCATTTTTACAGTCCATCTCTGTGTTTACAGAAAGAGTTTGTTTTAAACTAATCTTTCCTTTAATTTTGATTATTGTTTCTTAATGTCATGCATGTCTTATTATCATTTCATGCCAAACCAATGCAGTGTGACGTCACCATTTGTATGCAAGTCGCTCTTCAGCATTACACTGATGAATGTTTACCCATTAAGTGACAAATACAGCTGTTGTTATCAGTTCTGCGGAAGAATCTCTATGAAACGCAGCGTGGCCAAGGAATAAAAATTTTTCGTGACAAATGCTTCTATTCTCGTTAATTTGTTAATGGCGTTACGGGACTTAGTCTGATGTTGAATGATACTGACACTCGTACTGCTACACTAGCATTTTGTCATTGGTAGTAAATGAACATTAAAAAAAGAGAAGGTTTGCACTGACAATGCAGGTAACAAACTCGTCTGAACAAAGTTCCATCTATGGCAGCAAATGGGTTAAATTTCCAATCATTGATAACTATGTAAGAAGTAGCACAATCGTTACATTACAAACTGAATTAGAACACAGCCGAAAATTATCATTACTCACCGAATGCTGGATGGAGGAACTGTGAATGATTTCTCTTGCTGCATGTATCCCAGCAAAAGTCCAAGATGACGTATAACAACCGATTGAGCTTTACTTGCTTGGCGTTCTTCACTGATTGTCTTCAGGTCACAAGCAGCCATGAATTTGAGCAGCAATGATACCAGTCTATGAACAGTATCACGGTCCAATCCTTCCAAATCCAGAGCTTGTTGAAGTCGTGCAGCAAAATTGCTTTTCTCATCCAAATATTCACGAACTTGCATACCTGGTAAGGACGTGACATTCTGTATTTTTGGCGCTAAAAATGAGCCAATTAGTAACGTGTGTGCGCGACGTCAGAGGGCCAGTGCTATTGGCCGCAGATATAATTTAGACCGTGGTTTTTGTAGTAGTTCCGAACAGTGATCACTGCAAACGTGCTCAGACTATCAGTACGTGGATTCGCGCGCAGTGGTTTTCATTTGAAATACAACCGGATTTATCCTATAAAGCGCGCTCAAAAGAACATAAATCATGGAATAAATGATGATTGTCATAATATTATCGTAGAAAATCCCCGGGACCATATGTCTGATGAATCAATCCAGACTTCAAAAGACTTCAAGATTATGTTGTTGCGCAGAGTGGAAACCGACCGCTGACTTTAACGACCCAGACAAGCCTACATTTCAAGGCGACTTTTATCTATATTTTTCGATCACTGCATTTAAACAACGGAACAGAGTTGTCACACGTGTAAAACTATGCTAATAAGCATAAAACTGAAATTTCTTAAGCTCAGAAATAACGTGAAATGGGTGTTTAATTACGTGCGAACATAGTGATAGACATTTGATGACATTGTGATTAATCACAAGCCATGACAATTTTCAAAAATGATCTCACTAAGTAAGCTTAAATCGAGGATTTGGCAGACCTGTGTTCATTGAACGAGATCTTGTTGAAAAAATGTTCCAGATGTGCAAATCATAAAGACTACTTATAAAGACGGTCTCCTAGGCTAATTAAATGTGATTGATGCGCAAACTTGCTTAATTTTGACTTGTGAATTGAATTTTATTTGGCATTATGACTAGAATGAGCCTGGCTTGAAGTCTGTCTGATGCCGGCTGCTAGTTGACTTACATGAGATTGCCAGAATGAACGGGCCCAAAGGTCTCGGGACGCTAGACCTGACCATCCGGAGATTGATCAGCTGACGAATTGTATGGACATGAACTGAGAATGCAGCTGGTTGTCGAGCCAGACCTCCCCTCAAAACTTGAGCATTATTTGTATTGTGATGTATTATTTGATCATCATCAAATAAGTAGCGAGAAAATTCCGATTTCCCAAACTACGTTTATTTGATTATGAGTGCTAGATTATTATTCAATTCTATTTATTTGTTGAATTTTTATTCGAGACTTTAATAATGTTGTCACCGCTAAGTATGCCACTTTGTAGATGTCTTGCCTCATGATACTAAGAACTTGATTGGAAAATAGTGGTGCATTATAAGTACGTCTATTTCATTCTTTGCAAAATGCATTGCAATGGCTTAATTGTTTTCATCTTTTTCCTTGCTAATGCTTGGATTATTCATCAATCATTAGAATTGATACTCATATTCAGAGGCATTCATGACTGCACCTTAACCATAAACAGACCTTAGCCTAATAAGAAATTATTTATATCATGCATACTTACTTTCTTTCTGCGTGCTATTTATATATTTGTGCTGTTCATCAGCTATGTACGTCATAGAAAAATTGTATCAAAAAGAAACACGTATATTGTATTTCCCATGAAAACCAGACAACATGCACGTATGCTGATGGACTGATGGATTTGGACAGTCATCAACGTGTAAATCTCAACCATTGTAGATCACAGCATCAACTTGGTCTCAAGTGACTTGGCTTTATACAGCCAATAGCTTTATACAACACTATGTGACTTGTGATTAAGTACATCATCTGATTGAACATCTGAAGTTACTTCAAAATTCTGTGTAATTGTCTCTGCTAATCATATACGTTGCAATCATGATCTCAATAAAAATGTAGAAGATTTTGTAAATTGTGAGTTCACAAATATTACCGATCATTTTCATGCATTTTTTCGAAAAATGCTGAATTATATAACACTAGAGTTCACGTGTGCGTGTTTTTCGAAATTAACAAGACATTCATACAGAACGCAGCGCAGTAAAACAATGAAAAGAAAATGAGTCAAGTTGCGTGACACTAGGTGACATCATAGGACTTTTAACTTTTATTATGAGCATTTTTCTATTTTGATTTATCAAGGCTTGTAACACTACAAAATGTAGTCAACTCAAGGCAGTTGGAGGACGAATTACGAAGAACTTGAAATACTCGTCTCAGTTATCTAACTTGAAGATTAGAGCAACTCTTCAGCAGAAAGGGAAAGTGGCAAATTTAAAATAGTAATTATGTAGAAAAATATCAATCTGCAAGGTATTGCCCGAAACCCGTGAGACGACATACAGAGGGAAGCCAGCATGCGGCAAGAATACCTTGAGGAAGTATATAGCAAGCATATATAGGAAGTATATCGCAAGTATCCTTAAATGCATAATCTCCCTTAAATCTAAAGTGATTTAGAGAAAGCATTACTACCTTATAGCATGGGACAAAGAACGGTATTTAATACAGAGTCTAGAACTCAGCAAATGAAATACGGCAAGTTGTCAATTGCTTATTATCACAGATATTCGTCATTCTAGCGAAAAATGCATCGAGTTACACGGTTCTAGGGACTCCTTATCCATAACTGTAGTCCTAATCAGCTGATCCCATTGATTTTTACTGCACTTTTCAAGAATTTGCTTCTGCTCTATGGCGAGGTTCAATTCAATGCTTAACCTCATACGTTTGCAAATTGTCATCACAAAACAGCACCCGATCGCCAATTCATTCTTAGCTGGAAATATGATATACATTTGACCTGGAAATGATTTATCAGGATGATGGAATGCTTATGACCTTGAAAGCTATTTACAGAAGTCTTAATAACCTCAACTCAAATCAGATCAGCAGTGGAAAATCGAAATGTGAGCAATATTTAAATTGCTATAGCTGCTTCTCTCTGTGAAAAGCTCGTCGCATGCTCATCGAAAAATTCAGCAAAGATCCACCATCAGCAGCATGCACGCTTTTAGACTTGAACAGGCGCTTTAATAATAATCTTTACATTTGATATTACAATAACCTTCACGCAGTTGAAACAGAGTCCATCAGATCTCCATCTATCACTTGCTGGGACATGATATCAGCAAAACATCTTTAATTTACCATACTATTCATTCCACTGTGTCAGGTGAAGTGTACAAGGATAATCTTGAGTCAGTGTTGCCCTCATTTTTCAATGGTCAAAGCAACCACAGCTCATTGCTTCTACAAGATGAGGCAGCGACGCACAATTCTATCATTGTCCACAATTACCTCAATGTATACCTCAGTGAAATATAATAATAATAATAGCTTTATTGCATATCAGACATATTCGGACATGGCATTACATCGCAATGGGAAAGAAGTACACGTTAAGCGTATTTGATAAATGAGCTGCCGTAACGGCTGGTATTCGACATCACTTTGCGGCTAGTGTTCCCAAGTCGACTGGAGTACCTGCTGGATTCAACGTTGAAGATAATGTTCAGGGGATGGCTAGGGCTCTCCTCGCAAGGCGCTTTCCTAGGTCGTCACAGAAATCAGGAAATTTCTTTTTGCGCGGCAGATCGAACATCCGGCACAATCGGTCTTCAAAATTTTGAGACTTGGATGAATCGGCATTTCTTAATGTTGCACCACGCAGGATGCCCGTAGCTTGGATTGGACGGATAGCTTGAATTGGATATGGATTGGACGGATGCGTTTGTGTGATGATAATTTGCTAACGCATTAATTTAAGCATTGAATTCAATTTTGCCACAGAACTTAAGCAAATTCTTGAATAGTGCGGTATAAATCCGCGGTATCGGCCGAAACACTCTGTATACCATTTCTTCGCATGTAGAGCAGTTACTTAAACTGCTGTGAAGTACGCAAGCTGTACTTAGTAAAAATATGATAAAAGAAGTGATGAGCGCTACACTGTAAATGTATTTGATACTAGCATATTGGAACTGCTGTTTTAAGCAAATATGCATAGATATTACTAGAAAAATATAGCTTTTCATCGAACGAAAAACAGCAGTTTTCATCGACGCATTCTAAGTGAGTAAATATAGTTTAACGAGCTTACTGCTATAAAAACAATTAGCATCGCGGCATATGTATCAAAGAAGCCATGCTTATCCTCAGGCCACATTCTCAAACACCTACGTCATCTAAAGATCATAATTCACGTACCTATCTTTCCTTGAGCAAAAGATTGCATGGATCAAAAATCTTTATCATTTGAATGAAAACACATAAAAATACTAAGATTTTCAATAATGCTTTCCATCAGTGCAACATTGATTTTAAGAGAATTTCGTATTTTCTAATGCAGATACACGAATTGCATATGCTTAGGGTTGCCAGGTGCAGACTTGATGAGCTGCAAGCTCTTCACCGCTAAGAGCATTCCGAGCAGCAGGTAGGCTTTGCAAAAAGTATCCGTTACTGTCAGATAATTTTAATGACGTCACATTTTGATGATTGATGACATCACAAATCAGTATATAGCACGAGTAAAAAGTAGTATTTAAACGTAGTTAGTAGCAATTAACAGCGAAAAATTGTAATTATCCTATCAGATTTTCTAACTGCAAACTGTAAAATACAGTTAAAATACGAAAAGCTACCTTGACTGTGTACAATCTACATTTCTCGTAGCATCTAATTATCAGATTGACAACAAAGTTCTGTCGCAGTATATTGAATGTCTAATTATCAGATTCGTCATTCGTGTTTGATGAAGATCTTCACCAATTTTCTGCGATTATTTCAACAGTGAAAAATAGCTTTACTAAAAATCACTGTCTTGTGATGTAAACAGTTTGTGCTAAAAGCGTTTCATGAAATAATAAGACAGCAGTGATAATAAAGCCTTTTAGTATTTTTAACAACTCATCACATGAAAATTCATTTTAATGCATTCGACTGTATTCATTTATGCTTACATTTTACATTTTTGGCAGATTTTCCACGTCATTGAAAGCATATCTAACAGCACTTCATTTAATTAATTTCAAAAGTCTGATGTTCCTTAAAGTCTATAACTTACTTTCAATGGCGTGGAAAATCTGCCAAAAATGTGTCCTTTGCTTATCGAGATCAAATGGCAACCCTACGCATACTTGATAAATTGACAGCATGAGAATGCATGAATAATCATATGTGTATTCGCACGCGCAAAAATGACATTTTTGAATATCGATATTGTCAAGATTTTTATTTCATATCAAAATAGTCCAGATCGAAGGCAATACAATGTGAAACGATTTATTTGAAAAAAATAATAATTACATATGTTAGGGGTCGTGCACATATTACGTGATGCGTAAGGGGGAGGGGGTTCAACCGATATGTCACGCGGTATCACGTGGGGGGAGGGGGTACACAGACAATATCACGTGATATACCACAACCTTATACTCTTCTTTCAAATAAAATGCAGTATCAATTAGAAGTTGTTATTTTGACGAAAATAAATGCTACTGATACCTTGAAGTATCTCGAAGCAGAAATCGATTGAATGTTTGGAAAAAACACAAGCGGTTTGAATACAAAATAACGTCACATGCTTAGCTGAGTGACGTCATATTCAAGAATCAAACGTTTTCTCCGTTGAAACAATGGGCTTGCATGGCCTTCTGTTGATCAGCTACTGACTTCAGTGAAATTTTTTTTTATGGGGGGGGGGGTAGACCAGAATATCAGGTGATATGGGAGGGGGGTTCACAAGATATATCACGCCGCATCACAAGGGGGAGGAGGGATTTAAAATTTCGTAAATTTGATATCACGTAATATGTGCACGACCCCCTTACTACTGGTTTAAATATACATCGAACACGATATAAAACTTACTTTTGTGGGTCTCTCGAGTCTAATTTCTATGACACTACACAAAACTACTAATATATCCACAAGTTAACCTAAGATAAGTGCAATGTCAGATGCTACTCAAATTGTAATTTTTACTCCTTTTAGATATTCCATTTTATGATGATTTCCTTTCAGATTGTTTTAAATACGACGGTAAGATACATGTATATCTCCAAATATGTCAGACGTGTTGAGAAATGAGCATAAATGTATCTCCTGCATCTCAACATTGTCATCAGAGTATGCACACTCTGATGTGTGTTGTGCATCAATAATGAATCTCAAAACGTTTTTGATGTCACATTTCTATTTCTACTGCATTTCTAATGAACCAATAAATGATAAAATTTACATGACATTGTACACTAATAATCAATTTCAGTATATGAGTGCACTGACATATCATTGAAATGGAAATTAAATTAGTTCGGAAACCCATATGTCTTTTACTATTAATACGACAACGGACATATCTAAACATGGGATACATAGAGCTGTAAATAAATTAAAGGTGGGGACGGTCATGGTCAAAAATGACTTCTTCAAAAAATAGTTACCCAACAAATATTTTTCACTTGGAAATATCGATTGAAATATTTCCCATTGATCACATAATAGGAGAAAATAGACCCCTAAGGAGCACGATGATATTCTTTTCAATATCCACTGCTCACAAATGAAGAGTATCCTTGAAGCGCTGATAGATGATTTATCAATTTTCATAGTAGAAGGATGCTCTTTAGCATACTTTACAGATTGTGATAAGTTAGCACAGTACGAACAGAGGTGTAAATCATACATTGTTCCGGTCGTAATAACAGAAAAATATCTTCCTCCGGTGCTACATAAAAACAAGCCAAACATTTAGTCACGATGAATTGATTTGCTTGCCATCTACAGATTGTTTCATAAAAAATGGATCACCCTTAAACATCGCCTTAACTTCAACTTTGTCTAACTCCGCAAAACTTGAACGAATTTCTCTGAAATTTGGAAGATATGTCAGTTGTGCTTACTAATATCATTGTTGGAAATTTCAAGCATGAATATTGAGTTGTTTTCCTGTTATAGATAAAAAAGTAGTAGATAATTTGATCTTCATTTAGCAATGTTACACAAAATCATACCTCACTCTTATAAAATTATTTCTGTTTCCTTTGTTATGTAATATGTTGTTCTACAAGCCAAAAGCTATCAAGCAAAACAAAAATAAAGAAAATCGGTCAATCAGAGCCAGTATAGCACCATTTTTCATCAACAATAATGTAACTGCTACATGTGATTAACTGGACTTCATGTTTCATAGCTTCCTGACTTCGTTGCGGTGGTGTTGGCAGCACTCCTGATTGCTTTCAGCTAGAAATCTATCTCTTACCGGTTGAAAACAATACAAAGCACAAATGAACAATAACGAGATCGCATTCACAAAAGGCAAACTGTCAGCCTTGCCAGAACTAGGGTTTTCTTTGCGAGCTACAAGCAAGCGACTAAATGTCCCTTACACAAATGTGCATCGATGGCATAATGATGATTTTCGACTCTGTCGTAAAGAGGGCTCTGGCCGTCCACGCAAAACATCCAAACGTAGAGACCGCCTAATTTTGAGATTTGTTAAAGTTGATCCAAGTCTCTCGTTAACTGAGATGGCTGCACTAGACTCGTCTATTTCTAAGTCCACTATTCGTAGAAGACTTATTGAGTCGAATTTCAAGAGCTGTAAGAGGCCCTCTCAGATCGAATCATCAGATCAGCATACAAAAAGACGTCTCAGATGGGCAATGAGTCATTGTCACTGGCGAAATCAATGGGATCGGGTTGTCTGGTCTGATGAGGCATCAGTCCGTCTGAAGGATAGTGATGGTCTTATCTATGTGACCACCACGTGGATGTTTTACGAATGAACATCGGCCAAATGACAGATCAACTTGGTGATCCATCGACTTGGTTATTTATGGATGATAATGTTACGTGTCACAGGAGTAGTAGAGTCAACTTATGCAAGTCTCAATTAGGGCTTAGGACATTATCTTAGACAGCTCGTTCTCCTGATCTGAATCCCATAGAAAATGTATGGAGTATTCTAAAGCGTAACGTTCGTCGTTCACTGCTACCTACAGATGGCGCATCACAACTTACGTCACTGTTAAAAAGAGAGTGGAGAAAGTTAGATCAGTCAAAAATCAACGATATCATCGAATCAATGCCTAGACGAATTGGTAATGTCATTGACAATAAGGGTAGGGCCACAAAATATTAGCTTCTTAATTAAGAACCGTTACTGCATCATAGCTTATCAGATTATATAAGGACATTTAAATATATTAGGGACATGAAATAATATGAAAAATGTTTTCTGTATCATACTTATGTTTTATTTAGTCAAATTTTAGGATGATCCACTTTTTATGAAACGGACTGTATTAGCACAGTATTGGATTAAAAGACCATTATTTCCAGATGCTCATGATTGTTGTTGTTGTTGTTGTTTTAACCTGTTCGGTGTGAAGACACATTGATGTCAGTCGCTACGGACGACCGATTGCCCTCAGATAGTTCAGTAATTGGGTGGCGGAAATTTGGTTGGGGTCCGGGTGGATGGTATGGAAACTGACATAACGCTGCACATCCCATCTTGAGCACTTGATGAGGTTGTGCCCAGGCTTTCTGGGCATCTTCCTGTCCTTCAGGCTTTCTTCCTCTTCGCCACATTAATCGCAGATTGCCTCCTCTGCCAAGCCGATGCTATGGCGATACCTCTTGAGAAGAAGAGAATGCCCTGTCCTGTATCTTGCAAGTTCGGTGCGTTCTGATCTACTCAAACTGACTTCTTCTTGATGGTTGCATTTCCAATTGCTGTCATTCCTTTTCCATTCGTTGGCAAGGCTTCCTCGTATTTTTGTTTTCACTGTGTCGATATCGATAGGAATGTCTCTCTGGTCTAGACTAGTGGCATCTTTTGCTCATGATTAAAATAAAGTGTTAAAAGATACAAAAGAGCGCTAAACGCTTTCAAATTTCTTTTCGACTCGAATATCAATCTAATTGCAGCAAAATTATACCTGCCTAGTGTCCCTATACATACTTTTCTAGCTATAAATAGTGATTTCATAGCATTCAGCATATCAGTAGATTGAAAAATTAAATGAAAAGCCATGATTTTGATTAATTTAGGATGTTGTCATCATGAAGCAAAGGCTATTCCCAAAATCTATCAAAAGGAAAGCCTTCTCTAAAACTTATTATGATATTGTGTTACTTTGACGAAACTAGAAACCTCTTTATCGGCAGATTGTATGGAATCCTTAAAAAACCAAAAGACATGCTTATTTGACGATAAATGATGTTTAAAAACTACATGAAGAAGGCATGAATAAGGAGCAAAAATTACCAACGTGAATGATATGCGAAATAATATAATCCCGTCTGAGATGCATCTGAGCAATAAATAACATGGAAATATTGAAGGAATTGATAAGTTATAAATATGCGAATATGACGTCTCAAATCTAAAAGTAGTAACTACATATTATATAATTCTTTTCACACAAAATAAGCGCTTGATTTGCAGGGCATTAGTCCATGGTGAATTCAGTGACACGGTAGGTTGTGAAACAGAAGCATAGAATGTGTTGAAAATGTCAGAAGATGTGATTAATAAATCATACTCACTGGACGGGTAAAAATTTACAGTCAGATGATCTAAATGAAAGTGGTTGACAATGAATTCTCCGACAATTCATGTAATTTACAAACATTTGCAAAATGTAACTACATGTAGTGAGTGCTTCATAGATTGAAAGGCTCAGTCACACACGACATTTCTCGCGCAACTAAGAAGGTAGCTGCTTCTAATTGTTTCTGCTCGCTCAGTCGGTGCAACCTCACAGCAGGCAGTGTACTATGACAGGGCTACATGTCTATTTACATTGTCTCGCTTTTATCAAAGTTGATTCCACGACTCAGCGAAGGCATGTCTTCCAGTACTTATGGATTATCTTCCCCCATTTTTTCAAACTTGTCCAAAATCCGTGAAAACAAATTAATCGTCAAACTTAATTCAGATGCACCTAGTTGAGGACATCTACTACCCACATACAGAACATTGAACAAGTACTTTTGAATTAGAGATGATAATTTGAGTGTAGCGATGTCACCAACTTGATCTGACTTCGTCTGTTCGACGCATTATTACTGTTCGTGTGTGAATTGTTCTCTCTCCATCTTAGTCTCTTTAGATGCATTTTCAAATCCAACGACACCTATTTGAAGTGACATTAGTGTATGGGATGTCACTTTGGTCATTATCATTTCACAAGTTATCGCTGAATGAATTCGCTGGCCTCAAATGCTATCGGTTCAGGATGCGTTGAACACATTGAGTCAGATCAAGCTGTTGAAATCGCTTCACTTCAAGTTGTCGTCTATAATTTAGACAGATACGTGGTGTGATCCAAAATGTCCCGGACTAACCTACTTGCAGATAACCTGTGATAACGAATACTACTTCAGATGTAAATTTAGGTCTTTAAGGCATGAGAAATATGGTTGCCGAAATTTTTCCGGTCAGTTTTCTATT
Organism: Prostheceraeus crozeri; assembly: GCA_907163375.1. Taxonomy (NCBI): domain Eukaryota; kingdom Metazoa; phylum Platyhelminthes; order Polycladida; family Euryleptidae; genus Prostheceraeus; species Prostheceraeus crozeri. The sequence goes on from CAJQUW010012692.1 coordinate 267,876, forward strand.
TTTTCAAAATTTTCAAACATTTTTGTCTGAATTTCAAGATTTTCCTAAAAATTCTAGCGATTTAGAATTAATATATTTAGATTAACTTGACAGTTAAGCTATCACTAATAACCTGACTAATAATTAACGGAAAAACAAATGTTTTGTTCCAGAAAACAGTTTACTTTTCAATGTATGAGCCGTTAGCATTCGTCACTTTTTGCCAAGGAAGTCTCAATTCACAAAAAGCTTTATGAAAAAATTCCGGTGTCAAAGAATCAAAAAACTCAGTAACTGCATCCCGCAGTTCAACTGGCGATTCAAAATGGTGTCCACGAAGATGCTTTTTGAGGAATCTAAACAGATAGAAGTCACTTGGGGCCAAGTCAGGTGAATAAGGAGGATGGCTCAATAGTTGAAATCCGTTTCTCGTTAAGGCATTGGTTGTCTCCTGCGAGGTGTGAATCGGAGCATTGTCATGAAGCAAGTAGAGGGGAATGTTTCGTGGCTTTCTTATTTTCTTCCTCGCTTCAGATAACAGATTGGAATAATATTCGCTATTGATTCTTACTCCTTTATCCGCAAAGTCAACCAGTTGGATTCCCGAACCGTTCCAAAAGACCGTCAGCATCAACGACCGGCGATGTGATGTTCCGGATCGCATTTTCAAAGGGGCAGACTCGCCTGATTTTCGCCACTCTGCAGATTCTCGCTTACTTTGAGGCAGATACAAACTTAAAGGTGTTTCATCCTCTGTAAGGATGCAGTTCAGAAACTGATCTCCGTGCATTTCGAGGAGATCCAAATTTGACTGTGCCGCCAGAAGTCTGTTCTCCTTCATTTCAGGTGACAGAAACTTCGGTACGAAACGTGATGCCAGTTTGCGATATCCAAGTCTTTCGATGATGTCATGACAGGAGTGATAACTGATTCGCAACTCTCTTGACAACTCACGGATGGTTATCCTTCTGTGTGCTGTAATCACTTCATCGCACTGACTCGATTTCTCTTCCGGAATCTCCTGCGGCCGACCAACAGTTGAAAAATCTTGCTCCACAGATTGTCTTCCGCGTTTAAATTCGCTTATCCAGAAATAAGCAGTAGTTCTCGATGGAGCTTTGCTTCCATATGCCAGGCTTAATTCCTTTAGAATGTCACCATTAGCGAAGCCGCGGATCAGGAGGTATCGTATCACACTGCGATGTTCGACTGAAGACACGCTTGTCACATCCATCATGAAAACTGATAGAACAAAGAACCATCGTTGACACGGATTTCTTAATGAATGCGTGCTGAATGAACTTCACTGATTGATATCGTAACACATGAAGCAATTAACAAAAGACGTGCAATATTCATGGCAAAGATATCCGTCAAATAAGGTACAAATCAAAATCAATCTAACTATAACAATAAGACAAATCGGATCTCGATCAATTCAGAAAATACAGAAATTCATGTTAAAATGTAAAAATATTTTTTAAAAATAGAAAACTGACCGGAAAAATTTCGGCGACCATATTTCTCATGCCTTAAAGACCTAAATTTACATCTGAAGTAGTATTCGTTATCACAGGTTATCTGCAAGTAGGTTAGTCCGGGACATTTTGGATCACACCACGTACTTGTTCAGTAGTGCAATGCCTTGTATTTAGGTAGAAAATATCTTCAACTACGCGCATGTGAAGTTTTGTGGCGACTGATTCATTTTTATATACCACGGAATTCCGTGTTATGGACCTTAGACAAACGTGGGGGAAATAACTCATTAGTACCCGAACGCCTTTACAGCGGGTAACTTTGTACGAGACCATGTAACAACGGTTGAACCAGGTTGAGCCATGTACTTTACAGATGATATGTTGTGATGATAACTCACTTCAATGCTGAGCACAGATGCTCAAGTCGCACCGTGTGACTGAACCTTAAGCAAATCTATCGCCCGCGAGTGTAGATATATGCGGAGCATATTAAGCAGCACGTGAAACTTTTGGTGAATTTATTACCATCCTCACTCCTTGATGATGGGGCATGACACGTGACCATGCTATCATTGGAACCTCGTAGGCTTCCCATCTTATTTCCAGAGGCCCATGTATGGAAGTGAGACCCACATTTAGCTGTACATAAAAATGACAGCAGAAACATTATATCATCAGACGCTTGACAAATCCAGGCCTGAATATATAATTTGAATTTATAACGGAGATGCAATGAAGGTTAAGGCCCTCATTCCATGGACAAGAAGAATTCAGATAAGTAATAAAACTGGCAAATAAGAAATTTACAGTGCAGTGCGTATAATTTTCAAATCACCGAGCTATTTAAATCCCCAGGTTTGACGCTGTCAAAAATTAGGACAAGTATATAATCATGCGCAGTGCACCGCTTACGCTATAATGCCATAAGGTCAACTTCGCAGATATGGAACATGTTTACGGATGAATGATTCGGTCAATTAACACACTTCTAAGTTAACACACTTGAGCACAATTCTCTTCTAAGTTCAGACAGACAGAATGGCCCAGAGGTAGCTCACTGATTTTAAATCAAATACCTCGCACCAGAGGAGTGGAGGCTATGTATAAATTAGACGTCGTTTTGAAGAACACGAAACTCGATTTTGTTTTGCGAATTGAACGTTTGTCGAAACTTAATATGGGTTTGGTAACAGATGATTCGGTATATAAGGCCTAAAACATAAGGTGACTTTGATTGTCATATATTCACAAAAAGGTTTCGACTATCAAATTGATACTCATCTGCTTGTCATTAGAGATGGGTCGCCAACCTAGGTAAGACTTCTTAGGTTTCATCCACAGTTGCTTTCTTTTGAAGATCAACATCTTTATCGATGTGACTGATGGAACCCTTTCACTGCCTCCGAATTATTGCTGATGAAGTCTCTGGGCGACTGCTGGACATAGTGCACTACGTAAGAGGCAGAAAGAAGAAAACATTGTTCCGATGCAACTTCTTCAGTGACGTGGAATACCCGGAAGACCCGACCAAAAAATTTCACCGATAAAGAACTTCAGTGAACGTTCGCTGCAGTCATAGCATCAGATATACTGCAATTGTAACTAAATAACTGCATGATTTTTGAATAATCAGTTAAGATATGTAAGAGACACACATAAGCTCACACAGCTAGAAAATTCAACTTTTTCCTTCTATAGCTTGAAATTATGGCATTAGTGGTGTGAAAAATCCTACCCTGGTGACTGATGATCAAGAATTAAAAGCAGTGTTACTTAATAATTGTAAGTAGTAATAATAAGTATAAACATCATTTTTTCCTAATCATCAGCGACAACGTCAATATTCAGATTGAACAAAATTTCGATCTAGAAAACATAATCATATCTTGAAAAACACCGATTTCTTCAAATATTATAAATTTTTTGAGGTTTCTTCTTCCTTAAAATACCGTCTGATTTATAAAAGTTCTCCACTGCTAATTCGAGATTTTCTGATTTGAAACCAGTAAGCCACACACTTCCGAACCACTTCTGGACTTCTGGACCAGCCTGTAGTTTTACTGGCACATCCATCAGCAACTATCGTGTTGCCTCATGGCGACATTTATTGTTACGTACTTCGAGCAACTATATTCAAAACCAAATCAGAGATTTAAAGCTAAATATCCAGACATTAGCATTATGCACATTTTTGTTAAAGAATTGATAATAAGAAAACGAAAAAGCAAAATTGGCAAGAAATTATTTAAAAGAGATTATGCAAACCATGGCATGAATAATTGATACTCCTGTTTAAAACGTTCATTTTCCCATCAATTACGATTTATATTTCCATGAATATTTCTAATGAAAACGAAGACATTTATTTGACACTCCATTGATACAAAAGTCTCTCAGCATTTGCTATTACTCGAATAAACTGCATGCCATAAACCGATCATTATCAACTAAAATACAGCATCGATTAATCTCTTCCCTTTCTGAAAATTTGATTCGATGCGTCTGGAGTCTGTAGTGCTTTCCAATAGATGCTTGGGCAAATAGACAAGCGATCTTCCTGCAATTGATGGCGATAAAACATTCATTATAAAAAGCAATTCCCAAATTTGAGCTTTCTAATTCTAAATTTTTTTAGGAAAAAACCAAGTTAGAGAATAAACTTTGTCTGAGTGACGTTTCTTGTTTCACTGTTTTCAAATTGACAAACCATAAAGTTCACTTGTTTTTTTGCCCAAGCATCTAGTTGGAAGCATTACAAACTCAAGACATTTTCTATAATAATAGTAATTTCTCTATTGTCCCACAAAGGCGGTGAGCGCATAATGAAAGTGTTCATCATATTCATTACTGATGATAACCATTTTTAAGTGACACTTGTAACATTTTTCAAACGATGTTACGGGTTTGTAACCAATCACTTACCATGACCTTGCAATAAATTTGAAGCTCTAGTGTGACTCATTCATTTATTGACTTGTAGTGCACAATCTCTCAAACATAAAAATATCTTACTTCACATAATACCTTTTGAAAAATCAGGAACACATGGAAAACACCATTCATTTACAGCTTCGAAACTAATGCGCTATTAACGCATGATCACAGATTAACGTATGATTAGAATCTATCCGTCATGAACATCGCCCTTTAAAATTTATTGTAGTCTTTAAAGTGCGACTGATAATTGACAACTGGACAACGCCACGGAAACTGCTGACGTGTATTATAATATTTTTGATCACCATGTAAAATATACCGGTATATGACATGACACTTATGACACGTTTATAACACACACACGCATCACGTACATTACATAACATGACATATAAAAATGTGAATACCATATTCGAGGGATATCAAACAGAATGTTTGAAATGACATTTCGTTGAGTGCAGAAATAAATATCTGAATATTTATATTTGTGAACGTTAATTATTAAACGTGAAATCCGTGAACAGCCTGTTTCAGATGTATGCACGCACATATAAAGTACATGAAGATTATTTTTTATGTTTTCAGATGTAGCTTGATTCACATTTGCTATTCCATCACACAATGAAACAATTTTTGAAGGCAAGGCAGGGTGGATTATTGGCCTATGAAAAAAGTTCGGAAAATTGAATCTTAAATTTCTGAGTGATCAGATAGTGAGATTGACGGATCCTTCTCATTACTTCAAGGCATTAAGTGCAAACCTTATGCAACTTTACATTTTCAACTTATTGAATATTTGAACAAACCTCATCCGAATCGTCTTATGACAAGAATAAAAAGCGCGTCAAGTCTACAAGCTTTCGACTTTTGTAGCTGACGTCAAGACTTCAAATCATATCAACGATATCAGCACTGATACCTATAAATTTCAAGGGCCCAAGTAATGCAAATTTTCAAAATGTGTACAGTACCGGATATTCTCAGTTCATCTTCAACTAAAACACAGATATGGGGCATATGATATATATTAATTTATCATTGTATCACGCTATCATAAATTCATTGTTATATTGTGTATAAACTGTACTGAGCTTTAATTATACATGTAACGCTCAAAGATGCAATTAAAATAACTGAGACTGGCAGAGATAAAGCATTACACAAAACATGTCCGACATGACCATATAATATCTTCATCAAATATCCGCAATTCCAGAAAATCAGAAAATGGTTCACTCAGAGACAGAGCTTCAAAATAAGACTTAAAGTGTTCTGTTCATAATTATATCACGCTCATGTACCATGTGGTGCTACTTGTGTGAAACATAAGCCATCATGATTTTTTGAGTGAATAGCGGACGCAATGAAATGATTCTGCTATACGGAAATAATAATCATCCACCGTCTGAAAATGCTCTCACTGAGAAACACATTTAAGTTAGAGCTTGTTCTTGACAAGTTTATAGTGGGCCTATTTGCAATATTATCTTCTCTCTGTCTTCTATATCTATCTCATTCTTCTATTTTCCATTTCCTATCCAACAGTTGAATCAGTGTAAATTTCAAATTTTGCTTGTATCGATATTCCTTCAATAGTTGCCTGAAGATAGCCGCTGGTGGCAGCTGAAATATATCGCTATCGATAATTAAATATTTTAAGATAAAAAAATTTGGCTCTTTCCATAATATTTATATTTTAAATGTCTGGCCAAAATCTATTCAAAAGCAATATTGAGGAAAAATCGCTTCCAACCCCATTTAATTTTCGATTATTTTAGAACCGTGACAGTATTAAACGTAAAGTTAGCGTGACAGCATTCCCACAAAAATGTGAGCGGTTATGATTCTCAAAAGAAAGTTGGTTTCATTAGAATTGTCCTGTATAGGCATACTTCATGGCATACTCAATCATGAGCTATTTTCAAGAAAGACGTTTTTTAACGGTCAATCATACTTTAAATGGCCTGTATTTTTTCTGTTTCAATTTGGTCATACGATTTTCTTGTCCTTTATCAGGGGTGCGACACCTGGGGTCTTATGGACTTAGAAATTGACACATGCGGCTTCGTGACATACAGGTTTGGATTTCAAAAAGGACAGTCGGAGAATCATGTAACATAGCATAAGAACATAAGAACATAGCAATTCATGAAAGACATAGCGCAAAAGTTATCGACAAAGTGAAATCATGACAGACAAAGAGACTTTCAATCATGAGATTGTGATATCTTGGACAAATGCTATACATTCCGTCTTGAATTCCACTTTTCTTTACTTGAAGTCACAATGTCACTAATGAAATTCAATGTCATTATTGAAATCACTATTTCATTAACCAAAGCTTAGAGGTCACTCTCAAGTCCAAAACCTGTAACATCACTGCGGTCATCTACCTATAGATGCATCATCCAAAAATAAGCTAAAAATCTAAAAACCAAGGGTCGTGTGATAATTTCATAAATATGTGAAAATTTAAGGAACAAACTAATCATTACATATTCAATCACATTTCGTCAGTTAACTGAATTACCTTTTTCAATGAATATGCTGACATAGTCTATTTTCTATTATTAATTCATCATTTCTATTACTTTCGATGAAGTCATTATTTCATAGATTGATTTCATGCACTGCGTGTATCCAGTGCTCAGTTATCATTAAGAAAGCAAAACCTCAACTTGGAACCGATCATTCAACCTGTGGTAAGATTCTCGATCAATCTGCGATGGGACCAAGAAATTTTCAAAACTAAAGTATTCTTTCCCGAAGTATTTATGCCACAATAAAAGAGAGATAAAGTGTAGGTACAGAGTTGCCAACGTTTCGGGTCCTGACCCTTTCTCAAGGCAGTTAACTATAAAAGTAACAGTTACAATACTTTTTATAGGCAGTTAAATAGCAGTTATAGTTAATTGCCTTGTGAAAGGGTCAGGACCCGAAGCGTTGGCAACTCCTGTATCTATACTTTATCTTTATTTTATTGTGGCATAAATACTTCGGGAGAGACTACTTTAGTTTTGAAAATTTCTTGGATATGGTCCTCCCGCCCAGTGCCATTACTTATGAGATGGGACGTTCACGTGCGATGTCGCCAATAGGGTATCAAAACAACTGGTTATACTTCGTAACTTATGGGGATCGAATTGCAATAGCGACGTGAATAGAAGAGCGACGTGCCACCTAGAGGGTTTACTGTGGTCTCATGAGACCGATGATGTTCCATGCCTCTCTATTACTATGCATATTCTTTTTATTTTTAGAGTTAATTATGTTTCTGCAGCATAGTCATTATAGTTTCTGTAGAATGTCTACTAATTTTTACTCCAGATGTATACACTTTCATGTGAGTCAGCAAAGGACATTAATCACGTTTACGAAAAAAGATAGATGGAAGTATCACATCACCTACATTGATTTTGATAAAATACCGTGTCTATCTACTTTTGAAAAATGGCTAGAAGGACAAAATGCACAAACGCAATTCGTATATCACACATTTACTTGCAATTGTAGCAAAATTCAAAATAGCTGCATTAGGATTGTATTAATGCAAAAGAGACCAAACTCGGTGATTGGTGAATGTTGTGGTCGATATTTTTTGGTCGATTCCATTGACAACTTCAGTCACTAAAAGTAATCATATCAAAGGTAATCAACACCAACAGTCTGAAACAATTAATTTGGTTTACAGTTGAAAACAAGTCATAAATAATTTAAAAACCTAATCATATTTTATGATAACTTTGTGCAATTTGTGACTTGATTGTACGTTTTAGCGATGCGAGCTTTTTTGGGTACAGCGCTACATAAATTTTTCAGAATAAATAGATGAACAAGATGCTTTCAAAAAATGTTTTGAGTATTATAATTTGAAATGAGCTTTTCACCAACCCCAGAACACATCTGAAAAATTTCTTTAGGATAGAAAAAGGTACTTAAAGATTATTTCAAGACTTTTCGACGAGCGTACTGATAATCACTATTTAGACCCTGCTTATCTTTCCTTCTATATACGGTCTGTCACATCAGCTTTGTGGCAATTTTCAGCGCGCACTGCATCCAAAGTATCGAAGCTAATCCTATTTAATTACATTAATTCTATTTTAAAATTGTTCTTGGAGAATAGCATCGCATTGGCAGAGATTTTTAAACCGCTACATGTCATTTTGTGATGATTTAGTAAGCCGCGTGACTCCATGCTTGTAATTGCAACGTTTTTATCAACATGTACATGTCGAATTGAGATGAAAATCAAATTTAGTTTTAAGCTGCGACCATGTTCTGTGTTATCAAGTAAAAGGTAGCGCACCCCTGTGCTATGCTATCACATTATACAACCTACTGTATATGCCAGATACATGTATGTATTCCTTATGCGCTCTATCCAAAGTATAATAAGCATCATCAGCAATAAAAGCATTTTCAGCGAGTGAACTTATTTTTTTCACACTTCTTGTTGATCTTCAAGAATTTGTCTTTTAAAGGGAAAACTATACCAGTACATCATGAAGATTTCAGAGTCTGCAGAAAGATTCATAATTTTGCCTCGTTGATATGGTGATGCAATTTAGAAGTAGGCTACAATTAATTAATTTGTAAATTGCATTCCAAGCAGCACTTCACTGCAATACTTTAAGGTAAGATGGAAGAGTTATAAACGCAGCATTTATATTTTCCATACCAGAAGAAGCATTTTGTTAAAAAGCATTTCAACTTTCAAAATTCCAACTTCCATATATTGAGCAATATATTATGTCAGTCATTGGTAAGTTCAATATAATGCAGTCATCATATTTGGTGTATAGACACCTGTGAACGCGTGCGCTTCGAATTTGACTCGCGATATCAGACTGACACCGCTGCCAACAGCAATTTCATACAGGGAACACTTCTATAAAGAAACAGCTCTTAGAAATAGACACGAGTGCTCCGGGTGCATGCAAAGAGCGCTCGGTAATCGGGCGCGCAGAATATGATTACAGAACGTTTCAAACCTTTCACCTACCTGGTAACTGGGACATGGTTCGCAAAATATCTTGAATGAGCGAAACAACAATATTGATGATATCAGCATCATTTAGGAATGCAAAAAAGCGGAAGATGTAAAGTAACTTGAAAGCTAAAGATAGCTTTTAAAGTAAAGCGCAGTTTACGAAATAGCACATACACCTAGGATTATGAAGATACAATCATCAAATAATGAAAATCAAAACAGCAAGAACAGCAGTGCTTTATTTCCTTCATCATACGTTTAAGACATTCTGAAAGTATATGAATTGAATTTGAAAGGAGAAAACATAAAATCTTGATGCTATAAATAAAATTTTGAGCTGAACAGGTGAAATAGAAGAGTCAGGTTAATCATTATCAAGTTCACCATATGAGCTCATGATAAAATCAAACAAAGCCTAAGAACAGGCTGCGTGCCAACAATCGGCCGATTCTCCAAACAATTCAAGTAAAAAATAAAAACTTTTAGCAAAACGACCGCATTATTTAGGATTCAAATGTTCACACTACTCCAAACTCTGTTGAACTTTTAGTACATCATGTTTTCAAGTGATAGAAGAGCTGTTTATTGGTTATTATTGAACCGATCACTTGGTGATTCATTTCATAACTCAAATAATAGCTATTGTTGATGAGTCATTTTTTTGAAAGGAATATTCCTTAGCAATTAAATCATGCTAAATCCAATGATGCACAACCAATGATCAGTTAGAAAACATAGTGAACTTGCGTATTGCTGCTTCTCACTATACGATATCGCACACCAAAGTGGCTAAATAAATTATTCGAAGACAGTTCTTGGCAAATTTCGAATGTCTATGCGTTCGCTTTCTTTATCATCATTCGATCGCAATTGTTTCATGATGTTTGGGACAATGACAACGAAGTACATCATCTCACAATGAGATGAAATATGCGTCAGCTTGCTTACATACATGTACCTTACTTTTCTCCTTAACGTCCACATTTTTTCCACGCGTCGTTGGTCAGCTGATTGTCAACAGCTCATGCACGTTTATCTTGGTCTCTAGTATTTTTCATCATTTTGTTTCATCGAATACATCAGCAATAATAACCGCAATTGCAGGTGAGTTGGAATAATATATCACCATCAATCAATACACCGGTTACTGTCGAATTGTAAATGATACATGCATTTAAATAGATTTGAAATTGATGTGAATTTGAGGTATTTTCAAGTGTTTGAAATAAGATAATCTGCCATCAAGCAACAGAATAGAAATTTTAAATGTAGCGTCACTGCTTCCCTATCGGAGGCTCAAAAGTGTTGACCTGGATGCCCTTTCTGCAGACTTCCAATGATGATCTTTGGTTTCAACTGCACCAATATTGCTATGTCATTCACTAGCTGCAGTGCAACAGAGAGCACAGCATTGGATTGATGATAATCAGTAATAAACGCTGATAAGGGACAGCAGATTACTTTTTAGGTTTGCAACATGAATTTGATAGATGTGAACATTTGAACTGTAAACTTTATAGCACAGTCAACATTTCCGTCTTTTTGAGTTTTCCATAATACAAAAAGTGGGTCATTTTGGTGGATCATCACATAGCCACTGAAACAGTGCTTGACGAATTCAAATTGACGAATATGACAGAATTTAAAGAATTAAATTAAAATATTGAATTAAATCTTTCTTGCATGCAGATCCACTTTTTTATCTTCAACGTAAAAGTAGATCAGCATCTTTAATAACATAGTAACTTTCAGAGATTTCAAATAATATTTGTAGTTTATGCATTTAATGATTGAATTCAGTGTGAAGAGCTAGATATTAATTTCACTTTATTGTAACCCAAATGAACCAAATAGGAAACAAACAATGAAACCATAGAAAAAATGAAATTAAGATATATACATACATACATAGCTACGCCAAAAGGCGTCAGATCTTCCGATCTCGGGCTAACTGTCTGACATATGAAATGCCATTTACTTGATCTGGAGCACTAGCGTCTTTAAATAGGCAGTCGACATAGGTCGTAGAACTTGCCTGTCCTCGTCGACGGGGTTCATCTGAAGTCATGAACAAGATGTCTTGAGCCGGTTCACGACAATAGTCTTCTGCTCGAACCAGATGCCCGCACAGAGTCAACCGTCGTTGTTGTAGGGTCTGGCTCGGTCGAATGAGCCCACATCTTCAATACAGATCGTCGGTCTTTACCTTGTCTGTGTAGCGTATGGAGAAAGCCGCGCGGAGTAAAGCGGAATGGGCGGAGTCCAGTTGCCTCTCGAGAGTCCTTGTTAGAGTCCAGGTTTCCGCATTGTAAAGGAGCACCGACTCGATCACTGATGAGAAGAGTTGAATTCTGAGAGCATTAGGCAACGCTTCACTCTGTAGGACTACCCTAACAGAGCGGAAGGCAGTCCAGGCCAAAGATCTTCGCCTCTCGATGTCAGATTGGATTGATGGAACAACACCGCCGAGATAGACAAATCTGTTTGATCGAGGGAGGCGTTTTACACTACCGTCGATGTCGCGGCACTCGATGTGAACATTGAGATCAGATGGAATAGTCATAACTTCGGACTTCTTGATGTTGATTGACAGGCCCACTTTTGCTGCTGAAGTCTGGAGGTTGGCGGGCAAACTCTTTGCTCCCTCGACCGTTGAGGACAATAGTACGAAGTCATCAGCATATGCAAGGACAGACAGACGCTTTTCGGGATGCCGCAGACTCCTCCGACGGCTTAGAAGCAGTCCGTGTTCGTATTAGGGAATGGCGTCATGGAGAACCCAGTCTAGCAGTAGCACAAACAAGAACGGTGCGAGTGTGTCTCCTTGAAGGACTCCGGAGGTGGTTGGAAAGGTGTCTGTACGTCCGTCGCTGGTCATTACCGCAGCTCTTGTGTCCCTGTAAAGTGCCATGATGGAATGCACAAGTAGTGGTGGAACGCGGAAAGCTCGCAGTACACCGGCGAGAGCGCTTCGAGAAACGGAATCGAAGGCCTTGCGAAAATCCACGGAAACACAGACGAGATTACGTTGGTGAATGCGACACTCCTCCAATATTCTCCGAAGACAGAGTATATGTGAGGTCGTATTTCGGTGCAGACGAAAGCCATTTTGCTCGAATCTTAGGTAGGGTTCTAGAACAGGTCGAATCCTTGACAAGATGATCTTGTTAAAAAGTTTTGCAGCACATGACATCAGCGAGATACCTCTGTGCTCTTCCAGTCGAGTTGTAACTGGCCTCTTTGGCACTCCGATGATATTAGCAGATGTCCATTCTGGTGGGGCTGGTCTACCCTGAAGCAGACCGTTCATTACCCCGACAAGATGCTCAGCAACATATTGAATGCTTAGTACCTCAGCTGGCACGCCATCTGGTCCTGCACATTTTCCTCCTGGGGTTTGAATGGCCTTTTGCATTATTCCATCAACAGTTATCGGAGTCACATTGAAGTCTGATTCAGAGGGTAGAGCGGAACATTGAGGGAAAGACATGTTGATCGATTTCGGTGAGGCTGCATTCAAAGTTGCGGAGAAATAATCCTTAATTGCATCTTTGCGGGCAGTAGGAGTGTCCCCAGAAACGGTGATTCCACTTTTCCGTCTTCTTCCCGTCAGTGTTCTCACGGCTGTCCAGACCGCATCGTTCTTGCGCGCACTGCCAGCCGCTGCTATTGTGGTAATGACTTTGTTCAGGACAGCTCTCTGACAAACCTTGTAAGTTTGAGCAAGTTCTTTCTGTGCCTCTTTCGCCTCAGCAGTCCTTCCGGATCGACGGAGGTGCGCTACTTTCGACCGAGCGGATAACACATCCTTGTCACTTTTCCATACTGGCTGTCCACTATGCGGCTGACGAACGAAGGGTATTGTCTTTTCTAGTGTGGTTTTGACAGCCCCGGCAATTTCACCGTGGCTGCTAGGATGATTTGAATTGTTAAGGATTGATAAGAAAGTCGTAGAGAAGAGTTGTTGAGTTTCTTCTTCACGTAGAGCGAGAAAATCATACTTAAAAGGTGTCCTCGGTGGTCGGAAGAGTGGGTCACGAAGTCGAACATCACAGTACAGCAGTTTGTGATCAGTAGGAAGAGATGAGGGCATGATGGTATCACAGTTGCTGAACCTACTGCGTTCTCTCCGCCGGATAAGCACATGATCAAGTTGTGCCAGCCTTCTTGTTGCGTTCCTTCCTGTAGCGTTGCGGCGTCTACGTTTGCAGCCTAAAAATGTAGCAAGGCGTTGTGGGGGCTTGCGAAACTGAGTGTTTACAGAAACGAGGTCATGGCGTGAAATGAAGTCCATTATAGTGTCAGTATTGGCATTTTCACGGGGGCTGACGAAAGGAGCTACTTCAGACTTTCTTATAACGGCGTTTAGATCACCCAGAATGATCATAGTGTTCCGCTATGCCAAAGAGTCTATATTTGTAGAAATAAATTCGAAAAAATCTCGAGCGTCCTCTGGATGGACAGCAGTAGGCGCGTATGCACAGAACAGATTTGCACTTCTGTTTTTCAGTCGAATGTCTATTCTGAGTAGGCGAGAAGACAAACTTACACAGTTGACAGCGTGATGTAATCTAGGACTGACAAGGACACCGACTCCTCCTCTACCCTTTGCGTCCGCTGACGTGTAGATGATTGTCCATCCCGCTCCGAGGTCTTCTCGCTGAATATCGTCGGTGGAGACGATTGAAACTTCTTGTAACATAACGAGGTCCATGCGAAATTTTGTAGCTAGTTGAGCAAGCATGCCTCTTCTCCAGATGTCTTTCAGAGTACGACAGTTGAGTGTTCCGAGCCTCAAGTTCGAAATATCTGATAAAGCTGGGACCTGATGGTAGTAGGCCTCACGGTCTCCAGCGCTACCTGGCAGATCCGATTGTGTACTTGCCGAGTGGAGAGAATTGTAATCCGATCTACAGCTGATTTCTGACTCATGGGGAGTCGCAGTGCTGAAGTTAATGCCGACGTCACTATCTCTGTTGTCAGATGTTGGGAAGCCACTTCGCTCAAGGTTAAAGTACCAAAGTCTTCTCCTAACCCGCCTGGGAAGATTTGCACTCGCGGTGGAGGGCATTGAGCGAAGGCTTATCAGTTGTTCACGAGAATACACACGGCGAGGTGCAGTGCCTGACATTGTGATGGAGAGCGTTAGGGAAAACTGCGTTGGTCGAAATCACCTTGAGAGCGCCATATTGAAAAAATGGATTGTATGTACAAAAATTGCATGTACAAAAGGTTCTACGTAGAATTTTGAAAAATGAATCACACAGTGATGATGGTCATGAAGCGAGGATTCCGATGATGTAAATTTGCACGTTGCTAAGTTTAGGTGATGAAAGATACAGCTGAGATGTCACTTCGGCAAGACCAGACAACGAGACACGTCCGCACGCAAGCTCGCTAGCAGGGATTATAATATATCTTTTAATAATATCTTTTAATATATATATTATAAGATATATGCGAGTACTAATAGCTAGTAATCAACTTTATGCAAAATCGTTCAAAGACCTGACTTAACAAAGTTGATGCTCCTAGATACTCGAGGTTAATATTTCAGATGATTATGCTAAATAAACTTCAGGGTATCATGATCTCTGGATTAGAACAAAAATCAATTAATAAAATGTCATATTCGCAAAACTGAAATAACAAAAGCACATAAAGTAACGTAACTTATGGATTCTTTCACGAATACATGAGAAATTCATAACAAAGCGTCAGCAAAACAAACAAGCAACACGGCTAGTCAAAATGCAATGGTACTCCTAAGAGGTTGGATAATTCTTTAAGTTTCGACTTAATCGATAGAACTTGATATATTTTGATTGTTAAAGATAAGATGATATATTTCGCAATTGCTTACCTGGAACTACCAAGGGAATTCCACCAATGCCAGGTTTGGATTTACGTCGACCAAGGTTAAATTGGGGTGCAGAAGACTGGCGTATGTACGGTTTATCCTTCAAGCCAGGATCTGAAAATTGATTCATGAAATAGACCGATATTGTATTCTCTTCACTGAATGCCAATTTTCAACTTTATCATGCGACCACTTCAGCTATTATTGACGAAAAGGCTGTAGCTTGAATAGAAGCACTTCAATCCGAACAAATGTCAAAGGCATCACTTTCAATATTTCATGAATATTTATTAGTGTATAGCTGAATACTGTCTATCAGCAGAAAAACGAAAAGACACTAATCTCAAAATTGTCAACTTACGTGTGTACTGACCTACAGCCTATTCTTTAAAAATATGCATCAAGGAAGGTAACTGTTGAAACAGGAATGCGAAACGGAGTAAAAAACTTTTTTCCTGAATACATAGAATGGTGATTAAAATACAATCATAACTTGGCCTTTTCGCCATTTGAGGCTCGACTGTGAGGAAGTTTTGCCTATGTTGCTACTTATCAATATGACAGATGAAATAAAATCTGACTGCCATGATTCAAAGCAAACTGCTTCGCTGATTCATATCTTCAAAATTTGTCAAGTCTGACAAGGGATATTATGAAAATATAACGGTGCATCAGTTGAGAATAATCGCAGTTCTGTGAGTAGATTGAATTTTTATCTAAAATAAATTCATTATGTCAACATTCCTTCACAGTGATGTGTTAAAGCCATCGACAGAACTAAATGATCATACATACTTCGAACATCCAACTATGGAGAACTTTCTGGTGACTCGATTACCGCTGTCATGTTTCGAATCAATTCCAATTTCTGAACATTCGAAACATATTATATGAAAAAAACAGATATAGAAATATTTTCGAAAACATTATACAAAATACAAATGAAAGCATATTTCAAACGGGAAATGCGATGCAATCACATTTTGCAGCGTATATTTTGTCCACAATGGCAATCAATCTGCTCAATGTTCATAAATGTGCAACAAGAGTTTAATATCAAAATGCATTAAACCAATTTATTGGTAACAAATTCCGTACACATTGGTAACAGTTCATGCATCATTCGAATTACGTTTTGCTGATGACGGTCGCTTTTCATTGGATTCCCACGTGTCCATCAAACAGACCATCGGCACTCCAGACGACATCATTCCTGACAATGAATGCCGAGCCAGGCTCCGCACTAGAGACATAAAAATGTTTAGTGGAATCTTACAAATGCAAGGCAGGTAGGAGTGTAACAATGAATAGTGGCAATTTAATTCATGCTTCCAATAAAACTCATTAAAGACTTCAAAAACATTGGATTTCCATAAAGAATGGATTTTCTGAAAGAATAGCTTTCATGGATTTTTTATTCCAACGTTGTGCATCGCTTCTTTTCAATAGAGCAACATTTTAAGTGCTGTAACAAAACATAAAATGCAAATAAATTCAAATAAATGTCATATAATAATAAGTGATTGATGTGCTTAATTTATGTTTGCAACATTGCTTCAAAACTTTGCTTTTAAATGTAGTTTGAAGTTTGAGCTTTTAAACATATTTCTATAATTTTTGTACTGTGCTGTAATTCATAGACATACTGTTGTTTTAAAATGAGCCTGGTTTTTTAACTATATTTTAGATCTCATTAAGTGATGAATTTGATGCAGATTAGTTGATAGGCGCCTTGATGCTGTATTCACAGAGTGAGGACATTAAGATAAGTAAGGCAATAATCCAACTATACA
This sequence comes from Prostheceraeus crozeri, assembly GCA_907163375.1. NCBI lineage: Eukaryota > Metazoa > Platyhelminthes > Polycladida > Euryleptidae > Prostheceraeus > Prostheceraeus crozeri. Next base: position 284,919 of record CAJQUW010012692.1, read on the forward strand.
TACATGACTAGCTATAGAGGCGGATCCAAATGTTTAGAATGCTGCCACGAAATAAAGTCGACGCTGACAAATACAATAATCATGATATACACACACAGTTACATGATTACAGTTGCGCTATGAATGCAACAATAAATGACTAAGAATAATCAATTTAGAATATAAATGTTCAATAAATCCATCAAATTACTATCATTCAAAATAAACTTTAGAGCGCATGTACTATACTGGCGAGGCAAATATCTTCCAGTATGCATAAATAAACTATATTTCGTTGGTCATTATTTGGAAAACATGAAAACATGCTTTTTAGCCACATAAGTTAATGACATGGTTTTAAAAGAAGCTATGTTATTTATTTCCGATCCAAGAAGTCATGCGCCGACTCCATTTTACCGCAAGTTAATGAGATCCTCCGCATAATAATGTGAAGACAGAAAAAATGGGACTGCTTCACTCAGGGTGTCGGCTACTTTACAAAGCCTAAAATTCCGGTTTCTTTCAGGTCGCAGACACGCTGCTCACTGTATGAAAATGTTGTGCGTCTCCAATGGAACACTAAGACTGACTTTTGCACTACCAACAATTATTACCCTCACACTACACGCAAAACAGTTTCTAAACAATGGAAAACATCAACAATACCCTCTTCCACACAGTCATCCAACAAAACAACAAACCAACTACTCAAGCAAACACACACCCAACACATCGCCACATACCTACCGCACAGGCAAAACAACAAAATCATTCCCCCAACAGTTGACAAATCAGAACAAACACTCGACAGAACATTGGCACAACTCCGCACTAACAATTTACCCTTCTTAAAAGAGTATCTACACAAAATAAGCCCCTCTGTCCACTCTTCACTTCGTTGCCCCCTATGCAAATCACAAACACACACCACAAAACACCTCTTCTCCTGCACTCACATACAAACATCTCTCATACCATGGGACCTGTGGGTTGTTCCCGTCAGGTGCGCGGAGCTCATTCGCCGTTGGGAACGGGCGATTGGCCCGCCGAACACCTGACTGCCTCTGGACCCCCTCCCAATAGCAGAGAGGAGTTGGGTCGACTCCACCACAACCACGATGAGTAAATGGTTGGTTGTGGTCCCTCGCATAAGAAAAGATTGTGCAGTATTCGTTCTGCGTGGGGGATGCCTGCATTCAAACTCAGGTCGGGTAAGACCTGACTTTTAAAATAAGTGCACTCTGTATTCTTACTAAATACTCAGCACGAGAGAATGAGACTGGGATTAATGGAAATCCCTCGGTCACATGGAAGAGAGACGTATCCCTAAAATATGCTTCCCATTTTATTTTTTTTGCTTGCCTCTGCTAACAGGTATAGCCAAGCGATTAAAAATTAATGAATTTCTTGATAGTGTTTGAATCTGCCATTTAGCACTATAATGAATGCAATCCTTGACACTCACCAGACTTGGTTCCAGGAGTTCCAGCACTAGCAGCCGCTGTGTTTGAACCTGAGCTCTGGTTGTTGTTCGTTGCTCTAGTTACTAGATGCAATGGTACAGAACATGCACGCCGATAGGGTGGTTTTACAAATGCACTCGAGCTGATGGATCTTACACTATCAGTTCTGGCAATTGCAAATCGAGCTCTCTGAATTTTTTTCTGAAAGTTGTCGCTGTCCCGGTTGCTGTTGGTGAGATCTGTAACAGAATTCGGATCTGAGTCCGCGGATTTTATATCGATTTGAGCCTCCACTGAAATTGTGTCGAAGCGATTGAGGAAAAAATCCCATGAAAAGACCGGTCCTTCCACAACATAACTCAGTTGATGCATTCGTTGGAGAATAAGGCAGCGATCGCTGATGACCGAGTCGAATTGAAACTCAAAGCATTTAATGATACACTGCAAATACAGAAAATCGATATGATTCTAATATATGTGCTGTATTTACTACTAGTATCGGATTACTATTTAAATGATCAAAAAACGACAGTGAATATATCTAGAAAAGTGAAGGTGAGCAAAAGATGCAGCTACCTCTTCATATGGGAAATAACCAGTGACAAAGGTAATGCTTTCATATTTCGAAAGTTAGCAACCGCTTAAACATTTTTTGCCGATGAAAATTTAAATGAATTGTTACATTTATAAAATAAATTTAAATTAAACGATCTTTTCTTTTACTGAGTAGTTTCGAGTACTTAACTCTTGTCAAGGCCATAGAAGAAGATGGTCAAGGCATCCACAATTGACAAGTCTATAAAAAAGTTCTGCTGACAATCAGCAACATGATGATTTTATTCCATGAGGAAGGCCAAATAAATGTCACATACCTTCATGGCCATAGTATTGATCGTTTCGAGATACAGAATCGTTCTCTGAGCAACAGCCGCATTTGGATCGTCCAAAGAGCCGATGAGATTGCAGAAAGCGTGCGCTAATGATGTGAGGACAGGTTGATTACTTTTCACGCTATCGGGTCTCAAATGTCGACCGAGGATGGTAACTCTCTCAACAGCTGTGAATCTCATTTTCCAGCTCTCTGCCGTGAACTCTTCTTCCAATAAATGCCAAAATACATCAGCGCCAAGCGGTAAGGTGAGGCAGTGAAGAAGAAGAGGTACATGCCATTCAGCGAGGTACGAATTTTCAGCTGTTAGTAGGTTCCATAACCTGAACAATGAAAATAACGAAATGAGTTTATTGCCAGAAACAGATGACAAAGCACAAATAAATAATTCATTTCTGCTAATTATTCAGCAATAATCGGTTTATCGCTGAAAATTGGCATAAGATCGATACAGCAATTAACAAGCTCGAATTGTAACAATCGTGAATTTAAGAGTAATACCTGCAAAGCAAAAGACCAATTGGTACCCGTTGATGCCTCATTTGAATTTGTAGATATTGCATTGTATTTACATATTTTGGAAGCAATATCAGTGAAATGTCACAAACTAGATATAATACCTTCCTAATATACGGGACAATTAAGGAGCTAGCTCCGGCTGTATACCTATTGTCTTGATAAACATATCTGTTTATTGTCATATATCTTTAGTTACTGGCTACATCATATCTTTGTAAATAGATTACATCTTTGCATAATATTTGAATTTCATAACGTCAAGATGGCGATTTAACTCCGGCTTCTTCATTCTCGTATTTAATGTTTGTGAAATGCAGGTAAGGCATATGACTGTCACATGCCTCGGTTGCTACTATATTCACAGACGACATAAAGACACTTCTGATAATAACAGCTGAATAAAATTACCGAAAATTATTTCGAGGGAGCCGAATTTTAAATACCGTAATTCTTGCAAGCAATCATCAATTGGCAAAAACTACATGGTTTGATATTACACATTCTCATCAGCTTCAGCATTGATTTCTACTCCATTTTAAAAAGTCAAAGTTTATAATTAATTTGAAAATTTGGCTCTAAATTTGACCAACCCCAGCTTTCATCACATTTCTTTTGCCTTGTGTAAAATGTTCGATGCTGATTTCTCCTAACAGCAGCAGGGAAAGTGAAAAACAAAGTGTGCAGTTTCCAGATTTCAATGACCGATATCTGACTGGGATGGAGTGTGCACTGAACGATGTTGATCATGAAAAACTGACAACCTGAATTGTGTAAAACTTCTACTGATTCTACTACTCTTTAATCATATCGTACATAAACGTACCATACACCATTCGATAGCTTGTATTCACAGCCATTTCATGAGCTACTTTATGCACTCGCATGAGTTGCCGTGTAGGCTGGACAGAGGTCAAAAGGTGGAAATTTCGATTTCTCAATAAGATAACATTTGAGCATGATAGTGAATCAGGTACAAGGAGAAATGGAATAGAAGGAATCTAAAGAAGATCAGAAAATACGATGTCTTCGTGCAATAGTTGAAGCTAAGTATATAACATCGATTTCTGCTTTGCTCTATACACAAATAAATAATATAGTCATTTTCTAATTAGTATAATGCCTTATCATTGTCAGTCTGGCTGAATTCCTTCTTATCTGATTTTACCTGAGACAAAATTTACAGTAAAATACAATTTTGAAAGCTGTCACGAATATTTTGCACATTGTTATAAATGCCGATGAATATGAATGATGCAAATGCCGATGAATATAGACACGCAACATGCCGCAATTAATGCAATTTTTTAATCTCTTTATAATGATATATATGAATATTGTGATTTAACCACGCTTGCGATATCAACGATACTATTATCAGGACGTCTATTTGAGTACATTGAGAGCTACAGCAAACATGGAATAGAAATTAACGGAAACCGAACCTAATTTATACTTAATAAAACAATTATAACAAAAGCAGGAGATAAGGAAGAAGTTAAAGTCAAGAAGCTGCCTTAGTAGTACCGGCTAGAGTGACACTCGGGGAGTTACCCTGGCAATGGCGATGCAGATTCGCTGCTTCAGCCAAAAAGTTTCTCTCGGCTCTCCTGTAGCCTCTGATACACGACTGCCGGTGAAATTAATAAAAAAATGGTGAAGCTTATACTTATCATTAAAAATGTATACTTATTTTGGTACTTTCAGGCAGATGTGGAGCTGTCTAGTTTTTAAAAGTCTCTGACTCCTGCTCCGGTTCCAAATGCTTTCGCTGATTCTGTGGTATACAGCAAATGTCTCGCTTTTGACTTTGCTCTATGGCATGCTATCAAAAGTCACAAAGCCCAAAAAATGCCAACAATTGCTTAAATTCCAATTTATATCCCAACCTAAGTGATAAAGATAATGAATTTTCTAATATCACGAAAGCAGATCATAAAACGTCGCGCGTTACTAAAGTCAACTTGGCAATAAGATACAGGCCTACCTTCCCACTCTCCTTGTAAACACGCTCGATGATCTCTGCATTCGTCTACCGTGTGATCTCGTCTACAATTCTCAGTTCGCTCACAATTCTCCCATTTTGCACCTTTATCACATGCACTGGCACATTTATCAAATCTATGTCTAAAGAAAAATTACAAAAAAATCATCTGTCAAAATGATTTGGAAAAACATGATGTACAAGCTGTACAAAGAGCATGCAGATAATACGTGTAACTGGGAATATAGTAACAAGCAAGCAAATTTTAAGTGATATCAGCTATCATTCACTCGATATTCTGCTTTCATTGAAATGTATGTTCCGCCGGATAGCAAAAATCAAGAATTTTGAAAATTATTGATTTCTGAAATAATCATGTTTCCCCGGAGCCGGAGCTTCATTATTTTTGAAAGGCTCCGTCTACGGCTCCCCAGTCCGGCTTTTGGGTGAAATCGAATCTTGTGAGTCGTGTCACTAACTAAAAATTGTCAAAGAAGACAGGAAACAAGGAAATTGATGTCCTTCTGGCAAGGTCACACGAAATTGCACATCAATATAATATACTTATAAAATAGATAACTTACGTGGGAATGAGAAACTTCTTCAGCGCGTATTTCACAAATTCTTCATAACTTTTTACTGCATGAGTCATGACTTCGGCATGTCGACACATGTATGTGAATGTTTGAAGCAGAGATTTGATGATGGCGGGATTTTTGTAGAATGCCAGTTCTTGCATGAGAAGATGCATCAGTCGAAGTTGGACAGTTAATTTTGTATCGTCATATTCATCTGGGATGAGGTCCAATGGAGAAATGGTCTCAGCTTGAGATTCTGCAGTCGTTTCTCCACCTTGTGATTGCTCGGACTGAGATGGAGGCCTTGTAGGTTGCTGCGATTTCGGAGCGGCATCAGATGCTTGCTGTCCACGCTGTTTTTGCTTTTGTTGCTGATTTTTGATCGATGAATGTTTATCGCCTGTATAATGACGGTGACACTGATGTAAATTCAGTTAAAACATTGGCAGCTGTGAAGGAAACTAAGGAGATGAATTGAAGACAGCTGTAAGATTCATGTGAAATTAAGGCTGGTGGATCACGCGGGACAATTGCACTCGCAACAGTTACAGTCAATCATTGTAACATTTGTTTTACTTTAAGTCCGCGCTCATTAATCATGGTGACATAGACCTCAAGGCAGAATAGTTTTCTGATGTGCTGAAATTCGCATTGTTCGTTGCAGAACCATTTATTGGTATACATGAACATAAATAATCCAGTTCATCTGCGCGTCACTGAAAAACTGTCTTGAAGCGTGCAAAGGTACGTCGTCGATACTAATGTTGAATTGATAGATTGAGTCCACAATTTTCTGCGGAACCATCCGCGGCATACATAGATCACTTGTTAACATTCAACATATTATAGTCATCAACATTAAGTCTGACCTTTATACTCTGGGCCAGTGGTTCTCAAGGTGGGTTTTCGAGGATGCATTTGATAAGTAAGGGTAAAGTCAATGTCAGTGTTTGAAATAAGACGATTATTTGATAAGAATTTATTTGACTCATTATCAAAAAGCTGAGTCGGTTGGATATTGAACACCGTGGTTTGCTTCGACTGAATTTGAAACAGTCATTGGATTTGGATATAGATAAGCAAGTACGAATGTCAAGAAGTTTGCTTCAGTTGTCTTTAAAGCTTGAATTTTTGCTATGCGTATTCGTGTTGAAATGTCACTTCAAAAAAAGAATACGCTTCATTGCGATAATACCTTTATTTTACAAAGCTACACTTCTCAAGTTTAGCAAAATAGTAGCCTATGTTTTTAGTGTGTGCTGTGCCCAAGAGGTACAAATAGATTTCATATATATGATATATTTTGTTGGATATTAGTACTATTAATATTAGTACTTAGATATTAGTTCTTTTAAGGTAATCAAAAGTACTGTATACACAAAACTAACATCTGAATTCAGCAAGTTGAAACATCTGAATGTTACGAAAACAGCACGGCACTTTTCTGGTGCAAATATGACACTATGCTTCACTTTGTGATTACAGTGTTCGATTTAAAAACATAATGAGCTTATTTTTAAAGCAGGCGCTCCAGAAACAACTTTGATTAAAAAATTTGGCCCACAAATTCTTGACTAAGCAAAATTTGAGACACAGGACATCAAACATTGAGAAACATTGCTCTAGGCTCATATCTTCATCTACGATAAGTATATTATCATTAATTTCTAGTCAATCAGCTGTAAATTGATTATTGCGTGTTTAGGTTTGGCATGTAGTGTTAAACAGTGTATCAGGCAATCAAAAAACTTGCGCAGACTAATGTTTACGAAACAAATAAGTTTTAAAACGTAAATGCACAAGTCAAATCAAAAATGATCACAAAGTCAGCGTTGTAAAACAATGCAGTTTGATTCAAGTTATTCACAGGACAATGCGCAACGATCCGTGCTTCGAAAACGGTTGCTCCTCAAAAAACGATGAAAATGGAAGGGTTACAGAACCAGAGTGCAATCCCACTGATGTCGATTGTTACGGGAATTGACTACGGATTTTTTGAGCTTCCATAATATTTTATTCTATGTTTCTTGATGTGAGAAAGCAAGCTACAAACCACGTACAAGAATCCCTCACAAAAAAATTATAATGATAAGTAAACATGTGAAATCAGAAAAATCGATGGAAAAATAAAGAATTTAGCGGGCCGCGCTAAGTCGCGGTTCTTACTGATGAGCATCGATTCCATTCGAAAAAAGCATCTAGACTCATTTTCACATCAATATTAGATTTCAGCAGCTTATTAGAGCACAAGAAGTCAACTAATATTCATGATCATGACGTTTAATTTAACAATTACAACGGCAACCAAATTGAAATTCCGATGTAAATAACTGATGTAGCCAAATCACACAGACAAAATCATCTACTCATATTAACTGCGCGGAACCAGATGAACGGAATTCTGATGGGTTTTTTAAATTTTGAAATTTTCATAGGTAAAATAGCACTTAGCGCAGGCAAACTTTACTTCGGCACATCTATACATCCACTACGCATCCCTTCCACTTTTTACTGATGGTTGCCAATGCATATACTTCAATTATATCGCTATAAATCATGATGAGAAAAACTGACTCAAGAAGTCAAAACAGTTTTTTCCAAGTTTACGCGTAGAATAATAGAGTTGCCTTTCTTATAAAAACTGTTGCAAGTGCAGATCTCTCGTGTGCATAGCCAGCCTAAGTGAGGGCTGGGGAAGGACAAGAGTGCTTGTATGTAAGTAAAGTAAATGGATTAAGGGTTGAGGATGAAAGAGAAATATAGGGATGGAGGCTGGTGGAACAGGAAAGCGGTAACAAATAAGTTAATCCACTAACCCGCAATGCTATAGTTAGCAAAAATATAAGGAACGTGCACATTTTCTAATTTTGCAAATGGAACTCAAAAGATAGTTAACTTGAAATCTTGATTTATCATTCTTCAGCTCCAATTGTGTAACAATAGTGGGAAAAAAAATTGAGAGAGAGAGAGAGAGAAATATGAAAAGGAGATAGTCTACCGAGGAGAAGGAGGGATACAAATGTATAAATAAACAGTACTCTATTACATGCATTGCATATACAATATACTGCGTAAAATGCATTATAGTAATGATGCTTTTCTTGCAAACAGAATAAAATATGCCACATTTTTATCGAAAATGCGTTGATATTTTGTGATATGCTTGATAAGCACATCATATTGAATTAATAAAAACTGATTTTATTAGTAAGTAAACTGCAGCGGTAGTCCAAATATATTCAGTCATAAAATTCTTTAAGAAATCATCAACAAACAGCTTCAACGCCACTACTGCTCCACGACAGGGTTCAACAGTGCTGACAGGATTGAAGTTTACTGGAATGCTTTGAGTGCGAAACAAGGCCAAACAACTGGCCATCACCAAATATAATCGTTAATTGATACAACTGTCGCACTAATGTCGTTTGACAGACCAGTGAACCATATTAGCCTCACAGACCCTCTACCACACACAATTCTTTGCATTTAACCCTCAGTGACGTTTCTAGACCAGGACCCTATTTCACTTATCGAAATTCTTAAGTCAAGCTTGATTTTGCATTTCATTCACTTATCATCTTATCTTAAAATCTTATACTTTTAGCTAAAGATCTTATCTTATGATCTTATGTTTTTAGCTTATAATCTTATAAAGTTCACTTAAGTTATTGAGCTTTCCACTTATAATCTTATGTTCTAATTTCACTATTTATGTTACCCAGAGAAAACTTAAGAATGTTATTAGGAATGAAAATGTTGCCTTATGAATAAAATAAAAGGCTGGACATTACATATATTGGTCAATATAGTTTTGTCGCACAGTATTACCCTCTTGATGTGGATGATGGCTGTCTATTTCTTGACGAGGCGAATCATCTTCGCTGTCTGACAACTGAGAAGGATGAACGGGAATCTTCAACTTCCTGCAGATGTTGTGCAGAACACAACATGCAATAACCACTTTAGGCACCTTTGTTAGTTCGTATTGAGCAGGCCGAAGAAGAACGTTAAACCGCTGTTTGAGGATACCAATTGTTTGCTCAACATTTTCACGTGCTGCGAGAATACGTCTCTGAAAAGTTCTTTGCCTGTCGCTCAACATATTAGCGAATTTAGAATCATAGGGAGTAAGTAGATACCATCGACATGGATAAGCGCTGTCACCGAGAAGAGATAAGTTTTCCTCTTTGATCAATTGTGGAACATCAGAATATTCCCACATTCGAGCGTCGTGTGTAGATCCAACGCAGGATACATCAGCGTGAATTATTTCATAATTAGCACCGCAAATAACTTGCGCATTTAGAGAATGGCATTGTTTTCTGTTAACAAAAACATGTTCGTGTGGATGAGATTTCGGACGCTGAATTCTAATGTGAGTTCCGTCAACAACACCAAGTATGTTAACGAGATGGTACTTCTCATTGAAATAATTCGTATGTCTTTCAGCAGAACGCCCTGTAGGCCACGATAACCACTCATTGATCATTGATGGAGAAGCGATGGCATCTATCACTGCCCAAACACACCGCCAAACCGTAGTAGTCGAACATTCTCCAACTCGACGTAAGTTCCATAAATAGTTTCCGGTGCCAAGTCATTGAACAGTAAGTAAGATGGCTGTCTCTTTAGATAATCCACGATTAGAATTATGGAAGTCCCGTAAATTGGCCTTTAAATGATCGATGAGTATGGAAGCATGGTGTCTTGAAAATCGAAATTCTTCATAGAACTGTGGGTCGCTCAAGTCCGGCATGAGACGTACACTTGTTTCATTACTTTCAAATTCAAGTAAAATACCAAGATCACTGAAGTCACGTGATGCACGAATAAGTCTCGGTAGACTATTCATTTTGTCTGATGAAGTGAGTCGTTTTGAAGACTAGCCAATAATGCGAATAACCATAGGTAGCCCTTTGTTATTTGTGAATAACTGGGTGACGTACAAGGGTGTAAGGCATTCGAATAATACAGTGATTGGCCCAAAACAACTGTGCGCGCTAGCGTAAATTTAACCGGCGCTTCAGTTATCTGTATACTTGAGATACTGACGTCACGTGTGTCTTCTCTATTAAGGCCGCCATACACGTAACGACTTTTACAGCGACTTGTCCGCGCGAGACGAAGTCCGTGTTAAAGTCTGTGTGTGTATGGAGTAATCGTTGTTAAATTGACAGTGACAAGTCGCGGTCGCTGTGATTCTGGCAGAGCCAGAATTTCGTCCTTGCTATTTGTCCGGTAATGCAGAAATCTCTCGTGTATGTTGAAGTCGCACGGACTTGTGATGAGTCACGCAAGCAGTCGAGTCAGTGCGTTCACTTTGTTTCATGTGTCTGTGAGAGATGGCCTCGTGGTCGAAAGAAAATATATTGGAATTTATAGAACGCTATCGTAAGGAAGAGGCTCTATGGAAAGTGAAATCGAAAGACTATTCTAATAGAATGAAAAAAGAAGATGCATATACTCGTCTCCTCGAATACGTCAAGACGTTTGATAGCTCTCTCACGAGAGAGGGTGTCGTGAGGAAAATTTCTAATCTAAGAAATGTATTTCGAAGGGAGTTGAAGAAGAAGAGACAATCTCAGAAATCTGGAATTGGTGCAGAAGACGTTTACAGCCCGCGTCTGTGGTATTTTTCGTACCTAAATTTCTTGACGGATGGAGAGGAAACAAGAACTCCAATTTCCAGTGTGGGCGAGTCCATGAATTCTGATCTGGATCATTCGGTAAGTCAAAATTAATCAGTCAGTTAATCATTTCTTTGCTAATGTATTGTGTCATAATCTGTTTAGGGATGCTGTAGCCTACACTGTACGTACAGGGTGAATACTTCCGAGCTTTGAAAGATATAGGTAGTAGTAAAAAGGATTTTCAATTCCGGGATATCGTCATATTTATGGGATTCAAATCCCAGGATTTACCGTGCGAGATCCCGAGATTCACTATTCTGTACTCAGATGAAATTGTTGTTTGCCATCGTAGTCAGATTCATTTATCCCATGGTATCGTTTAAAGCTTACTTTTACTTCAATGATAGAAAGTCCTGATATGATGAATTTATCCTGTTTATTCAAATTTTGATTCCTTATAGTGTAATTTTATAAAATGAAAATATTTGTTCTCACAAATGTTTTATTACCGTTATATGCAAATATACACTACATGAAAATCGTGAACCATTTCAAGAAAATTTTGAGGTAGACCTGTCATGAAACACCTGATAAAGAATATATCGCGTTTTAAAAAAATACGAAGGATTATATAATACATGTAAATTCCACTACTGTTTATACTCTTCATCCTACAATTAAATAGAAACCTTTCTGAACGAATTTTTCTCAAAAAAACACACTGACGAAGAAAAGCGTAGGAGGGGTTAACTTAATATTGTCATTCTCATCCATTTTCATTTTCACCAAAAGCGTGACATAAGTCAACTCAGAAATAAAATGAATCGATAACTGATGATTTTTTATGATGCCTTGTATCAAAGTAAGTGTACTAAATGAATTGTTCTTGCCACTCGACTTTTCCCTCTCCATTGAAGAAGCGTTCAAATTGCTCTCTGCATTTTTTTGCTTCTTTAGACGTGTTTCTGTTATGTCCTTGGTCCAAGGAAACCATGACATCATAAGATTCAAATCCAGATGACGTTGCACCAGTATTAACGTCTTCATTATCAAAACATTCCGGTGGAGAATAACTTTTGGGTGATTTGGATTTCAAAAAGTTATGCAAAAAACAACATGCCATGACGACTGATTCAATATTTTCGACTTTCATGTTAATGCTTGTTTTAAAAATTCCAAACCGAGCAACTAAGATCCCAAAAACATTTTCTACGACTCGTCGTGCTCTAGACAGTCTGTAATTATATATCTTCCTTTCATGATTCAAAATTTTGCGGTTGAAGGGTTTCAAGAAATCCTGACGGAGTGTAAACGCTTCGTCTCCAACGAAAACGTAAGGAAGATTTGAAGTAGAATGTTTTGGTAACCTGAGTTTATTGTTTATCAATTTCTCGTAAAAGTCGGTCGCACTCAAGACGCCACCATCACTCACGCGTCCGTTAACACCAAAACTCACGTATATGAACTCATAATCTGCATTTGCAATAGCCAGGAGAACGAGACTGTGATAACCTTTGTAATTGTAATAAAACGATCCAGATCCAGTTGGAGGGACTATTGCTACATGCTTTCCGTCAACTGCACCAAGGCAATTCGGAAAATTCCAATTTACCTCAAATCTCTTCGCGATGTCTTTCCAATCGTTTTCACACTCCGGAAACTGAAAAGAAAGAAATCAATATGTGTTCTGCTGAATAAAACAAGTTCATATGAACATTCTATTTGAGCAATTTTGTGAATTGCTTGATTAGTGTTTTTTTCTGTAAATTACCTATAATTTGAAATGTTCACGGCGTCTAATCGACTGCTCTTCTTAGTAATCAGTTATCGACAAAGATTTATTTACTTAATTCATGTCATAGGCAAGCGTCATTAATTCGTGTATATACATGGCTTCAACATTCGTGTACTTCGTATTTTTATAAGAATTCACATTTAATGGTCGTTCTCTGCATAATTTTAATCAAAGATGGCGTGTTCTTTGTAGTTTATTCATTGATTATCATTCACTATCATATCTGATAAGGATTAACCCATACAAAATTAGTGGTAGACAAAGGTGCTGCTCATGAAAAATCATAGTGTGTTTAGAGGAGAATAGGCCCTTTAAATTTAAGGCGAAAATATTGCCAAAACGAACATGAGGCATAAATGGGTGAAATAAAGTTGTAATTAACGTAGGAATTGAAAATTGAGTCGCATCTGAAAATACCGATATACATATTTATATTATATTTTTCCCGATTGATAACAATTAGAAAATAATTGAACTCAAATTTAATATGTTTATGCGTTTCAGGATGCCGAAACCAGCGAGAAAAAGGACGACATTGACACCACTTTTGCGAGCTCTCAAAACGATTACGATTCCGACATTGAAAATGACTCTGAAATGATGGTGTCTAACTCTTCTTTATTTCAAAGGAAAAATCGTATTTGTAGGAAGAGGACGATGAAAACGGAAGATGAGATTTTGGATCTCCTAAAAGAACGGATACGCAGTCAAAACGCTGTTCCGGACAAGGATGACGCATCCATTTTTGCCGATAATGTGGCATCAAAGTTAAGAAAAATGAGCAATGAGCAACGACTTCTTACCGAGAAAGTTATTAATGAAGCTCTATTTTACGGTGAAATGTCTCAGATGACGTACTACAGTTGCGTTTCGACCAGTGGATATCCTACCCATTCTTACGGTACTTATTCGTATCCCACGAGTCATCATCATCAACCAAAATCTCCCAGTGAATCTACCGTCGTCTACCAGCTTCCTAGTGCATCGAATAACATGAATGCTATGTGATTCTAGTGTGCATGGTTTCTTGTTGTCTTATTAATTATGTTAATGAATTTGGTAGTTCTTATAGAATAAGTATGATTGTCATTTATATTAATTTTCAACGAATCAATTTCATGTGAGAGATCAAACTTGTTTTATGAATTTCAAATAAAGAAATTAGCAGTATAATTTTCAAAATGTAACCACGGAATTGAAGCGAGTTAACGGATATCACTTAATGTTATGCTGTTGAAAATCGGTAACCCTGAATAATGGATATTATGCATTCAGTAAATTTACGAATAATTCACTTAATTTTCATTTTTTAGACTCGAGTAAACTGTATACTGTACTTCTTCTATTCAACTATACTTCAAAATGCAAAACTGCACAAGCAATATTTAGTTAAAAAGAATATTTTTAACTTACCTTCATATAATCTTGCAGCACTTGACAAATTGCTCGACAAGTCTCGGGAATGATCCTACCCAATGATTGCGCAGAAATAAATGTCGAAAATTTCAGGTCTTCATACGATCTTCCGGTAGCCAAAAAACGAAGAGTAGCGGTTAAACGTTCATGAGGGCTGATACACATCCGCATGCAAGTATTTTGTCTTTGTATTATAGGGGTAACTTTTGACAATAATTCTAAATATGTATCCTCATCCATGCGAAGATAATTCTGCCAGTCATGAGGGTAACTCCTCAGCTCCTCCAACAAGTTGATGTGAGACAATTTTTCTCTTTCGAGCAACCATTTTTTCGTCCAAATAGTCCTTTTTCTTTTACTTCTCCTTTTCTTTCTCAAAATAATGACAGCTAGCAAGCCTGACGTCGTCAAATCAACAGTAGCCATGTCACGAGAATGATTTTGTAGCATCGAAGTCTGTCTGAATAAGTACGTTCGTTAATGGGGAAGTCGGGAGGACCAAAATCACGTCAACATGTCCTCGCGATTAGTCCTTGCGGACAAGTCGCTGTAAAAGTCGTTACGTGTATGGCGGCCTTTAAGGTTTGGGCATTGGTAACAAGTTTTCCAGTCACGCTTTCAAACTACGATCCGTCGTTATAATTCACGGAGCTCAATATGGTTGCAAAGAAATTTACCGACTCTCAAAACCTTCTTTTGATCAGCCTCATTAAAGACAGCTATAATATTATCTACGGTTCATTTTCTGCAGACATTTCGAAAAGTGACAAAACTAGTGCATGGAATTATATAGAGGAAACTTTCGCATGTTCATTACTCAGTAATCAAAACGCCGACGAATATGGGCATGAAAAGCTGAAGAAGAAGTGGGAAAATATTCTTCAAAAGATACCAACGTATATCAAGGCAAAAGAGAAACATCAATCTTCTACTGACCGCGAACCATTCCGAGAAAACGAAGAGCTAGAAAGGGCTCTCGACGTCGTGGGGAGAGATAACCCCAAATATTTCAAACCCGACTTCGCCATGTCGTCCACTTCTTTCATGGATCAGATAACTGAAGAACTCGAGACTACAGCGGAAGCACCGACGCAGAATCCAACGATGTCTTCTGACTTCTCCCCCGACTCCTCCCCTGTTCAAGAAAGCGAGAATTGTAACAGCTGATCGTGTTCCGCAAGTCGCCTTCGCCAGCTACATTGAAACGGAAAGATCCCAAGTTATGCTGCAACACGAAAGTTACATGAAATATCTTCAAGTTAAGACTGAAGCACAAAATGCTAAAGAGGAATTCTATTTGCTGAAAAAAGAACTCTTACTGAAGAAGCACAATACATGTATGTAAGTGTTCTAATTTGAAGATTCAGTTACATTTGTGCATAAAATTCAATTCAATATATGAGAACATTGTTGGATAAATCTACGTTATCATTTCGAATGGGTAGTCTTACAAGCAAGATGATGATTTAGATATTCATAAGATTATAAGATTTGGCTTATCTACTTAAGTTTGTCCATAAGATCTTAAGTGAACTAGAATGATAAGTGAAATAGGGCATGAGTCACTCATTAGAATATAAGACGATAAGATTATAAGATAAGATGATAAGTATAAGTCAATTCTTGTCATAAGTGAAATAGGCTCCAGGTTTTGGATATTTTGTGAGGTGTGATTGTCATCAGCAGACTATCGAAAAAAATACATTTACTACGTTTTCCGACATTTCCCGAAGAATTTCTTCAACATCTTCAATCAGACATGATAACGCCTAAAAATGCCTGATTGATCAGACGAAAGGTGCCTCGCGAAAATTGCAGTTTTCAATTTCTTGGGTGGTACTGTTCGAAAATAAGAATAAAGTTATTTCTGATTAATTTGCTAGGAGTTTTATGCATTCTAGAGAAATGAATAATGCAGAGAATGCATTAAATTTACTCCTCTATTTAAACAGCTATTATGAAATTAGGTAACAAAATCATGAAATAGAATTACAGAATGTAAGTTGAAAAGATTATCTAAAAATGCAAAATGAATGTTCCCAAAACAAGAGATTACAAAACCTGATTCAGACTTTGTTGTAGATCATGCTAGCTATAGTTAAGGGCAACTCATGTTGCAAAATGAATGTTATCGGAGAAGGCATGCACGAACGATGAAGTAGGAGACACCGCATATTCTTGAATAGAACCCGCACCTAAATTTATGTATTAGGAGGCTTTCACGAGTTTTATTATAAAGACTACCTTTGCAGTGAGACTACATGTAAGTCTGACGTTTATTGTCGACAATTAATATTGTTCAACAGTTAGCTTAACTTCTAGCTGCATTTGCTTTAATAATAAATAATAATAATATTATTATCATAATATTATTATAAATTTACATCGAAAAAGCCTTTATTAGCATTAAAACACAAAAACAAGAAAGCAAAACAAATCAAAAGTCAGTACAAGTCGGGAAGTGCAGCTCCGGATGCCGGAAGGGTCTCAAGAATGCATGCACAGTTCCCTATTTGAATGGCAATAGCGAGGCGTTGGCGCAAGTAAAGCCATGCGACTTTCTCACCGGTCTTGGCGGCAATACGGCTTCCAAGTTTCCTCAGAAAGGAGAATGTTTGTTCTCCGTAAGCACCGTAAGTTTCTACGGATACGGGCTGGAATGCGAAGTCCTCATAGAGGTCACAGTATTTAACCGACTTTCTCTTCTCCACCGCTGTCGCCACTGATCCGCCACTTGAAGTCGTAGAGCTCCAGGATTTCGCGGATGGATGTGCACACGTGACATCCCACGCGATCGGCTTTCCAAGCTCCCACGGGGACAGGCTGATGCCGTCCGGCTTCAGGTTCTTGTCCAGCAGCAGTCCAGTAGGCTCCAGCATGGCGGGCAGCTGGATGGAGTGCATCGCCCGGTCCACCACCTCGTTCATCAGCGTATGGCGCAGATGTCGGCCCTTGCTGCGGGGACAGACGAAGCCGTGCGCGCCACCGCCGTCCGCCTTAGAGCCACAACGAGTGCAGATGTGCTCAATGGATACGGGGGCTCCGATGCGGATGGTAGAAGCGACGCGGAGTTGGTCGTCCGTCAAATGAAGACCGAGCGATGTGGACGGTAGGACGTTAATCCAATCGCCCGATCCCTTTGAGGCGCAGGAGAGCAGTCGCGTGCGGTCAAGCAGCTTGGAACTTCGGAGGAGGTTGTCGTAGGACTGGCGGTGAAGCGGAAGTGTCCATGATTTCTGCTTGGTAAGGGGTTGCAGTGGATATGATGGGACTGAACACTGCGAGTACCAATGTTCGAGCGCTGTGTCGTGTGACTTCGTTTCCTCGAGCTTCCAGTGACATGAAATAAGCTGACAAACAGAGTCTGAAGCATACAGGGAAGATAAGAATGCTGAAGCAGCTATGAAGGACGCCGAGGAAATACCCAGTCCACTTAACTTGGCTGGGAGCGCAACTTGTCTCTTTTGAAAATCGCTCAACTCAACATTCAAAATGGAAGACACAACATGCATCATCGATTCATCAATAAGTAGAAGAAGGTCCTCATAGAGAAGGTCCTCCTCGAGTTCTTGTAAACGAAGGTGACGTTCGTAATAGATGAAGGAGCTTAGGCAAATAAAAACAGTTGCGCAGTAAAAACAGAGCATCATGACACGATAGAATCTTCAAGCGGGATCCCAAGACTTCAAAGGTTTTCTGTGAATCTAGAATCAAGGTCTCAAGCGAATTTTCCCCCAAGGCAGCTCCTAAAAGAGTGATTTTATCTTTGGGAACAAAGGTCAAGTTCGGTAGGAGCTCTTTGAAATCATTGAGGATGGCCGGATCAAGGCTACCAATAACAGACAATTCACATTTGCTACTATTCAACTCCAGGCCAACATCCTTGCATGATGGAATAAACTTCTTGAGATCGGCAAGTAGCGAATCATGCTTCCCTAGCAGTGTGACATCATCTAAATAGGCTATCTTGAGTGAGCAACCACTAAGACTTGCTAAGGCATCGTGGAGACCGAGGCAAAAAAGAGCCGGGGCAAGTGGATCTCCTTGTTGTAGGCCTTCGTCAGACTCAAAGGAAAGATCGCCATAAGTCAACACTGTGGGCTCCGAGTAACAGGCAGTGAACAGATCAAGCAGATGAGGAGCATACCTGTCCAAACATTCAGCGATGTGGTCTCTCCTGATGGTGTTGAAAGCATTCTTAAAATCCAGTTTTACCAGAATCTCCCCCTCGCGTGGAGCATAGACGCGGTTTCTGGTGAAGTGGATGGCCGCATCCAAACCGGCTCGCACCCCACATCCTAATTGGGATGGAGCGAACAATTCCTTGAATGCCTGCTCTGAATGAGAGACTGTACATTTGCAGGCAATGCGTCTAAAAGTCTCCCCAACTGCGATGGGCCTGATTCCTCCATCTCGCTTGTTTAGAGCAGTGACATTGGCTCCTAGTAAAACAGTCTTAATGGCCCGGGTACAACTTGTTAGAGATGATGGCATTGGTCAGATCAGTCAAAGCCGATAGAAGCTGATCTCTTTGGCTGGAGGCATCAATGCCAAGCGATTCCTTCAGGTGTTGAGGGCGCAAACGGGTGATGCCACCTGCTGAACCGGTTGGAAAAGATTTGATGGCCTTGATAACACTGTTTTCGTCTATGCAATTGACTTGCAATTGACTTGGGTACGGAAAAGGACGACGATCACTTGGTCTACTGGGGTGTTTCGCCTGCAAGGCGGAGAGGATAGTAGGTGTGTAAGACGCTACATTGTCCTCCGAGCTTACGATTCTAACCGCCCCACGAACGTCTCCGTCCTTGATCTTGCCTGAAACAAGAGATCGGAGCTTCTGATCTTGATTCCGTCTCTTTTTCTTATGCGAAGTCGAACTAGTCGGTCCAATCGATTTCAAAAGTGTGTCAACATCCGCTGTATCTTCAAAAATTGCGATTCTCTCGTTTATGATACTACATAATTTCCTCGAATGTTTCCGACCGTTGTGAGGAGGTGAGCGGAGGCAGAAAATCGGGAAGAGTAGTAGGCGATAATAGTAGTAATAAATATTATTATTATAAATATATAATAAAATAATAAAATAATTGATAATAATCAAAATGACATATATTATGATCACTAAATATCATTATTCAAACTCAGTTTTAACCCGGCAATCATTAGAGGTCCCGTGGTTAGCGAAATGTAAGTTTTGTCTTATCAAATTTGCGAAAATTAATTATTCTAAGAAAGTATTTTGTAGGCCTGCCGCAAGATGCCTTCAAAGCCTAGTTGACGAGACAAGATCAGACGAATATTTTTCTCTTTTCATGCACGGTGTCCCAGAAGTAATAAATAGTAATTTAAAAGCAGATGGGCCTAAAGCATGTTTATCTGCGCACACAGTTCTGGGACATCCTCTTTCTTTCTAATGAACATTCTATTATATTCTGGTATCTCTATTACAAGTATATGATTATGCCTACCAGCACTTTCATTTAGGCCTACTTATAACCAACCGATAGATTTACTTGTGCACTCACCAAAGTAGGCCTACATGTAAGCTGACTCAATTTTTATCTACATGTAAATCTACTTAATATTGTGTTGACGTCACTCGAAGCTGCTTCCTATTTGGCATGTATCTAGCCAATGAACGATTTCAATTCCTATCGATCGACACTTCCTGCATCACCAGCATCTGACAAGTGACAATAGCGGGCCTGCAACAGCCCATTACTGGAGGTCAGGCGATTATTCTAGGCCAGCGACTACTGGAGGAAGTATGGTACCTGTAGAAATTTCAGGCTTACTGAAGAAGAGTGCATCACGCAACAATCCCACATTGCCATGTGCTTGTATTCCGAATTATAACTCCTTTAGCTGAGATATAGGTAAGCATGTCATTTTTCAGATAGACAAAAAATGACGGGTATAATGATCACCTTGGTGATGTGTTATGGACAACCACAAAGAAATAAGAAATTACATCTTACATTGCATAATATTTACCCTCCGATGATCGTGTTTATGTTAATCATATCCGAATTGATTTGTAGCAATCTTATAAATTTCAAGTTAGAAGCTTTGAATGAAATATCTGCACATATTTTTTCATCAAAATTAAAAAATACTCCTGCTCTCCAACAGCACGATTTAAAATATTTGTTCATAAACAATGATTGCATGCTACATGTCCGCCTGCAGCAAATTTTGCAGCAAGAAATTCACAAATGTATTCAAATCTGCATTTGAACAAAAGAAATAACAAATTCAAGTGCAAAATAGTTCACATAACATGACTATAGACACGCAAATGAAACAATATCATTGCACTTCTCCACTTACAAATACAGTAGTCATGAATATAACACATTCATATCGAAGTGGGAGTAGTATGGCACATTCCTTCAACATGAAATAGATGACCAAATGTGTGGCAGTCGAAGACAAAAAGCAGTGACTTGAGCGATAAATGAAGCGGAGCAGAAGCAGCATGCTGACATCAGTAACTGACACACCAGGAAGATCATTTTTAACAACCTCACAAATTAGACCAGACGCCCACGGGGATCAAGTAAGCTGGAAAGCTTGCTGATATTAATTCGTGTTGCTGGGTAGAACGACTGCTGTTATTGGAAAAGAACCCGAACGTCTGCTGAAGACTTGATGGTGGGTTGGGTCAAACAAACAACTTATAAGGCCCGCTTTTTGCATAGAATAACAACCATCTCCATTGAAGAATAACTTCATTCTATCTAAATGTGCGTGACAACATGCAGTGACATTTGCCGGTGACACAAAATAAATGTCACTAAATGTCAATTAACGTCACTACTCCCCATACAGAGGCTTAGACGGTGCTGGCACAGACTTTTATCGGGAGAGTTGTGATCTTTTTGGAGCCCTTTCTTTCTGTTGACTTCCAAAGACATTTCCGGGACTCGACCACTGTACCAAAAGATCGCTAGGCCAGGAACTTATTAAACATTGCGCTAACGAGACCACTGTTGACACAGAAGAAAGAATGAAACATGATGAGATAGACTACACGACGTCATATCTGCTATCTAATGCTAGAAGCGGGTCTTTTAACCTGTCTGTTTGGGCCAGAGAGATAGAATCATTTGCGTATGGCTCAGTCCTGAGTGGACATAATCCTATCCCAGTCATTGCAAGCAATGGCAATAACCGACAGAGATTGATTGACATAGAGTTTCGTCTCCCTTTGGCCTTTGTGATTGGTCAAACGCGCGCACTGCAGATGAAACTCGCATCAGCGAGCACACCAACCTCAGCGGTCAGATTGTGGGCAAGCCTCTCCAGTAAAAAATTGCGTATCTTTGACTCACCATATGTTGAAGGAAAGAAATATACAATGCTCTCCTCACAGGGAGTGCTTCATATTTCTTTCCTTCAACCTATGATGAACCAACTCCCGTCAAAAACTATCAACTACATATCTTTAACTCTATGTTCCTCCGTGATAAATTCATCAAATGGAAATATTATTCAAGCCGTTCGACTCTTCACGATCTAAATGTACTGATTGTGTGCGCTTAATGTGGTGTCAATCCTCTTGTTCTTCGGAATTCAGGCTTCAATTTGCATTACTTTCAATGGAAAATTGATCTTCTTGCCCCTCGAGACTAGTTCTGGTCTAGACCATCATTGCTGATTAATGTCATCTCCAGATCGATGCATGCAGACAAGGCAATTTATCTCTATGTTTTGGGATAATCCATTAACAAAACTTCGGCAGACTTTTGGTATCAGACACATATGTTCAACCCAGCAGCATGCATCAAAATCGACAAACTTTCCTGTTAAGTTAAACCCGCCACGGCGTCTCCTCTTAATGTCAATTCGACATCAGTCCTTATATTTTGTCATCAGGTCGACTCATCTCAACTGTCTTTATTCTGAATCAGAAAACATTTTACTTGGTTTTGGTCAAGCATCGAATTAGAGAACATCAAACGTGATGAAACATGTAATAAAATAATTGAATAAATAATAGAAATTGACAAAAATGCTCTCGTTGATGTTTCCAAGTGCCAAATTCGATATAATTTGGATTGGTTATCAGAGATGCAAGGAAACTAAAAGTCACAAAAAACTAGAATCGCAGCTATAATAGTTTCGGAGCAATGGCGAAAAATGTCTGAAGGGATCCAGGAGCCAACCCCCGGGTTAAAAAGGGTGAGAGATACAAAACTATACTTTGATGCAAAAGCTATAGAAGCAGCAAATACTAATCTCAAAATGGATGCAAAAAGGATCAAACTATGCTATCGCTACATGTGTGATCCAAGAAAGATACTTGGCCTGCGTTGCTTGGATGCTGAATTCTGGCAAAGGAAGTTCAATCGTCTTCAAAGGATGCAAAACTGTGGGTCGCCCGGACTCTGATTCTCTGGATCTCAACATCATGGCGGTCACAATAAAGAAAGGCTACACAATGTAAGTAAGGCAGCGATGCACAATATGCGGCCCGTGAAGTACTCTTATGTGGTAATAAAGAAGCGCTTCTAAAATATTGCAGAAAAGGTAATTATAGTAAGCATAGTTCAGAAAATACAAAATCCAAGTTTCCAAGTTCCCAAGTTTTACTAGATGGCTGTGACCATGACTGCTAAACAACGACTCCAGTCTTGTTGCGTTCACCTACATTAGAGGTGAAAATCGGATCGGTTTTGGGGGTTGAATCCGATACGACAGCTCGAAAACGAAGTCCGAATTCAAAGAGAAAATGAATCCGTACGACTGTTATCCAACAGTCGGATTCGGGCCGGATTCGCATACCGCAAGCCTACATCCATGTCTCTGTGTACATTGCTTCTTATTTACTAGACACAAGAGAAAACTCAAGCACTCCTTTCTTCCCTAATATCGACAACAAGAAGCTGATGCTGTGGCATCATGTTTCAGTTGAACATATTAGTGCCAGTCTAATTAAAGTTAATATTTGCGAACATTACGTTGTAAGGTATAAATACTATCTGAATATTTGCATGGATCTAAAATGAAAAGAAGTGGCCAGCCAATATTTTATACAGAAAATTGGAGCTCAGTAAATGACAAGCTTGCACCCCTGAAGCAAGGTAATAGACCCACTGTCCTTCTGGGTCTATTAACAGGATTCACGCCAAATAACGAAAGGTTATCAACAGACAAAAGCTGTCAAGTGTTCAATCGCATCGACTCCACTGTACATTGACCGTCAAAAAGCGCGGTATGCCGAAGACTGTGTCCATTTTTTCAACTATAGAAATATTGATTTTCGGACCAGTTAAGCTCATCTTGTGAGACCTCATCCTCATTCTATTTTGAGCACTATTGGAAACAAGTTTAAGTAGTTTGAACATAGAAACTGTTTCTTCTACTTACAGAGGATTATACTCGTGCTTCGCAGCCGCAGATATCAATGCTCAACTCAGCTATCTACACTTGACTGCGAAATAAGTACAATAAAAAGTCAAAGAGTATGATCAGAAAATGAATACATCACTTCAACAGATTACAATGATTACGATGAAGCTCGATCACTAGTGACAACCTGTACTTCGGAGCAACGTTCTATGATGATTGCAGGGGTGAGCCGCCATGATTGTATCTCTGACACATTTTGTCACATCTTGATATTCGAGATTTATCACATACCGATGGATGCAACTGTCACATTTTGTCACATGCTCATTGACATAAAAGTCACATTTTGTCACATGTTGATGAAAACCCATGGCCAAAATTTGACATATGCCGGTGCGCAGAAGATTGGAAGTTATCAATTTTGCATTAAAGTATGATTTTTTTTCAGTAGAGCATTTGACGTAATATTCATAATATATATCAAACGGGGTTGTAACGGGAAAAATCGTAAAATCGTTAATTTATTAATTATTACTAATTATCATTATTTGTATAGTTCCATATGGGTGGTCTCCGTGGCACACTAGCTAAGTGCTTGGCCTAGCGATCTTTCGGTACAGAGGTCGAGCCCCGAAAGTGTCATTGGCAGTAGTGAGGAAGGGCATTCGGACTAAAAAGTCACAAGTCTCCAGATTAAAGTCTGACTTACGTCAGCACCGTCTTACCCTTCAATATGGGGAGTAGCGACGTTAAGCCATCATTTCATTCCCATGGAGAATTGCCATTGAAGGTGTACAACATTTTCCGCGAGATTTGGTGTAATAACGAAACATAACATGGGCAAAACCGGGACACATTTAACTTTGTTTGAAGTGAAAAGATTGCACTCTAACCTTGTAGTCTTTACAATTGATTCTTTTTATAGTCTCGAATTTATTTATGATTAATTACTTACGGCAAATATGATTGCATAATAGACAATGTGAATTCACAGACCATATCATTTCACACAAAAGAGGAAAACTTAGTTTTCAGTGAATAAATGCCACTCAGTTTTATAGCGATTACTGTTACTTTTGTTATATATTCATATCAGT
This sequence comes from Prostheceraeus crozeri, assembly GCA_907163375.1. NCBI lineage: Eukaryota > Metazoa > Platyhelminthes > Polycladida > Euryleptidae > Prostheceraeus > Prostheceraeus crozeri. The sequence continues at coordinate 309,623 of CAJQUW010012692.1, forward strand.
GGTAAATATAAATACATGAGCGTGCATTATAGGAAGTATACATTCACAGTGACTCCTACGATCTGGACATGACAATCAAGAAACATATGGCCACATACTCGTACAATGAATGTTACAATTGGGCTATCACATAGCATCTCGAAGTCAACTTTAAAAAATAGGCCAAATAACAACACGACTTGCCTGGTAAGTACAGGTTGCTATTTGGAGCAAGAAAGGGGGAATTTCAATCTTGCATATCCCTAATACAAATTATCATCAAAGAATGTAGGAACATTAGAATAAAGACCTCCTGGAGAAGGTGACCGTTATTTCATTTAAACGAAGTTAATGCTCTTTTGCGACTTTGTTCATAATTTGTCAGTATTTTTCCGTGAATTTGTCACATTTTGTCACAGAGACAGCGAAAAACACACATTTTGTCACATTTTATTTTGAGATGAAAATTTGTCACATCGGCCCACCCCTGTGATTGTGCCAAATTGTGCGTGTTATAAAAATTGCTGATTTTTATCCAAATTTGAACTTCCTTACTACGATCTGGAACACTACAATTATGAATAAAGTTTCATCCATGGCATTATGTGAAAGCCCCTATATACAAGCGCACTATGCATCAGCAATGGATCGGGTCGACGGATCATCGATCTGAGTCGGTGATCTGGCTTTAAACTGCAGTATTCTGAATTCATATTACACAAATTTCATTATGAACAATCTATTGGCACAACACCTTTTTGTCATCTATCAACCTTGAATAGAAAAAATCTTACAAATACAAAGTAAGATGCACTGTGTGTAAAATTTGAATCATCGTAGCAAATACTTGGAAAACATAGAAATATACTTATAATAAATAAACTGAAGGAATCCATTCAAGAAGATTTTCACAGCGCAGAACGAAGAGTAATCTCTACAACAAACAAGATTTTGGTCTGCTCCATATAATATCGAGCTGCTTTTCATTATTCTTATCTACCGGTAGTCTGCATGTAACTAACAATAGTCTATTGCAAAATGACTCCGAAAGTCCTCCGAATCAAGAGAACATGCGCCTGGTATGAATGGTATTTGTTCAGCTTTGTAGATTCTAAGAAACTCTTACAATTAAAAAAAATATCTTGATACGTTTTTGATGAATCGACTTATTGATACAGCGTGGCATTGCACAAAGTTCGGAAGTTATAAGTTAAAAGAAATGTGAGTATTTCAGGTTTTTCTAAAAAATCTGTATTGAACGATAACTATACTTTATCAATTGCTGTTATAGGAGTGCACTGAAGCATAAAAATAAATAAAGTACTGTATCGAGAAATCTGGAGTCAAGGAGTCAAATCCTGGCAAATTTTCACTGTGAAAGTCGAAATTTTGCATTTGGTTTTTTAATGTTAACAATGATGACTAAGGCAAGTATTCCGCATTATTTTGTTGATCCTTTTCTATTAATCGAATGTATTTCGTTTTCTTAAAGTAAAGAGATGTTTCTGCCAATAAGATTGTTTTGATAGTCTCAGCCAATGGGATTTCACTTGGCACTCTATGCATTACGCGTCGAATCTTCTCGCTATGACAGAAATTGTGCATAAATTCAAAGGAGACGGCCTCTAGGTCACTCTTGCAAAATAAGTTGCTGATCCGAGCGCTTCAACCTCAATTGCTGTAAAATTTCGTAAAATGGTCATTACACGAGACTATGAGTCTCTGATGGAGCTGCTCATATCGATGACTGAATGGCGGAACTTTATCATTGCTGTGCAGTCACTGCTTTCCACATCGAAGCTTCTCCACGCGGAAAAAGCTGTTCTAAAGACTGCAAACTTTCTCAACGACAATGTCAAAAGTATTTGTTGAGTCATTACAATACCACTACACAATAGAATAAATAGACCTTCTAATTATCTGGGTTTCGCTTTCCATTGATTTTTATAAATTCTCGAGTTAAAATTATAAACTATTTTATTGTCAATACTTCTAGCATCAGTAATACAAAAGCACAATTTTTATAATTAAACCCTTTTCTCAAGTTTCCTGAACAAAAAATTGTCTTAATGATGTCATATTGAAAAACAAAATATAATACCGGTAATAATTATGTAGTCACATAAATTTGTCATTCAATTTCATCACACAAACGAACAATCATAAATGATTAAATTCAGGTTTGCCAGCTTACACTACAGAGACACGATTCCATCTCTGCCTAGTTTTATATCGGATCATACTTATACATTATATAATCCAAAACATAATCTATTTGGACGTCTCACATTGGTTCAGCTTGCTGACACCAAAACAGCTACAACGACACTAAGAAAGGCTACGTACCCGAGTCTTGGGACTCCACATCTGCTCAGAACGAAGGTGTAGGGTTACTTAGTGCTACAAGCTTGGCGTAGCGTGCGTGGAATAAGTGTGCAACCCTCTCCCAGCCTTACCTGCACTGATGGGATGCGTGACAGGCAGATCATTCTCTGGCAGTGACACAGGATCCTTCGGAGCCACTCTTGCTACGATTTCAGCCACCATTCGGTGCCATTTGAGGCATTCATCGCAAAACGGACATTCAGTTTCTTGATCGCTGGTACAGCAATGTTCTCCTTCCCAACCGAGCGCCAACATATTGCCTAACAGAGCTAACAAGTTCTTTGCTGTCTCTGTGAACACACCCTGATGACCACGGGGCTCTTGCAATTTCAACTGACCACGAGCAATACCTAGCATCAAATTGAGACAGTTGAGAATGTCGAATTTCGGTGCGGTTTCCTCCTCCTGGCCTGTGGGACTCAAAGCAGGAGGTGGAGGTGTTCGGGCATCGTCGCTACCAATCAAAGAGTCCTCAGTCGGGTCCATCATCTCCGTGACTGAGCTATGTGGAGTAGAACCAGCATCAACCAGTGGAATCGGATCATGTAGGCTCTCCACGCCCTTGTGGAACATTTGTAGTAGATCTTTGAGAGGAATCACAACTTCCATATCAGTCAGAATCTGCAGAAACAACAAAGATATTTTTAATTGCGAAAATGACAGCACCTTTACTCGCATTAAGAAGCTCAAGTATTTTGCATAAGTTTGGATTTTCAAAGTGAATTCTTTCAATATTATTTTATCAAGTATTGATACTAACCTCTAGCCATGATAGTACTTGATCTTGAACTCCAACACTGGTGTTGATGAATCGCTCCGACGCGAAATTGAAGAGTTTGGCAGACATAAATGGAAACGGCCCAATTTCTAAGTCGTAAAGTTTTCTGTTGACAAGTGAAATAGTAATAGAGTTGTACAATACTCAATCATGACTGAATCTTACCTCAGGAGTGTCTTCAGTTCTTTTTTCTCAGCAAAAGTTAATTCTGTTCGGATAGTTTCCAGCCAGTAAGGCATTACGTAGTCCCATACCTGCAAGAATAAATTCATAAAAAATTTAGAGTGAATAGAAGATGAATAGCAATGCAAGTGAGCCCCAACGACTGTCTTGCACAGAATCTGGCGAGAATCTAATGGAAAAGCATACAGTATGCGAAAAACTTGGGTGTAATAAATTAGAAGCGCCAATTAAGCAGCTCTTAGTACAAGTACGCATTGTTCAGGAGAGCACACAAACTGATTTCCAATCAAACTAGCGAGTAGGTCGCGACACACTCACGGACGGCCAAATCGACTGTTATTTTCTCCTTCATTCCTTGTATAATTGATTTCTATGATTTTTATTTTTTAAATTTATGGCCAATCCACTTTAGTATACAAAATAGCGTCATTGTGATACTTAATTACATTTATATTGTTCCCGATCGGTTTCACGGCCTCTCATCTCGGGAAATACAACCGTCATGACATCAACAGACATGCACACTGTATTGCTGCAGTTCACGAAGTGTCAAATTTCATCATGGACAAGCAATCACTGTCATCCAGTGTTTGCTGTCATCAAGCCATCGCTTAGAAAAGATTGACAAATAATGAATAAGGAAAAAGGAATTAATAATGATGACATCTGCTACTTTCTTTCAGAATTGATCTCCGAATGAAGTTTCTTTCATGAGTTGCTCAAAAGAGAACGGCATTAGAAATGTACAAATACGTATTAATGGGTCACTCATAAATAGTAAGATTTAAAATCTAACATATAGGCCCTACTCACAAAATGACAAGTAATCAATTTTGCTCACATCAAATGTAATTATATCGTATGGAACAAGACTGAACAGCTTGTTCAACCCTTCTTTCACTTGACTTGTCCGATCGCAAATGATATTCCTGAAGAGAAAATCAGATTAATACCGGGATAAAGTTATAACACTCTCAGTCTAAAATTTACCAATAATGTCCAATTCGAGCGTATTCCACTGGATAAGGCAGCAACACTGACAATACCACTTCTAGATGGTAATGCAGAACTTCTTGGATCCATTTATTGATATACTGGAAGGAAATCATTAGTGATGCACAACTCACGAAATGAGATGCTCAGGTCTACTTAAATTTAGAGTATGCTACAGCGAATAGAGCGGTAGTGCAGGAAGCGCGCATGAATAGCACCGTTTTTTATCCATATTAGCTATTTGTCATAAAAGAGCAGTATATATGGATTCATTTTTCACAAAATGGACATCAGTCTCATGTGACATCGATAATTTCTCCACTATTCTTAACGGTTAGATAGGATCTTCGCGGCTTCAATCATGCTGGTCATCAGTAATAACTTAAGTATTGGAGAAGCTGCACACGCGACACGCTCAAAGAATTTTCCAAACCATTCTACTAGATGAAGGCATAGTTTAAGTTGACAGAGGGAAACTGTCAACTGAGTGACAGAGGGAAATAGTCAACTGTAACTATCGGTGCGTAATAAAAACTTTTTGTATTATTAATCAATTCAATTTCGAGTCCATGTTCGAGTAAAACAAGACCACCGAAGCCCCAATTGTTAGTAGTCTTATCCCTAGAAAATCTCCACATGTTATCAAGATAATATTCATTATTGAAGAGAGAATAGTGAAGTCTACGTTATACATGTATATTCATCTCACTGATCGATAGTATTCGTGAAAGAGTACAGAACGCACACAACGATATTGCCATCTTCGTGAATGACGCAACACCAAAACATTTTGAGCGAGTTACACGAACAACGAAGAGAAGTTGGACTGAACATTAATATCGAAAAAGCCAAAATTCTAACCAATGGTCCAAACAGTTCTATCTACAACGGTAAACAAGAGATCATGTCGAAGACTTCGTTTACTTAGGTCAGCTGATCTCCTTCCAATCCCGCCATGATCAAGAAATTTCAAGAATACAAAATGCGTGGAAGTCCTTTTGGAAATTGAAGCCCTATCTAACATCAAGAAGCATAGAAAGGAAAAATAAGAAAAGATTATTGCAGATGTGCATTCTGCCTGTTCACATACAGATCACAAACTTGGTCAACAACTAGATTGCAAGATCAAAAACTTAGAGCAGCACAACGAGCGATGGAAAGAAGAATGATTGGTATTACAATGAGAGACATGGTAAGAAATGAAGAAATAAGGAGAAGAATGTGACTGAAGGATGTAGGAACCGAAGCGAAACATCTCAAATGGAAATGGGCTGGTCATGTCATCAGGCGACCTGACAACAGGTGGAGCCACCGAACGACATTATGGATTCCAAGAGAAGGGAAAAGAAACAGAGGCGAACAAAGAAAGCGATGGAGAGACAAACTTCCGAAGTGCTGGAGAAGCATGGCTATGTATCGTGCAGGTTGGATTCGCACCCCAAGGGAGGCCATTTTCCGTAAGGATGACAAAGGCTAACGTAGACGCAAGTAAGACAGAACGCACTCAAGCGAGAAATGAATGTTCTATGATACAATGTGTTTTGTTCAGTGCTTATAAAACGTTTCATTCACGCTAATAGACTCGAACAATTAAAAGCTATTTGAAATCCATCAGCATGCAGTATGTAACGTCAGGTTTTCAAGTTTCTTGATTAAAATATCAATATCTCTCCTGATCTCTTGAATTTATTGATTAAAAAATCAACAGCTCAATTGCAAAAGGTTTTTAGCTTCGGCAAGGTTTTATAGAATCTTTATACTCAACCGCCCTAAACCGTGACTTTGCTTTAGACAAGCATTTGTGTTCAAAATCAGGCCAAGTGTCAGGAACATTGAATTCGAATAAATTGCGTATTTTCATCCCTAGATGATACAGAACTCGCACATGGCCAGCGATGCAAGGAGCATCTTTACAAGGAAAAAGGACATTTATGACAATGTCATTGGCTGTCGAAAACCACAAAATGTGCGCAATATAAGCACACACACGTGCGCAAGATTAACACATGGGGTCAACATTTATCAATTGATTGAAAATCACAGTTAAAAACTGCTAGGGATATATAACACATGATACGAAAGAAATTCAAAGCATATCTAAACCTGTTTGTTCATGATTTATACATTAGTCATGGTCAATACGTTAGTCAATGCGAAGTCATGAATTAGCTTCGCTTGAAATATTTTTCAAGTTATCGGAAAAATTTCCTTTGAAAACGATCATGTGTTCTTCATTAGCCTATAGTAGGTGCGTTGCTTAAATATATTGAATAAAAATTTAAACAACAGTAGAATTGTACGGAAAACATGATACAATGAAACTGATTTGTATGATCACTCTGATCTCATGTATGAATCATGCCGCCGTTGAAGATCATAATTTATCTAATACAAGCCTAGGTCATGACAATATTATATGGTAGACCATAATGTATCGACTTCAATGTTTGTCACTTGTGTTCATATGAAAATTACAAATGCTTTTAAGCAATTCTTATGAAAGCCCTAGCTCAAGCACGGGTCTGAAAAAACATGATGCTTGTGTTCAATAATTTCGGTGGCCCCTGTCTCTGGTTTACAACTCAATAAACAGACTCAAGTAAGCGCGTATGGTGATACCCAGAAAGCAGGGTGGACCTTCAAATTCACTGACCTCCGTCTTAAGTCTCTCCAATGATTTCTCCATCTCATCTGAAAGGGAAGCATTAAAAATTAGATGGGATCCGGTATGAAATGAATACATGCTGTCTAAGACACGGACGAACACATGACCTTCATCCTGCAATCAGACACCATAAATAAAGAAGGATTAGCATATTTAATTCACTTTCCTCAGCATGATTTGTAGCTACAATCATGACTACATGTTCATCTACTAAAGAATCGATTCCATTTACCATAAAGATGCACATGCACATCAAATTTAATTCGTACATGACTGATAGCATTAAAGTTGTGTTACAGCATACAATATACATGTATATTTAAACATTTCTTTAGAAGTGGGATAAACCTATTCGCAGATTCTGCTGTTTGTTACTTAGAAGGGAATTATCATTTTATCACTTTATCAAGATTTTCTATTCATCTGAATCCCCAATGTGATGGACGCAAACTACTGTATCAATCGGGTAGCTATATTTACCATTGAGAAGGATAAGACTATTTACATGGGATGCAACAGCGATAGAACCTAGTCACCAGGTCATATGGGTAACACTTTGGCTTCGGGTCGCCACCTCAAGGGCAATAACCGGTGACCCGGTCTGAGATCCTGGCTTTTAAATTGCTTGGGTTTAACTAAACTCACAGCAATGGAGTAAGCCTATATCTGAGGAAGAGTGTATTCGTCCAGGTTGAACTTGAAACTTACTGGGCGATGCGATTAGTCATAACAATTAATTATTTTTCAACGAAAACAGATAGGTAGGGATTCAGTGCATATAGGTCGTTTTTTTTAAAGGAGTGCATGTCGGATTATCACTTGTCATCACTTGTCAGCGAAATGAGGCACCATTAGGTTGTGGACTCCTCAAAGCAGGTTGTGCAGTCCCAGGACAATTATCAAGTCTGAGAGATGACAAAATGAACAAGATATTTGTTTATCAATTTTAATGAAGACATTTTTTCGGCTAAAGGGATCTCAGTTTCAGCTAAAATGTATTGCGGACTATTTATTGTCATAAAACTTGCTATTATTATAATTATTGCAGCAATTTTGATTTAAAGCAAAATGTATGAAAAATAATTTATACTCTAGAATGGAGTGCTCGTGTATCGCATCATCAACTTTGTGCCGACTTCATTCATTTGCTTTAACTTCAGCATTCATTTTTAAATCTGGCAATTGTGTTTTGAATCGTCTACCTTATTATCAATCTTTAATTCAAAAGACATAGATTCAATTATGTATCATTTAGCCGCAACGCTTAAATAGTACGAGCACATATGGTCATTGTAAGAATCTTTGATGTAAGCCTGTATATTTTCCAACATCCTAAAATGCATACTTTTATGGGAAAATTAGTGAAAATCCTTCCATTCGTATAGTGTTTGGTCATCATCAATCCATAGCTGAATAATGCGATTTAATCGACTCATATATATTATGTAGAGGCAGTAAAAAGAAGAATGTATATTTAGATGTTCAAGACAGTGCTTGCATTTAATTACTCTGGTTATGACACATAAAGGAATACATATCACAAGTAAAAGTAAATTAAAGCGGTTAATCAAAACAATCAAATTTGATGATAATAGACTAATAGAAGTCAAGCCGAGTTGCTATACAATTTGTCATTCTAATTTCATGAAAGAAGTTTGAACCTTTTCAAACTTTGAAAATAAAAAACAATGTTAAGTGCATGAGAGGCCTTTCGACAGGCTCTCTTTGTGTGTCCTTTCGACCGGTTCTCCGGCCAAATTTGCGTGTTCAAAAAGAAAACGTTTTGTCTTTAGTTTTACTATGATAAGTAACTTACCCAATTTTGTTTTTAATGATCTCTTATGTTTGTTAAAGCATATCAGTGATTTATCATTTCTATAGTGTACAACAATTCAAATGCTTGTGTATCTGTTTCACACCGGTGTAATGCCTGAAGGAGAACCGGTCGAAAGGCCTCGGATGCACTTTGCGTTGCTTTTTATTTTCAAATCTAATAAATCTAATAATCATTCTAATTTGTTGGAAATACATGCTCGAATGTCAATATTTTTTCAAAATAATAAAAGAAAAGAGGAGAAAAGAAATTATATAGCATCCTGGCTACAATTCTGTTTATGCAACTACCATCATTCAATATGCTGATTATGGATAACCATCAGATTAACTGTTTATTTGAAAATCACATCCAATGAAAAGGAGGAAGCTTTCAGGCCAAACATGTCAAACATCATGCATGAAATTTTAACTCTGGGTGTCAAGATCCAGACTGCAAGCTTCTGACAAAGCGGATATTTAGTTGATCAAAATCAATTTGCGTCTAGTTTCATGTAGCTGAATTCACATCTCACACATCCAGAACGGTGGAATAAATTGAATCCAAATATTTATAATCTAAAAAGGATGTACTTACAGTACGTCTTTCTTTGTGTTTGAATAAACCCTGTGCCATGAATATGATTTAATCGTCTTTTTTGTGTATCAGCGATTGTATCTAAAACCGTTTAACATTACACATATAGGCTACACACATAGACGCTAAAAATCGGATGCGGCATCAGAATGCAAGTCACCCTCCGAGTGACTGCGATATTGCGGTGCTCTCCTGGGTAATTCCCGCCTTCAACAGATGGTCTTACGACACTATGGTTAGAGGATATGCCTGCATGTCCTCTAGCTCAAACGTTTCAGGTTCGAACCTGACCACAACTGATGAAGCCCAACAGTCCGACAAATGTCTCGTGGTGACTAAATCTGTTGAGATTTGATAATACAAGGGCTGCAAGACAGTAAAGGTTGTCCATGGGATTAGTTTTCAGTCCATGCCCATCCCGGGGTTGGAGAATCATAATTTTCGTGGCAATCGGTCCCAAAGGCTCATATTATTAATGAAGAGCTAACACTCCTCCTGTTTGTGCAATAATAAATTCAGCATTTATAAGTCAAAAAATCAAAGGATTGAGAAATTGCATTTCGCACAAAAATTTTAAAAAGTATTTCCAATCACTTTTTAGATGTCATCAAGTCAAGTGATTAGGCTACATTATGATGCTGATATGCCGATTTCATAGGCCTATTACCTTGCATTTTTGCCGCTTATATTTACCCATATTTTTCATTTTCTGAAATTCCTATCAGCAACTGACTAAAAATCATAAAGCCTTTTGCCTCTTCTCATTATTAGCTAATTTAGTATTTACCACATGCATCATTCAATGCTCAGATTATTGTCGTGCTCCTATGATAAATTAATGGTAGCATTCCTGCTATATTTGAATGCTAGCACTATAGCACATCGAATATAGTTATTCCATGGTCAATCTCAATATCAAGAGCTTAGTAATTTACTTATGTTCGTGGCCACCAAACAATAGACGTTCACAGGTCATCATCATTGATTTTCAGGACAGATCGTATATTCAAAAATTCAAAATATCTTTCAAAAATCGCAAAGATGGCGTGATCGACACAAGCGACCACAATTAAGGTAAGACTGTTTGTCGCTGTTAATTGTTGCATGACCTCAGCTTTTAAAATTGGTTGTCTCCTACTGACAGCAAGTTAGAATCGTTTATGTCTTTGTCATCTATACGGGAGAATTTTCTTAAATTCTTGAATTATTCTTAATTTTTCTAGGCTTTGTGTGAAGGCCCGTTGTCAATTGCAGCCTATAGTGCTTTCACAAAACAGGTGGCTATTCTAGTTTCTGAGGGCGGCGATGTTTAAGAGGCGGATGGGACTGACAGTCCTTCCGCAATCACTTCTGGTTTGCTGTTGCTGTTGCTTTAAGATGATTGATCAATGCTCAATTGTCCCGGAGGAGATTGATAATCTAATTTGGATTGTGAGCTCTGCTAACAATATCTTAAAAACTGATATATCGAAGACAGTTTCATTCTATCAAAGGAACTTCAATAATACAAAGGACTGCGAAATATAGATATCATTATTGATGTCTAAAGTCTTAAATTATTATTGTTATTCTAATCAATAAATTCTAATTAACATTTTATTGTCATTTGTTTCTATTAAAAAATGGCTCATAATTCAACAGTGAACATTCAAACTACTTCATAATATTTGTATAATTTAGTTTGGAATATTTTGCCTCCTCTCATTAACCAATTTTCATTCACCGTTGAGGCACAGAGTCATTACTTAGCGATGATAAACACGATTTAAGGAAACAATTAAAAAGCACATTAGTAATATAATCACATGTTGTGTACTTTTTCTCGGTTCAATGTACACTCCTAAAAATTTCGGACTGATAAGAGACTAGCTTAAAAAGCTCCTGACAGGAACCCTCTCCTATGAATTCCTAAGCCTCTTGTGCAATATACTTACCTCCTGATGTCCGTGCTCTATTTCATCGTACAGGTCAGACGTTGCATAAATTCATGTAAAACTATTCAATAGAAAATGTAAAAATAACAATGAACATTCAAAGCAAAGAAAGTATTGGCATGAACAAAACTAGGAATGCATGACAAGAAAAGACAATCAGACGAAGAAAAGTAGAAATATGAGACAACGCTGTTTCATTTGTTCTTCAGACATTGCGGGCGTCTAATATTGAAGGAATTAGTCAAAGATGAAATATTCTAGAGAGAAAAGTATACTTTTACACACGTATAGTAAGTAATATAACCATATTAAGTTCAGTTATCAAATTTTTCAAAGTTGCGGTCTGTAGTCTGTCATCAAGGTTTCACCTGAGAATGCGAATGAAAGAATTCAACTTTGTATGCATTAACACAGAATAGAAAAATTGCAAAAAATCGATTATTATTTAGACAACTTCAGGCTTTCCTTAATAGACTCAATTCAAAATTTAGATAATCTGAGTGCATTATATTTAGCATTCCACCGTTCGCGGCCAGCAGGCGAAAATGAAAATTTGTAAGTGACAGGTTGTTTACTTTTATATGTTTTATTTAATTTGAAAACATTTACACAAAGTCTGCGAAGTCTTCTTTTGTGAAAATCTTTTGATCCCATACTTGATTTCGAGCGCAGAAGCTAGACCAGTGTTCAACAGTCATTTTGTAGTGCGGACTTTCAATGCATATCCATCGTCAAATGGACCTCAGGAATTTTCGCACATTATACAGGATATTTAAATACAAACATGTGCGTGGTACTTTATCTGGATATTCAGTTGATGTCTTGATTCAATATCGTGTTAGTAGGTCTTATACAGATTACAATATTAAGAAAGTTTCGGGAGCATCTAAAAATTTGGCACGAAAACACCCTTAGCTTCGATGCATCACCTTGTAGAGCATTGAACATGCTTGTACTATTTCAATTTCGTTCTCGCATCGACAAGATAAAATATATGCCAAGCACTAAATTAAATCCGCCAACAGATAATTGAGAATCACTTGGGGAATTTTTTTCATACTACCTACAGTAGTGTACCCGATGACTTTTTTGTTTGTGATTAGATTTGAAAACCTCACGTCCAGAACACAACTTCATGTCATAAACAGCTGGGTCACGATATCAACAGCTTTGCAAAATTGTCTACATGAAAGAAATACCTCACGGTTCATGGTGACATCACTTGCACTTCAAATAGATGCACATACATTTATATTTGCAAGTTGCATTGTAATTGTAGTAGTGAATATTGGCTTCCTGCTCATTAGAATTTCACATTCTCAAGTTTAAAGAGGACAGAAACAGATACGCTTGCGCATCAACTACGATAACTTACCTCCAGTTCCAAACAACACGGCTTCAGGCATCAGGGAGCAAAATGTATCATTAGAGGTTGGGAAGACACAAGACATGACGAGAAACGATACCATGTGATGAGGAATGAGCCAGAAATAAAATAAGTGCAATAATAAATCACAAATGTATATAAAGGCACAATATAAGTATATTTTAGGTTATGCAGAAGTCTATAAAATTCCACTGCACATAAATGGATGACGACCATGATGTTCTAGACTCTAACTAAGCAGAGTAACAGATCAATTTTGAGACATTAAAGACTTAATTTTCAGACCACTTATCATAAACAAAAACAAGGGATCTGACAAATAGTAATCAATTTAATGTGAAAGAGTAATTTGAAGTAATATCATTGCACAGCTTATCTATACATATTTCCGGAATGTTGGTATCAACCATGGAAAAGTTTTCACAAAATATTCTACAGCAAAAGGGTATTACGCGCACATATAGAAGAAACCCGCCCCACAGTATCGAAAATGCTGCGCAATGCAACTTCTCTCCCAACACTCATTATTTGTCATGTTAAAAGGAATTAACTCCGGCCTGCCATGTCCAAGTTCCATTTTGACCTCTACCACACGAGATTTAGAAAAGCATGATATCTAATTTAAAAATACAAGATATAAGATAGCGCTATAATATGCACTTTGTTAATCAGATTATAAGAGAAGTACGTGTACTTAGAAAGGGCATTTGTTTGAAATGCACTCCATCAGTTGAAGAAAACCTGAGCCAGTATCCTGTCCACATCAACCAAGCCAAATTTGTTGGTCTATATAGGAGGAAATCTCATGACGTCGCATTCCGTTCTACCGCTCTACCGTTTTCCTCTAGTTTCGACCGTAACCAGCATGTTTTGATTTCTTTTCTTTGTGTTTCAAGACAATTTATCATACACTGCAAAATTGGATCGACGCAATGCGATCACAGTGCACCCTTTCAGCACACTGTGAATGGCACCGATTATTCGATGAGCAGTAGCGAAAAGAGTGCAGGTAGTGATGATCGAGTTTCGCATACCACGACCATCCGTCAGTAAATATGATTGAACGTTGAAAAAAATGATTGCCACTGGCTTCGCAGGAATTTTATTTTTAATTCGTAACACCCCATATTACGTCGTTCTTTCGCAAGGGTCAATTACAGACTGGATGCATGCAAGGTAGAACGTGAAATTCAAGATGAAAGTCAAGATTCACACGCTACCTTGCATACATCCAGTCTGTAATTGACCCTTGAGAAAGAACGACGAAATATCGGCTGTTACGAATTAAAAATAAAATTCCTGCGAACCCGGTGGTGATTATTTTTTTCAATGATTTATCCAGGAATAGCCTCAGTGCATCAGATGTATGATTGAGCGATCTTTCACAATCTCCAAAATATAATATAAATAACAATAATTTGATACATATGCATCCACTTTCGTATCTCATGTATCGCACTCTTATATAATTGGCGACTGATGAGTCATTGCTTGTAATGTTGCAAATAATGAGTGGCGGGCGAGAAGTTACATTGCGCCTAAAAAGTTAACAAGAGAAGGTGTTCAATTAATCCGCATTCAATTAGATGTCTCTTTCACGGATGTCGTCTCTTCTCAATCTTTTTCCATTCACTTGATTTTTCGGCTTTATAGCCGCAACCTTCAAGACAGTTGCAACATTTTTTTAATGCAAACAATTTATGCCATGTCGATCAAATATTTGAGACCAAAATGGAGTCACTAGGAAACCCCAAAAATCTTCGATCACGGACTTCAGAGAAGCATGTGATGTTAATTAGAAAATCCTATTATTTGTGCAAATTGACGCATTAAAAATCGCCACATATTGAATTGTTAGTATTCTAAAAAACAGATGTTCCAGGGGTTCAAGTTCTGCAGCCGAAAAATTAAGCAAATGTGCAATATTATGACAGGCATTCTTTTAAAATGATGCTTCATTGATTTCCCATGCAATTTTGACCAAATGCTCACAAGTCACCGAAGCGCATTTTTTAACTACTTATTTGCATGCCATTCTAAACAATCATTTATCTAATACATATCTTCCCCGATTATTTTCATATATGAGTTACAATTTTGTGGTCGCTTTGCCAAGTGCTCGACTGCCATCAACAGCTTGCTCAATTAATTGATAGCGCATGAAAGAGATTGTTCTATACGTAATATAAATGTTTCTAGGCGTTCCGCAAGGATCTTGGTTCGATGCATTTTTTCTTTTATAGACTATTTTTGCTTATTAGAATGTTTACGTGCGTAATCTATTTTGGATGTTTCAAAGAGGAAGCTACCCAATTTGCGAACAGATGTACTTGAATTACAACTGCACCGAGGTCCAGCTTTTTCGTCAGATAATAGACATAACATATTACATCAATACAGACTTCATTATCACCTGACGAGGAGGCAGGACCTTGATACACGTATTGAAAGCGTTTTCACTTGACGACCGACCTCGACTCGCTCAGAAACCAGCATGAAATCGACTTGAAGCCGGCACAAAACCGGTCTAACAGTTGATTTGCAGCCGACTACCGCAACGGACAAGCCAGGTTTCCACTTCTGTACAAAAATGCTATCCTTCTAATTAAAGCAGCAACTGAGTGCTTGATTTATTACCATACAACGAATAGGTTTTCCAGCTTAAAATACCAGCAGGCCCTCAAAAATCCACAGTTTTGCCATCAATAAGTCGAAGAAATATCATATTGTAATTTCATATTGCTCTATCCAAAGTCGCTAAAGTCTGATCGAGTCTAGAATGTCTTCATAATGAGTTGTCACTCAAACGCTACATGGTGAATAAAATTAACGTACTAGTGGCATGACAATATTCGGTCCACAAATAACAGAACTTATCACTTTCGGAAGTAGAGGGGAGGGAAAGCCGGGGTGGCACCGGATTACATCATGCCAAAACGCTGTCCACTTTGAGAGGTGAAGGAACGGCAGTCTTAACGTAAACTCATGCCTTGAGTCACACACTGGGAATGCGAATTAGTAAGACTGAGAATCTTTATAAAAAAGGAGCTCACACCGCAGATTCTGTCAGCTGGCAATTCGTCAAGGTCATCATCGCAATAATTACTATAAAAGGTAATTATTATTGACAAAAGTGTTTTTCGATTTCCATTGTTTTCATGACATTAATTTCATCAAATATATCAAAGGCAAGTAAGAAGAGTGCCTAATCAGCGAAATTAATTAATGAATTGATTAAAGTTATGATTGACATCAATAACCCATGATCGACGCAGGAGAACCGACGACTCAATGTATTTCTATCATCAGTAACAAAATGAAAGTCGATTGCTTGTCATACTACATGTATATATGATGTATGTATTGATAAATATACGATGCGCGGGAATCTACAAATGGCATAATTTGCAGTCGTGCTGTCTACATTTCAGATGTAAATACTGCCATCCATGTAAGATATGCCAGACCAGCACAACAGCAGCATGGGATTGAATGATGTTTTAATTGCATTTCTAGGCTACATTTCTATAAACTATAATCTACATAGGACTGTGAATAAATGCCTTCCGATTTTTTGGTTGTGTGATCAAGCCCCGAGAATGTCATTGGAGCATCCGTTACCGCTTTCTTTATTGATTTGAGTTTCTTTGATGAAAAGTATATTGTTATTTGTCCATTCAACTCAGCTGCGGGGATAGATGACTAGAAAAGCACCGCAAACTGATTTCCAATATGACCGAAGACCTATGCGAGTGATTCACGCAACCTCCGGAATCCATCTGCCATCTGTTGGCAAACCACGCGAATTCGGAGGCTGACAACCAGAAGAAATGGAAAATAGCAGATCGCAAGGACCTCCAGAATAACCCTAAGTGTTCTTACCAAGGAATTTGTGTGAGAGGTTCTGAGCGTGATATCGTAATTTGGTCAATGAAGCTCCCTCTTTAATGTTCCAGCAGATACGTGAAGTGAAAAAACTTGAAGATTAATGCGGTGCTATCATCTCAAAATTAATCATAAAGTTATGGGAAAGTTATTTAGAAAGTTTCATATAGCTCCTGATTTAAAAATATTTAAATATATTTTTAAAACATTGTGATTCAAGAGACAACCTGTTTTCCTTAACTCATATTTTCTCCAACAGATCTTTGTAGCGATGAAGATAATTGCACAGTAGTTATCTTCTGGATTAGTTGTAAACAGTGTAACGATGGAATCAGGTTATAACAATGCAACTCATTTCTTATTTTTGATTGTCATTTGTTTACATGTCATTGCCGAACCTCTCACTAAATAAATAAATAATACGTCACCGTTATGTTTGGCATCGCGAAATAATTGAGCCGCCGATTATTAGACACTTTGCCTTGTGACAATTTGATATGCCTGAGCTTGATATCTGTAACAAAACTGTATCTCTCCCTCCATCATGTAAATTACATATTCTATCATAGCACATTCCATTTATTACATCGATATTTGAACATTTCAGCTACCAGTGTCATCCTCTCGACAGAATCCTCCGTGCTATGTTTTAGTTTATTTCACTGTATATATCACTTATATTATAAACAGTATTAACTTTCCGACAATAGTCAATCATAGGTCTGCCTTCTAAGAGAGTACGATCCATTAGTTATCAGAAACAATAACTGATGATATAGAGACTTAACACTTATAATAACCCTATTCAATACAAGGCAGGGTAGAAACGTATGCCAGCTGACAGAAATAAAGGGACACGCGACCAAACAACAAAACACGCCGAGCAAAATGGAGAAGCCCCACCACAAATTACATCGTTCCTGTAATGTTCCTTTTGATTTGGATTTGGCTGAAACTGAAAACCGCAGCGAAAGAAGCAAAGAAAGCGAGCAACTTTCTTTCTAAAGCGTTCAGAGAACAACGAAAGATTAATAAAGGGATAGGAATAACTGAGCATTCCAACCCTTTATTTCTCCACTCCTACGATTAACAGGACAACGGAAGTATTTGCAATTTCTATTATTTTACTTCGCATTTACTGATATAACTACAGCAATTTTTGACATATTTAGTAGCATACATTTTTCAAAACATGCTCATTCAAAATAGTTTTCATTTTCGCTTCAATTTATTATCTGTCTATTGAATGCAAGATCAAATTACATATTTGGGTCATTCATCACATTAGCATTATTTTCAAAAGAAATATACAAAATGCTATTTAGTGATTATTTATTTGAAATAGACGAATATCTACCCTACGGCATCGTTTGACCAAATTTAAATTACATCCGCATATTTCTGATGTTTGCGATATTACTTAGAATAGACAGCTAAATAGATTAAAAATGTTCAAAAGTAAAGGAGTAGAATTATCTAACAAATAGGACTACTTGTAAAGGTTAAGCACCAACACTTCTGATGCTTGCAATCTATAACCACAGACAATATTTGGTTATCCATAGAAACAATTCGCTAACCATAAAAGAAATGATAATCATGAATAGTGCATCATTTCAGTAAAGGACGCATTTCAATCGGTAGAAAACTTGTCGATTGTCATTGAATGCATTCACTAGATGTGCTGAGTCAATAGATGTCGGACCGTCTCCATGATTATCTATTCGACGATGGTTACATTTAATGACAAGTAAAGAAAGTGATTTTTGTGATAACTGATGATTTCATTAATTTTCTTTTGAAAAATATAATTTTGTCACCCAGTTCCGATACTTCGGATACTTTACCAGCATAAATTATACCAGTGTGATGTTTCAGCTGCTTACCTCAATCATGCGCGACTAACGATCAGAATACTGTCAATGTTTCCTCATCACTATGAAGCAAAATTCAAATTAATCGAATTAAAAGAAAAATCATACATTTAACCATATAATGTGATTAAATACATGTAAACAATTGATCAAATAGCCATGCAAAAGATGCGCGGCTGGCAGGAATCGAACCTACGAACCAGGTTAACTGACCTCTGCTCTACTAACTGAGCTGCGAGAAACTTTTATGCGACTGTGTCAATTGGCAGGATCAAATCCTCACCACAACACATCAGCTATCATAACAGTCATGAAATTAACAATTAACTGAAATGGAAAAATGAACAAATATCTCGTCACATTACTGACCGCCGACTTTAAGTTAAGTAGCGGGGACTTTTAGCAGACACTTTTAAAGGAATGTAATCCCTAGATGATACAAGATGCTACCAGTATGACAAATACAGTATCAAGGTGATAAAAGAGAAGCAGTAAAGCGAACACAGCAAATAAATTTCTAAAATCCTCAAATGCGTCCCATTGTGACATCAAATTGGCAAAGAAGTTTTACAGGTGAGTTTGGGATTATTGTTCACTTTCCTTTGTTTGGAGGATCCCAACTTGCTGATGAAGAAAGAGGTTTTCTTGATTCATCAGCAATTTGAGATCCTCCAAAATAAAAAAGGAAAAGTAAAATAATGAGCAACTGATGAGTAGGCCTAAATCTCCTCTATCTAAGACATGCCAGCAAATGGATTTATAGATTTACCTATTTCGTATTCAAGCGTTCATAGAGATTTCTATTATTCTCATCATTTGATATTTTTCCATGCCAATTTCTATGGCATCTGAGACAAGCAGCCGAGGCATCTCGTTGATGTAGATTACATTTCATTAAAGTATCCGATAATAAAGAAATTGTACTTTTTATCATAGCATTAATGCAACACATATCTGAAATCTGAAATCTGAAAATTAACACTGAAATTAGCATAACCTAAAAATGCTTTCAATGTCACTTTATCTAAAGAATAGCATCCTTATAGAAGATACGAGTAACATTCAAGTAGGCCTACGGAAACTGCAGATATGAACTATTTAATTTGATATTGATCAACATGAATAGTTAAGAACACCATAAGATTATAAGAGTATGGATAGCAATCCTAACAAATATTTTTACTATTTCTACAGGAACATACATTCCAGCATAAACAAATATACTCTTTATGGGAAGTCAATAAATAACTCAAATGACAACTATTATAATCTACATGAAAAATAACAGAAAACATAAGCATAGTAGAAATACAAAATTCAAGTTAATTTTTGTATATTTCTAAGTGGATTACATTCAAACAGATTCCCATTCACCAATACCTCTTCTACGTTCAAAACTCAATAACCAATACATGTAATATACAACCACCGCATGTTTTATTTTCTAAATATGAACTCTCACACAGGCAAGGATATCATCATTTAATCATTCCCCAAATTAGTTGCATCACGATCCATCAAAATGAAGTAACCGCTCAGAAACGTCATCGAAAAAGAGAATAACGATAAAATTTTACACTAATCTCAATTTTTGCTCAATTATCTCATAAATCTTTCTTGAAAATGAAGATAATTCATATCATGTTATGTGATGAATAATGAAAGGTGCCAAAAGGTTTAATAAAGCTGTGATCATCTCCTATTGCTTTCTAGAAACTACTGATTAATAGACCGTGTTCTGGTGTGGCACGATTCACTCTGGTCGCACACGATAGAAAACAAACACATGTACATGGATTACCATCAGTAAAGATAACTTTGACAGACAGCATTTTAAACAATGTGACATTTCACTTAACTAGAGCTAACTTAACTAGAGAGAAGCAACAATCACCTGATCAATTAAAACTAACGTTTGTGTCTACATTGAAAATGTCCTCATATATCACATGATGCGCTTCTTAATCACCACTACTTTGATGAATTCCGTCTAATTGGAAAATCTCAATGTATCAATCGGATTTGACAGAAAGAAAATGAAAATTACTAACATAGCTCTTAGCAAAATACTGTTAAAAATGGAGATTTACGGGTTGAACAGAAGGGTTCTCAAATAACGACGGAGAGGCTGGTTACGAGAATTCACGATAAAAAAGCGGACTTCTGCAAGAAAGTAGCTTGATCATAAGAAATAACACAATATCGTAGATAGCTGTGAGCACCCTTTCAACACTAACAAGTTCCATTGACAAATACTTCGACACATTGAAAATGGTGAGAAAATCGTACGGAGGCACGATAAAAGCAAAGTGCGACTTAGACGAACTGTTTAATTAGCAGCTGCTATATGGTACATGACAAGCAGTCAAATGTACTTTGTTCCTCTACTTAAGAAATCCTACTTTGGTGTAATATTTTCAAGCAAAAATCACTGGATGAAAAGTGAAAACATTTTTAAACTTTCATGTAGTCGTAAAATACTACACAATAAAAAATACTTAGTATAACATACCAAGATCATGAGAATAATTTCACTAGCATCATGACATGTCATATTATACGTGCACGAATTTAATCGTCTGAAATTACGGAAAATACTAAAGAAATCAGTAGAAGATATTTCTCAAAAGCAAAAAAAAGATCATTCACATAGATTTCACGGAAAATTTACGGAAAACTGTCTGTGAGTAAGTGCACTGGATTTGAAACTTACCATCACTTGAGTAAACAGTGACATGATACCAGTTGAAAAGTGCGGCTAGCAATCTTCCTAATATCTCCTGTAAAACAAGTTAGAATTGTTGAAGTTATTGGAGAGCAAAAAGCAAAGTTAGTAGATATTAGTAGAGCTGTTAAGGATTTTTAGTGCTTTGATAAAAAAAAACTGTAGAATTTCCCTTGAATTGATTTTTCCCCCTAAATTTCATTAAATTGATTTCTTGTTCCAAACGAAGGTTCCATGACCTGTCTGCTTCCTTCGGAACTATGGACCTAGTATACTGGTTTTTATACCAGATAAAAAGACGACAAATATACAAAGAGAAAATATAACACAATTTATAAGTATATAACAATTTTTACAACTGTTGGTCTACCGCTTGATTGTACGCATAAGAGAAATATTTTTACTTTGATTTCTTGCTTCATGGACGATTGCTCCCTGTCTTTTTCAGGGCTTTAAGCACGTGCGTTTAGATCATTTATACAAGTGCACATCTACTCATGAGCTCACGCGCTTCTATACGCGATCGTGTGGTAAATGAGAGTTTATGAAGAGCATTGAATTTGCCTCCAAATAATAGCTGTGCAAATGACAGCGCAATTTGTACATGTGCGTCTCGTTATAACAATATTTCAATTAAACCATCTAAACAAAACCTTAACGCGTACGTGTCTTTATCCATACCGAGCTCTAAAACGCATCGAGATCTTGTAGTGCTGCTGATAGCCGCCCTCCTTAATTCCTGAAGTATTTCTCCAAATCACATGACATCAGTGACTTCAAATAATCCTATCCAGACTGATATTTAAAGCCATTGCATGACATTCACACTTCAACATATGAATTTAACAGACAGAAAATAACTGCGCATCGTGGTGGATTTGAACCACCGACTTCTGGCATTCAAAGTTAACCTTCTACCAACTGTACTATTGACGATCAACTGTGCGACCTTGATCCTCCGTTGAAGAATCTGCCTGCGTGATCCAACCAGTAGCTTCATCTTCTAAAGACAAGCGCAGCATTAACCGATGAGTCAAACTACTAATGCGAATAAAGTAATAAAGATATCAACAATCCAAAGCCAGCATCATGCTTTCAATCAGAGACTTATTCCACACAAGCAAATGAAGATAGCTGCAATATTTCACAAGAGGCAAATAACTGCGCGTCTTGGCAGATTTGAACCACCAACTTTTGGCATTCTAGGCCAACGCTCAACCAGCTGAGCTATTGACGAGCAACCGAGCAACATTGTGAACATTCAAATGATGATTTTCATTTGCCCTAACTGACTAATCCCGTAATGCAAAACACATGTTGTTTCTGCTTGGTCTAGCGATCTTTCCAGTGGTCGACCCGAAAGTGTCATTGAAAGTCGTCAGGAAGGGCATCCTGACTAAAAGATCACAACGCTCCATATTAAAGTCTGACTATTTCAGCGCCGTCCAAGCCCCCATGATGGGGAGCAGTGACGTTAAACCATTCATTTTGCAACTCGACATCTTAAATTACAAGTTTTAGAAAAAAAATTTAAATTTAACCGACTTTAGGTTATAAATGATGATGAAGCTTTTACGTCACTACTCCCCATACTTGGGGCTTGGACGGTGCTGACACAGTCAGACTTATGGAGCGTTGTAGTACTTTTAGTCAGGATGCCCTTCCTGCCGACTTCCAATGACACCTTCGGGGCTCGACCTCTGGTACAAAAGATCCATAGGCCAAGCACTTAACCACTGTGCCACGGAGACCACTAAAAATGCTCGGAATAAATCCTATTTTTGATGTAAAAGTGATAGAACATACTAAAAGTCACGTTTGGGTACAAGATTAATTATTCATATGATTTGAGGATGGAATTCAACTCAAAACTGCCCACGTGACATAAGGAATATTTTCTTTCAACCAATTTCATTTTCAACAGATTGTTTGAATTCGGCCATTGCTACTAAGAGATCTAAATAGTAACATTTATGCAACATTCGAATTTAAAGCTGCGATGTCAACGGTACAACGATCTGGACCCGAAACGTCCGCTGAAAAAAATGTGCTTCACTCTGATATACTGGTATTGTAGAATAGGGAGATGAACGTCTATTTTCTATAAATGAAAATGCCAACTCTTGTTAGCTGCCATTAAATTCTTAAAAATTGAGCCGTATCGTGGAATCCACATCACAGAGGTCCATTTTAATTATGCTTCCAGATGTAAACATTTTGCTGATAAACATGGTTTTGGAAAGTCAAAATTCCGATTTTCGAATCTTCCGCTGATTCGGTTGAAAGCGACATTCATGGAAGCCTTTTTATTAAGAAGGAAAACACTGACTTATGCAGTCTGAAGTAACTACCTCAGTGATTAATTTTTCTTATTCTTAACAAACACTGTATTTATAAACTACTCTTATAGTCATCATCAGTAATATTGTCCATAATGAATTATTTTAAACATCGGACGATTCGTTCAAGCGTTCTTTTTTTAACATGTTCACCCACAGAATTAAATATTTTGTTTATCTGCTTCGGTTTGCTAGAAGTGTGATTAATACGAAATTGACGGCACATAGAGGAACCTATTAAGTGGGCAAGAAGGAATTCCTAATACCTTACAGAGATAGGAAAAAAGTCGTGCGTCGCTTGCGGATTAATGTGAGTTCCAGCAAAGTGCCTCGATTGCCAAAATTCCTTCAGATTCGAAGAATTCAGATCATTGCGCACAAGTTTTCTCCATAATGTTGGCCCTTCCGATCATTATTAAAGAAAGTAGTAGGCGTACGAAAATTAGTTCACTTGATGATTTCACATCCTCTCCTCGGCATTGCTCACTGTATAGTGCATACATTGAATCGAAGCCAGACATCGATGTGTGTTTTGGTGTGTGCGAAGTGATATTACAGCACGCACGCATCTCTCACTGGCTCTGGTGTCCCCTGCTGACAGCTTATTGTTTGCCAATTCCAATAGCAAGTGATACACGAATTATCCATTCGAGAAGGATCAAGTTGTCTAATGCTGTGATGTGCCATTTCGACATTAAGGTTGCATACAATTCTTCCTTTCTAGGAAACCGAAGCGCGCGCAGATGAATCTAATTCTGTGTTTTCACCAATGCAATGCTGTCGGTTTTCATTCCGCAGTGTCCAATGATCAGATCTGGAGAGATACATGTACAGTACAATGCACTAGGAAATGAATATCTCGGTGTTGTAATTCCTGTACAAGTAAAACTGAAAGCCACGCTGCAATATCCTTACATTATTCACTTAGTTAAACACAAAATCAAATTTTTGTCTGCTTGGACTGCGTCAGGATTGCGCTAGCGATATCCATATCGAATGATCTATCGATTCATTTATTTTTTCCTTAGCTAACCCTGACGAAGGGTCCCTGCAGCACGTCGCAAGACATTAGGAGACAGAGCCTCTCCGTCACCGCTGCTCAAGCAGGGAATCGCCTTCCCTTAACCATCCTTATGCCACTTCAAACAGGCGGTTAGGCAAACACTGTTTTCTTCTTGAATCTAACTTTGCTAAATGGCCTTGCCATAGAGTAGGGATATATAGGTAGAGTGTCGACTCAAACAAGTATCTGTATACAGTGAAAATTTTTATATCAAAAGATTCAGTTTTTTGCGGAGATTACGTTCCCGTGGTCCAAAAAATTATTTGAGCAGTTTTAAAAAAGTCAACATTTTGCCAATTTATATACTACCGAGATGACTCCCCTATATAAGTAGTATGAAACAAGTTGGATATCAAAAGGAATGAATATTTGCTAATAAGCATTCTAGTGAAATCTAATGAACGGCATTATAATGGAAGTCTTCATGAAAAAGTCGCGATACTATTCGTGCTTTGGCTAAAATTTCGAGTTTTTAATTCAATCTTCACCGGCATGATTTTATGATTCACTAGATTCATGTTTCATTTCTTGAATCTGAATAGTGATGTGGACGCATTTACATCTTTCAAAGTTAATTGAAATCATTGTCTTTGATTCTGTTATTCTGCTCTGCCAATGGCAGGTTGCATGTGATGATCACGCTTAAGAAGAAATACTTGAGGCTGAGCATGAAAGTATAATTGCAACCTGTCGAATTGCTAATTTAACAAACATTACCTCTCCAAGGCTGTCATAGCACAGAGGATCTGT
The DNA here is from genome assembly GCA_907163375.1 of Prostheceraeus crozeri. Classification (NCBI taxonomy): domain Eukaryota; kingdom Metazoa; phylum Platyhelminthes; order Polycladida; family Euryleptidae; genus Prostheceraeus; species Prostheceraeus crozeri. Next base: position 334,973 of record CAJQUW010012692.1, read on the forward strand.
AAAATGCTATCACTCCTTCTGCATTACAATCATGATCAGTCATTTCCGTGGTAATTCTTTCAAAACCTCAAACATTTGCATATCTCACATTTGGAAGCAATTCCGACTGTATCCCCATTGAGTTCATTTAATAAAATCGAAAGTGTATACACATTGGGGATTTAACATATGCAGAGTTACCACTCTACATTATATACTTACTCTATGGGCCTTGCAGTTCACACGAAACGCCACTATAAAATTTAAAGTTTACTATAGCACATGAAGGTTGAGCACAATATTAATTTACAGCCTAACAATCAAATTTGTTACTTATGAAATGCTCTTAAAAATAAATATTCATATCAAGATTCAATAAAACTGAACTATTAACTAAGAGAAACAAATAACTATTGCAGATCAACAAAATTGCAACTCAAAAAGTACAAAAGCTGCATCAACATCTTCAAGTTTCATGTCATGCATTACTGCCGTTGTCATACGTTTTCTCGTAATGAGGTCAATACCAAGCGCATTTTTTGATGCTGAATATTTTTTAGCACAACACTCGTATAGTAGATTTTGTCCATTAGTATTGACCTAGGGGAGTGATTGCGCATGACGGTGGCGTGAAATTGCTCTAACACATCTCCCCTGAAACAGGAATTAAAGCGGATTTGAGATTTACTTGTATTTCAAAAAGGAATCAAAGCCTCGACGGGGACGCTAGAGGCACAATGGGGAGCCTATGTTAGATTGTTCTTCTAATCATCCAAGCATGAAAATTATGTATTATACATCTGTTTATATACGAGTATATTTGTTTATATTTTACATTGACTTTCGGCGCTTGGGGTCCCGTTGCTCTGGAAACTGATAGGTGGCAGATGGGTCGACCGGCATGGAGAGCAGCAGCATAGTGAAGCGATCGACTGAATTTTCCAGAAACTCTCTGTTTCGCTACAACGCGGCAATGCTACCATGCTGTTTTCAAGAAGCCCAACCTCGGATGCCTTCCAGGGCTAACTTGTCTTCGTGTATTTGTGTTTTCTTTCATGTTGCTTATTTGTACTGCTTCTGTAGTATGCTTAAATATATATAATTTCTGTATTTATAAGGTTACACGAAAAATGATGTTGCTAATAGAAATTGAATGAAGACACCTAATCTCCTCTTCACACTTTGAGTTATCAAATTAATATTTATAAGAGCTTGTGAACATAGACATCAGGATATGATCGGTTTTCAGAAGTAAGCTATGAGTTAGACAAGTTGGGTGAAAGCATCAGAAAGCAAGACACATCTCGACTTCGTTGATGATTAATGTGAGACAAAACCTTACTCCTAGATCTGTCATTTTCAAGGAAGTCCAGGTCAAAGAGGTTTAAAGAATTACATCACTCTTAACAAATTCACAGTTGCGAGCACACGAGTATAAAGGAATGAAATAATGCAGGTGATCTAACTCACAATGTTTACACTCTCACGTGGTCGGCATTTCTCGCCTATCAACCACACTCCAAAAGTGGATAGGATCTTGTGATCGTCTTCAGTGTAACCATCCAGAAGACAAGGATCCTCAGATGAATGATACCAGCGCTCCTCTGTTTTCCCACTTCCAACAGCAGCTGTTCCGCGCCCAGTCCTCTCGTTAATTCGACCAGCCTGAAAAACGACGAGAGTAAAAATAAAAATGTTATATACCCAGGAAGCGGAAGCAGCTCGATGCGTCCGACTTCTAAATAATCAAATTTCGATCTTCTGATTGGGTGCCACATTTATTGACCAGGGGAAAACTCTTTTCAAACGAGCTCAGACAAGTCAGCAGCATACTCATGTTTACCAGATTTGAGCTCGAAAATGAAAGGTGTAAAAAGCCACTACAGGAGGCTGTCTTCAGGTGCCGTAGTGACTTGAAGGTCTCGTAATAGCTAATTAAAAGGCAATTGAGTGCACATCTCGTTGTCATACTTTTCTCCTCAAATCAATGTCAAGCTCTTTGCTCAGTGAACTAATAATTGTATTGAGACGGAAAGCCAAGGATTTTCCGCGATTTTTCTTTCCCGAAACCAAGGAATTCTGAATTGAATCGAAATCCCGGGAGAAGGGGCAATTCGACCCCTTCAGAAACTTCTGCAGCATTGCTCCCCCTATCACATGAAATTCACGGCATAACCTCTTGGAGATAATCATTAGCTTCTTCCTGTGGGTTAGTCTAGAGCTCACCTAATACTACCTAATACTCACATTAGGTAGGGACATGCGAATCTCAGCTGTCAGATTGATGCATCTGTTAAGTGGAAAGTATCCGTCTTCAACTCAATCTTTCTTCGTCGTCTATTCGTCAAACGGAAATATTACTGAAGCTGCTCGGCTCGCCAATTCAACAGTACATTCTTTTAGTAATGAGTATGAAGACTCGGCATCAACCTTCTCATTAATGCATCTCACCTTCAGCTGGATAGTAGTCAATATGCTATCTTTGCGAATATTCGAGTTGCAATAATGACATTTACAAAGAATATCCCCTTTTCCTGACCACGTCGCTGCTGCCCCTAGTTCACTGGTGGGCAACACATGGGCCGCGGGTCACTTGGTGGCCCGCCACCGCTTCTTATATCTAAAGTAGCACGTTGACATTATTTGAATCGATTATGTGAAAATGATTCACTCCGACTTCGACCTTTAGGTGTTGACAAGGGTGAGCGATTCTCTTTAGAATTTTGCAAGACCATTAATTAACGACTAAATGAGCAATATGATAGCACAAAAATTCACATTCGCATTATAAAACCATGCTCCTTCGTAATGAATATCTTCTCGCATAAGCGCAAAATGGTCATCACTTGCGCGAGTTCTTTCTAAGTCACATGGTATTTGATGCTTTGTTGAGCATGCTTCACTACGTAATAAACCACGCCTCAATGAACCTAGAAAGAGGCTACGGTATATTAAGTAGAGTTAGACCACGAATGGAGGAATCCAACCACATGATTTTGATCTAACATTTTTTCAGATATTCTTGATGAACTTCATTTGTATACGTACAACTGCATCAATATATTTTGTACTCGATTAGCATTAGCGCACGGCCGGTTTTTGAAAGCCGTGCATGTGTATGTTTGGGTGACATAATTATGTACACGAAAGTACCTGTAGCACTATCAATTTTATCTTGTTCGGCTTTCAAGCGGATAGTTGCACTGCACTTACAGACCATTGGTTTTTTCGATGAAATAAAGTAATGTCAGTCATACTACCAAAAATCGCAATCTAATTACACAAAAGAAAAGCTTCTATGATTAGTTATAGGCCTATACGCCCTTCGATACTCACATGAATTGTAGAAAGTAAAATGTCACTTCTTAATATCAAGCAAATTAGTTGCGTACAATACTGATGTATACATCTAAATGCAAACTTTTGTTGTATAATACGACCACTATATGTATACGTACACGGTACAGCTGCCCTTAAATGTGCACTTAAAAAGTACGCAATTAAGGAACATTAAGCCTATTATTGCCTTTTAAAATCGGTGGCCCGCGTGCCTTTTCGCGGGCCACTCCTTATGGCTCGCTATCCCATCTTGGTTGCCCACCACTGCCCTAGTTGGACGGTGAAAGATATTGAAAAGATAATTGACTGGACGATGAGCCTGTCACCGAAGATTGTCCTGAAGACTTTGATTGTGCCTTCTAGAAACCAAAACATTGAAATTTACATAAAATTGAAACGATTTAACTCACCTCACATAACATATTAACAATGCCTTCCGTCATGAATGCTTGCCAATCAGATGGACAATTCCATACGTCAGGAACTGGCAGCTGGACTACATGCTTGCGATTCTGATGGCGAAGGATATGACAAGTTTCACAAAAGCGAATTGGGCGACCTCCACTGAGAAATGTACATTCCACAGAGAAACAAGTCGCGTAAGCTTTGTTATGCGGATTTCGACATGTCTTTGATTCACATACAAACGAAGCCTGAAATGTACAATTGAAGATGAAACATTAAAGACGAATAGCGCTTTTATCATTAGTATTTCTGTCATTGATTAGTGCGATCGATGTTGACGAAGCATTATGCAAGAGTTAACCTTCAACTTAAATTTAAGATCCGTAGACTTTGAAATCATGCCTCAGGGATCTTGCTTTAGGATTAATATTTTCTCTTAAGACTTTGTTTAAGGAGTATATGGTAAATTAATTTCAAAAAATTGTACGATTTTTCAGCTGATTGTACAATCTTTGTACAACTAAGATACATACATGTATTATCAGTAATTCCTAATTCTCTGACTTTAAAAATAATAAGCAATTAATGTTTACAACATCTTCCTTATCTTTACATCAAAAAAGGTTATGAGAGTCTGCATCCCAGCCGGCATCATTCACATCATAGGTGACTGGCAATGTGGAAGACATTCAAGATTGCATCCGCTAGAAACTAACATAACTAATGCGAGCAAGACCACGGGTTGAATAAGAGGAGGGATTGCAGTTCTATGTTTATTCAAAGATATCATCTCGATGACATTCCTTGTCCGATGCTAAACTATTGCAGTCAATACCTTAAGTCTGGTTCACATTTGCTGGCGAAGATATTTCACAATTCCCTGCAGTTGTTCTTTGGTTGCTTGTTGCCATCCAGTGAAAAGCAACTACTTTGGCTGGTCTATTAAAGTCAACCCAGCAAACAGAACTTCGGCAACCATCACATCTAGGCTATACCCAACAACATGCATCGAAATTGGTAATCTCTCCAACTAAATTCCGGTATATTCCCAGGAAGTCTTCTATAGGAGTGAAATCTTTGTGAGGGTTTTGTTATTGCTCTCAGTAATCGCAGTCAGTGACAGAATGAATCATCAATCTCAGTGAGAGAATGGCACAACTGCAACCACTTTTTATTTTTTTATTTTTTTCCCAATTATTTGGGACCACTGCAGCCCTTATAGGTAACTTTGTGTCACTACTACTATAGAAGTCTGCACAACGCAAACATGCGAAAGGCTGAGGTTTCTGAACAAAACTGATATCGATGTTGATTATTGAATATTGAGATTTTTGATTGAGGCGGACTAGAGCGAGTCGATATGCTTGTATATTGTGCATGCGCTTGCGACCTGCACAATTTCTCTGTCCTGAGAAGGAGTGAATGCTCGGAACGTCGGGACAAGATTTGCTGTTTTAATTCATTTATCGTCAATTACAGTCAAAGAGGAAGAACAACACTATGTGCACTGCTGTATTTGAAGTCGTACAATAGTCGAATTCTCAATCGATGTGTTGGTACTTCGATAATACTAGCGGCGAGACAAGTGTGCCTTGTGTTTGAATCAATTTAGTGTGCAGCAATTGACTAGTTTCATGCGCTTTAAACAGCTTTGTTAAAGCCTAGCGATGAATTTACTAAGATACAAAATTAACTTGTATGTATGCATGCATTTATCAGGGCTAATTAGGTCTATTACTCCCGAGTCCCAACAGATGCTTGCACACAATCTTCAAAAATCTATTAATTTTGAGGTTCAGTAGGATTAGGATACCCATGATCGCAGAAAAAAGTGATAGATTCCGCTGCTTTATTAAACATGATTGACTTAAATTGAGATGAAGCATGAGATTATCCATTGTCTACATTTTAGCAATAAGCTGATCCAAATAAAGCTTTGATCTGCTGCAGCTTCCGAAAATACGGAAGGACATGTATCTTCATTGTCCTCTGAATCCACTTCCGCCGATACTGTAGGCAATTATTCAATAGCATCAGAGAAGTGTTTAAGTCTATAAACAATCATTTATCATCTAGGAAGTTTTGGTGCTTTAATGAGCGGTAAAAAATCGTGTTCCTGTGATGAAATCTTAGACTTATACTAACCTGCTTCATGGGTAAGAGACAGTCGATCAGTTGGTCCACACCATGACGGTTCAGTGCATCTGCACAGTCCAAACAAACGTAAAACGGCGGCGCCTTTCCTCCCCACTGAACTGAGACGCCCGGTTCGATGCTCATCTGTGGGAAAAGAAAATCTATTACATGAATGAGACACATGATGCAGCGTTGCGCGTCGAGACTCTACCCGCGCAAGATGATGTCATCCGCGCAGGCAGTGTATCGATGCAGGGCAGTATGTATGAAGGTCTAAACTCAAGCCTATGATATACTAGGAAATTGTATCCATGAGCACTTACTTTTGGGAACATATTCGTTGTTCCTGGAAACCATCCACTAAGCATTGGATTGGTAATTTGCTTCATGGAAAATGTTTACGAAAGGAAAGTTTCTGTTGATAGAAACTTTCTTCTAACCTGGTCTAGGTTTTATGAATATCCAGTATTCTTGACCGCTATATACACAACGTGCACAAATGTGTGAAAAATGTCAATGCTTTTCAAGCTACGTCTCGTGGTTACTAAATGGGTAGCTATTCTGCTTGAGTACTCTGGATTGTCTCACTTATTGCTTGCATAGTTTGGGGTGAGTAGAACTCAGCTGCTGAATAGCAGAAGACGATAGCTGAATTTCCTCAAGTAGTACCACTGACACCATCTATGACAGAGTCATGTGAAAGACTATTTTGATCCACGAGTATCAAGCAGCACTCTTGGCTGCTACTAGAAAACATAAATTTGTTTGTTTGAATATTTTTTACTCATCCCTATCCCACTCAAGACACGAAGCCATACTATGGGTGAGACAGACTTCATACACTCGCAACTCTAACCAGGTTACTATTAGTAACCTCTAGTGAGAGCGGTGGTGCCTCCCAAGGAGCGTGGCCGAAGCGTGGCCTTTAGCCAACTGAGCTATCCCACCACCTGACTTAAATTGGCTAGAAATATTCAAGGACATTTTTTTGAAATTCATCTATTTTGCTGCATATTCGGTAAAAGAATTATATCAAAAGTAGGATTTTAATACCGAAGTTTAGTTAGGTGTTATTGTATAAGTTCAATTTATACCAAATAGGCAATTTAAGGACTTCTTTATTCGCCACTAACAATTTAACGGTTATTGGTGCGCTAATAACGCATAAAAATTAAATGAAACAATTAACGCAAAATTGAGTATTCATTGCGAATCCTTATGGCTTCTATTACTGTAATCAGCATGAATTTTTGTCTCTACATTTTCCGTGAAAGAATGACATCTGGCCCACTATCAATTGAAACAACCCTAGACTATCCGAAATGAAGAACTAATATAGGCGGTTGTACAATAGTCAATTTATAGTATTATCAAAACAAAAGTACTAGTTACATGCAAATGACAAACAAATAAAAATTGCAAAAATATAATAAAAATGATTATTGATAGTAATAATATTGGATTCTTTGACGCAGGTGAAAGCTAAGTATATCAAGTGAAATCAAACAGAAATGATTGAAGTGATATTTCAGATGTTAAGAAACATGTATAAAAATTGCTTCATCTCATATTTTGCAACCATACCTTCATGGCATTCGTCTTGTTTCTGTTCGGGCAGCCGTCTCGCTCACACAGGATTGGTTTCCAGGCTGAAATGTGCAGCATTTATTATTGAATGTTCAACCCAGGTGTTCGGCAAAGCAAGAAATGTTTTACCTTCGCATTTGTAGCGAGCCACTTGAGTGAGATGACTGTTTTGGAATTGTGATGGGCATAATTCTGGCCAATAGTGAAACAAAACACTAATTGCTGGCAATCGACTTTGAGCAGGTCCATGCGCAATTATTAGAAGTAAATCCTGTTGAGAGTGAAAATATATGTAGACACGTACCTTCACGCATTGGGAAATCACCAAGAATTAGCATATATGTAGTGCAATAATAAGCCATAAAAAGCAGAACTAGCAAAGTGTCCGCTCTATCTGTCCACGCAGTATTACCCTTTCAAAATCTCTCCTCGAACCCATAAACCAGGTGATCAAGTTGACTGAATTCAGAAATAACCTGGTAACTCCAATATCGGCCTTTTACAAACAATTTCCTCACACACAAAACTTACATTCAAGAAATTTGTCCTATCAGAAAATTATTGATCAATATCCCGAAATCTAGACGCAACCTTATCATTAACGTACGTCATTGTCGGTACCGAGTAATGCTTCGAGCGCATGAAGAGAAGCCAACCAATCGAAAACATGCGAGCGAACTCAGTACTGAAACAGCTGACAATACTAAGTCGTCCGTATAAGTGAGCTATTGGCTTGATTTTATCCATGAAGCTAACAACACTGACTTTGTCATTAAAATTCATCATTTTCGATACAAATGCATTGAGAAAATGAGAGCATATTCGCCAGAAATCCATTCGAAAATTCTGAGTTTTTCTTGCGGGCGAGGAAATTGTTTTGAATCACTGTGCTCTATGGCTAGCATTAGCTTTTTCGGATTTGGTGGTCTTTAAACATTTCGGAGACTTCAAGGTATGGCACAATTAGATCCCACCAAAAAATCCGGAAAATCGTGAAAAAACGATTTATGAATGCATAAATTTTGTGTACATATATGCATTAGAACATTTTCGTCGAAAATTCAGAACACCGGATTTTTCCAGAAAATTGGGAACCCTGTGGTATAGGTAGGCTAACAAATTTCTAATTGAGTTAAATAGTTATACAACAGCTTTGCGATGGAGCAAGGCATCCATAAAAAGATCAGTGCTGCTGTGGAAAATATTATTTCCACTTTCAGTCCATGGATATGGAAACGGCTTTAACAGGGAGGAAATTTCCACCAAAACTTTTCCTGGTGTTTTGAGGAAGAAGCTTCTCATTGGACGCTTCATACGAGTACTCATAACAACTCGTAAATTTAGCGATTGCAAATTGAATTTTGTTGGGTCACATTTACAAGAGACCAATCATTTTGCTTTTTTATCAATGCAGAAGTACAGTGGAACCTCCTATTGCGGACATTCTATACAGCAGACACCTCCGTATTACGGACAGTTACGCTCAGTCCCGAATAATGTTCGCATCATCACCGGTAACTCCATATTGCGGACACCTCTAAAATGCGGACACTAAGGCGCAGTCCCGACGGTGTCCGTAATATGGAGGTTCTACTGTATACCGATAATTGAGTGAAAATAACTGTCATACATCAGCAGTTGTAAAACTCGAAAAATCAGCAAACTATTTAAGCATTAAATGCCTTTTTTATAAAAGCAATCCAAAATTTGTGAAACACCTCTGTAGAGGATTTTACATAGGCAGCGCATGACCGTGCGTGCATGTGAATTGAAAGACCGATGACATTCGTGTCGCTGAAAGTTCACCATCACATATACTTCACCCACTTTTGCCACAGAGGCTGCAGCATACTCGCAAATCCATCTACCTGCATGTAGAACCAAAAAACGCCAAAATTCCTTCATTCCGCATGTTTCATCGCTAATTAACGCAAACATGGTGTTTAGATGACTTTATATATATTCCAATTATTGTTGTGATTTTTTTGTCTTCACTGTCTTGAGCCTACTGTCTAAATTACAGTTTGCATTTGTATTGATGATTTTTATTCTTAAAAATATACACTTACTTACTTACTTACTTACATCTGGTGAATCTAAGGACACCGGTCGTCATCTGCTACTGTTCTACAACAAAGTTCCACACTTGTGAATCATGGGATCTCCGTCAAAATTTACAGGAAAACTTTAAGCCATTGTTCCACACTACATTTTACATAACCTTCTTGCTGACTGTAGACAATGCATCCGATGACATGTATTGTCAATTTTTTGATTTTCAAAAATGCAAGTATCGTTCATCCATTCCGAGCAATTGATATAAAAAAGATGCAGACTAACCTAAAGATTGGAGGGTCACAACTCATTTCATCACCACCGACTGATAATTGACAGTATGCACTAGACCCAAACATATTCTGAATAGTGTCACCCTTAAAAATGACGACCTGGCTACCTTTGAATTTGTAGACATACATGCACCTTAGAAAATGTCCATAGCAGCTAAGACCAAACTGATCATTCGAATGTTAACGATATATCATTGCTTCTTTTTCATTTTCTTTGGAAATGATAATCATCGAGTTCATTCCACTGTAACCCTGAAAAAAGTTGCAACAGAAGAAGGCTTCATCGCCTTGCTAACAAGTTGATCTACAGGCGGATAGTATGCTGTTCCGTAAGTGCCTTGATTCTGTGCGACTTCTTTTACTGTTGGCTCATATAATTAGTTTTTCTTGCCTTAAAAAGAACCTTGGACAATGGAACAACACATTTACAATATCGCATGCAGATTTCACCCATCAATAATGTCTGATATTAACTTTATTGGCAATTAAATCATATTTACCTACTTTCCCAGCTGGATGACAATTTGATGGCTAGGCCATAAAATACTAAACTGTGCAGGTACAGTTGTACACAGTCTCAGTATCACCTAGAATTCAGACAACTCGCGATTTCTGGGTCAGGAAAATCATCTTTTAACTCGAACTCAACATCTTCGGTAAAACGAGAAGAGAAGAATGAGTGAGAGAAGGGAACATGAAGGAAGGGAAGAGAATATCAGTAGCTGTCGACGATGGCAGAATTGCTGAAAATCGATGCAAATCCAACGCTAACTCGGTGATTTCTGTCTCCCCTAAACAAAATTCCCAACTGTTGGCGATCAGTTCCCTGATCGGTAATATCCTCACCTTACATAACTCCTTCTTCTTGCTCATCAGTCGTTCAACAAGTCTTGTATGATATTCTGGTTTTTCTACATGTTGGAAAACGAGCATCATTACTGCAGCCACGGACTCGCTAGCATAGGATTCTTGATCATCATTCCAACCTGAAATTCAAGATATTCAAACATGATAACTGTCAAACACATTTGCTATGTAAACTGCCCTGATGATTTTATCCAGGTCCACATCGTGAAGCAGTTTTGAGAGGTAACAATGTGCATGTGCGAGTTAGACGTGTATGTAAATATTCATTCATACACTGTTCTGTTTAAAATGAGTATAATGTATTAACCTTTGGTATAAACAAGATTCAAGAACAAGTCGTCTTCAAATGCTTCTTATTGTTGAAATTTTTGATTAGTACACTATTGGTATGTTTGTCAGGATCATCAAGAGAGTTTGCATGACTGAAAGAAGCGAAGATGAACATGTAAGGCATGCATTAACATAAATGTTTAATACGTTATACATAACGCAGATGCATTATCAACCGATGCAGTCTTTACATGCATCGACTTAATAGTAAGACGCATTTGAGTTTTTAAATCAATTATTTTGTCATCAAATTCATGGCTTCATCGAGTAGCTGTCTCTAAAGATGCTTTGGAAGAAAGATAGATTAATAGGAAAGACTTAACATTCAGCAGGGCTTACCCCCTCCCCCAACACGATACAGGTTTGTTTTCATCTTTTTTGATCGATGATTTTAATTCAATCTTCAATAATTATGAACTACCAGCACCTCTCTAAACATTGCTATACCAAAAATCGACATAAACAGCACTGTGTTCTGTCTGTTACACAATATGAGACATTTATGTGTAGGTGATCATTACTTGTGCGAGCATTCCTTAATTATACAAACTGGTACATTTTATAACTATGTGTAATTATTCTTCGTTCGTGTGTGGTGCATCAGAATAAGATCGGATTTAACATTAAATGTAAATTGTGGAGTTCCAAATATAGGAGGGCGGAACTGAGAGTTATCCTTATTTCTTTTATGATCACCCTACTTAACTTTGTCAGAGGTAGCCATGGTACCTGAATTGAATTTGGAAGCGTTGTTGGAATGCTGTATTACTAATATTTTTTTGATGACAGATCAAACCAGTAAACAATGCTTTCACGTAAGTGTTCACTTCGGTGCTCAATTCGTTGATTACAATCGCCTTTCTTGCCAAATACCTGGTTGTTTTGAACCGAGTAATAGTCTACATTGAGTGTGAGTGCAAGTTTAAATGATGCGGTATATTGCAGACCCTTATCTTAATATAAAGTTCCTCCAATTATCAAATTTCACGAAATAACCTCGCATAAAAATTTAAGTTCCACATGATGACAAGCCAGCTGAAAATCAATGACTTTTTTCAAAAATGGCTTTAAATAATGGCTTAGCCAGCAATGCTCAGCAACTTCTGGGCGCGCTGGATCGACTGAGGTGGCGCTCAAGGATCCCAACAGCAGACACTGTCCTGGCGGGAAAACACGAAGAAGAATTCTCAGCAACTTGAAAACTATTTCATTATTGATGAGAAGTGTTCCACCAATACACTGATCCACTTTCCGTCAATACTCGTACATTGGCCACAGTCTCGATACGCAGCCTACGAGTTGACCCGTAAATGAAAGAAGATTCAAAATGTCTCAATACCATACTTGTTCTTCTATCCCTCCTTGTGACTGTTTGGACTTCTTTACAAGCCTTCACGCTTCCTCAGGGCAAAATATCACAAAAACTTCCAAGTAAGTGAGCCTCAGATAACAAATCCATAACGGTTCTTCCATTAACCACAAAAAAGACACTTTCAGAAGCATTTGCTCACGTCACTGAGAAGAGACATAAAGAATCACACAGAATATATATGCCATATATATCATGATTAAAATTTAGGACATGTGGCTTGCCTATCGAGGACGGATAGCAGGAAATTGGCAGTCAACAATGAATGCTTCTGTTTGAAATGGGCGTATTTGCTGAGATTTTTGAATCTGAGTATTTGCTCCTGGAGATAACAGTACTCCGATGTTGAAATATGTAGGGTCAACTAAGTTCACAAATACCTGATTTTTCCTAACTTTGTCAAATGAAAGCTTCAATGACGGATCCATGCTTGAAGAAACAGAAAGTACCGTTTTATGTTCAACAACGGGATAAAGACATGCATGGTTGGTAAAGCGCATCAGCTTATTCGAGGAATAACGAAATGGCATGTGTTTTGCGTAAGTGCAAGAGCTCCAATAATCGTCAGCCCTGTAATCTACATCGGCCTCTACTACTCGCACAATTTAGTAGCAATGACTATGTTCTATTACACTTTCTACTGTAGAATGCATTCAAACATCCATTGCAATTTCCGTAAAAATTCTATATTTCCTGAAAATGAACTCCTTTGAATGTGTCTGTTCAGAATATGGCAATTAAAACACCAAGTTGTTCAATTAAATCGTTTGAAGTGGTCATCATCAGTACATTTTCCGTTTACTAATCAAAAACAGTGATTTTCTGGAAGTTGTGAAAGATTTAACTGTGTCTGATGAGCAAATTAAATTAATGGCTTTAAAAAACGAAAAAACAGAAAATTCGACTTAAAATGGTAGTGAATGTGGGGAAGTGAATGTGGCCCAATTGAAGAGTCACATCCAAATGTTGGAAAACGTGCGAAACTGTTAGTCCATCATTGCTCGGGAAAATAGTCGTTTTCAAGGTAGAAATAATGGCGTCTTCCACCCATTCTGCAAGACTCCATTGAGCGTGAGATAAAGGAGATCTTGGCAACCAAACAATGCGATTCGTGGTCACTTCGCTTGCGATCTTACTATCGCGAGGGTGCGACAGGGAGACGTTGGAGTTGCATGAAATGAGTGTGGACTGCATGCAGCGAGGCAGCAGTCACGTCTAGGGACGTAGGACGACCTCGGCCCCATGTTGGAAGGAACACATCTGCTGCTTAAGTCTGACAACCAGGGATGAGGCTGGGGAACTATTTCAAGGGGTCCAGTCTCGTTTTATTTGCTGTGGATGGAGTGGAAGTGGCTGTAGGTGTGACGAGGCACTCGGTCCTGCTCGTTTCCGGAGTCGACAGCATCGTCCCTGTTGGCGTCGCTTGGAAGACCACAGAAAGCGCACCGGGCTGGACGGTCGTAAACCCGGAGATCAAGACGGCTATTCAGGTCGGCTTGGAGTGGAGGCAGAGACTCAACGTCTTCGAAAGAATGACGGTCAACCAGTTGCCGAAATGAGGAGCACTCGTGGAAGTAGGGCGGGCAATGAAGATCGGAGGGAGATCGATAGGAGACATCGACAGCGAAGGAATGGCGGCCTTGAGGTCGAGGAAACCTCTATCTATTGCCAGTTTAAGAAGTCTGGATAACCTTGGGCGGACAGTGAGATACCAACTTCTTCTTGTGTTCCTGTTGAAAGACTTATTGAGCAGTGGCAGATCCTTGAAGTTTGTACGTGATGCAACCCAATATTTAATTATTCTACATGTATTTATAATCACTAAAGCTCGACGTAATAGTTTTCAACTATTTTGACTACTTAGGAAATAAAACAACTATTTTTCGGAATAAGACCTAATTTTCATGACATTGATGAAATTCAATCAAATAGCAGATGATTCGAGGTTCATATGTAACTATGAGGCGATATTCGGACTGGCAGCTAAATGTATTTCCATTAGCCAGTTTTTCAGCCAATTAGAATTCCAGTTCTCATGTTGAATTCTTTTCGAGCATCCACGACAATCTCTCTTTTCTGCCTACTTCCATCAAGCAACTCAAGACTCGGTGCCATTGGAGAGAAGCTGCATGCGAAGTTGGACGCCAGGTTGAAAACTATGCAGCCTTCAAAATTGTATCCGATGTGGCAAACATTCTACGTGGAGGCTGCACTGACGTTCCTGACTGCATGACTCCCAATGACATTTCAATTTTGCGCTTCTGTCCTGTTGTGTCAGCGTATGTAGGGAGATCCTTCAGCATCTACAAAATGATGCCATCCGACCGGAGATAAAGTCTTACAGAGGACAATAGTCACCACATTATGATAACAAACTGTTATTACAATAATTGCTGACTCTTCCTGTTGATGCCTTTTGCTGTTCATTGAAATTATTTGTTAGAGGTAGTTTTAATACATCTTATAATTACTTAGAAAGACTCTAAAAAACTATTTTACGAATTTTACCAACTGAATAAAAAACCTTTCCTACTTGAAAAATAAACTATTTTGTCGAGCTCTAACAATCACATTGGTAGCAAGCTAACCACTGACTGAAAATAAGTTGAAAAACAATTAAATTAAACTGAAGTAAATAGAATCCCTACTACTAAGAATTTGACATTTCCAGGAGAGAATTTCATTTTGCAGGACCGGTAGGAACCCTGAGAGTCCTGGTAAGTGGGTTCGAACCCCATGAAGGACGGCGCAGTCAATGGTGTTGAAGCTAGGAATACGCTTGGAAGCCACAAGGTTGAGAATTGGTTTGGAGGCAGGACACACTGAACAATAGCCGATCGAACCCCAATGGAAGCGCATTTTGGGCCGCGAGACGTCAGACCTCCTCTACGGCCTCACACCAACCAACGGACATCATGAGTTTATGAAAGTGAAAGTACAAGTAGGAATAGGAAAATTAATTTAATTAACCTTTTACTTTCGTCAATAACTTGAATTATGAAATATTAGCAAATTGACACAATTCAACTTCTTTGTTTTTATGGCCTCTTATCTGAATATAGTTTGAAATTACTCACCGAGAACTAACGGAAGAATAGTTGAGCAGAGTAATTCCATCGTGTGCTTTTGCAGTTGCTTTGGGAAAAATGTTAGAGTTGTGGCAACAGCAAGTGGAAGGCTATCAAGTTGGTCATATTCCAGAAATGGCAAGAGATGACCGATGACGTTGAGAATAGCCTCTGCAACAGCTGAAAAAGAAAATTAAAGAAAGTAAAATTATAGAAATCAATAAATTTGAATATGCTTAGAAAGAAATATCTGATTGACAGAGATTCCTCAGTTACATTTCGGTCGTAGTTTTGACATAGAGCGGTTGGAAGAGTGTACCTAAATGATAGGCCTATCTATATACGGTTGGTGAAGCATTGATAAAAAATCAATGGCATTGTATAAACCTCGAAATTATGTTTAATGATGTTGAAACCTTCGCGGTATTAAGTGTTACCAATAGCAAGAAACTTTTTTTAAAAATATGCAAAAAGTGCTGAAAGTATAATGCAAGCGTTAAGCGCTGTTTTGAACCATGAAAGAAATACTTTGTAGCCGCATTGAAGATAAAATGCAGAAGGGTTTTCAATGTTTTAATATCCGTCATATAAAATATTGCCTCGGAGCTACCGCTACGAAAACATTTGTGAGATGTATTGCAAGATTTAAATGAAACTACTAAAATGAAATACTGATAGTTTCAAATTGATGTTATGGCAAATGTTCATCGTTAAGATGGCCTTATCAAGCAAACAATTACCAAGATAAATTTTTATCGTTGTATTTGCTTGAAAAGGTCATCTTAATGGCGAAGATTAGCAATATAACATCAATTTGCAACTATTTTTTTTTAGCAGTTCCTCTTAAGCCTCATGATTCAATATTAGCAAATGCTGCTTGATATAAATAGCAACATCTTGATATACCTGTGAGTTAATTTTTCAGCTGACAGCAAGCTCCACTCAAAGTCGAAAAGGATCTCTCGAGGGTTGAAAATGAGCATATGATTTTATTGTGGCTAATTCCAATCCTTAATCCTTTACTTAAAGCAAATTCCTTTTCTGGGAATCCAGGATGCTGGGGTCCACCAACTCCGTGGACATGTAAAGTTGGCACAGAATTATTATGTGATCCATTATTATGCTATCTTCTACTACAGTTATGATATTTATTCTACTACAAGCTGAAACTTAGAAAGGTAAAACTTGCATTGTGAATTCTTGGAAATCGAATACTATTTCAACAGTACCGTCTGAGCCCGTTCAACGTGGACAAGGACAAATAAACGGGGAAGTAAGTAAGTACGAGTTTCTGAGGGGAACAAGAGCCATCCCAGAATGATACACATCCCATGGCTACTATGAATCTCGGCGTCTGCCGAGTTCTTCGCGGTTCCTCTACTCTGAATTTTGAAGAAATAAACACCAAAAACGATAGTTCATTTTTATATCTTATGCACTGATATTCAGCACGCTGCATACTTGGATGCATACTTGGATGCTTGACACATCGGTGCAGAATTCTGATAAATGGGTGAACTATTCGGACGATAAACTGCAATTCACTACAATCATGTCAAACGCTGAAAATATGACCCTCAATAGAATAAGAACCTACTTATTTTTTATCAAGCAAATTTCATTGAAAATTACCTGGCTAAAATCATGCGATTCTTGGACATTCAAATCGCTTGATTGAGTCTGTCGCACGATTAATCGATTAGCTGCGCCCGCCACTAGAATAGCCTATATATTCATGATGATCAAAGCCCATCATCTTTATTTAACTTCACTTACCTACAAATGACGTTTATAATCAATTAATCTGTTGCCTATAAACTAAAATATTTGCAAATGAATGCATATACCTTAAGATTATCATATGACTCATATAGGATAGAAAGCATGCTTTCATTCAATTAAGTTCAAAAAACAAAAAAAGCCAGTCTTAAACCCTTCGAAATACTCTGGCAAAGATACTCAGCCATGCAGCTGTTAAAGACGTAATATTTAGTTTTGCTCTTGACTGAATCTTACATTTTCTTAGATTTAGCATCTCGCTGTGACAGTCCGTGCCGGCCCTTGAGGATGGCAATATTCAATTGCGCTCATACAAAAGACAAATGATCATCAACTCACTTGATTGTCCATTCGGAAGACCGTCCACGTGTTCACACAGATTCACAACAACATGAAAGAGTGTAGAGTAATTCATGTTGGGAAATAGATCCAATCGACTGCTGTCCTTCTGTCGGGAACCAAAGCTGTCTGCAGGAATGCTTGGCACATCCTTGAGTATGCTACAAATTAATTAAAATCTTTTAAAGATTAATATCGTGATTCGTATAATCTCGGGAATCAAAAAATAATTCTCTATTCCCGGGATTCTGAGAAATTTATAAAATTTCATGCAATGAAGTAGGTAATGCTTACCAAAATGTAATGGTATCATTCTTGTTTATTGAGAGCTATTACAAAAAATTGCTCTAACAATCACTACGTGTACATCTTGTCGAATATTGGCATCAGATTTTGAATCATTTGCTAACCTTGATGTTTTTTGTTGTGACGTGTGCGGTCACATGGCTCATTAAAATTACCTCTCGCCAAATAAAAAAGTTAATGACGACAGAAAGTGCTTTAGTCAAGTGAAGAACTAATGATGATGTCTTGCTCACCAAGCCTACAATTAGAAAAAACTGCATCAATTGCAAACACTCAACCTCACCCTAGGAAAGTCGTTGAAGCAAGCTTGTATAGTAACTAGTAATAGCTTTCCGCAAAAAATGAAGAATTTTCAAATAATTTTTTCTACAGTCCTTTAAGTGAAAAGATTTGTGTAATTAAACATTCCAAATTTTGATCGAAGACAGAATAGTTTAAATAAGCCTAGTATGACAAAACAATTTCCCTGGATTCTCGATATTCGGTACCGGTACTTGAGAATGATAGGGAATTCCCGGAACCACATTCCGCGGGACAGAACCTTCATTAATAACTTACAATAACTGACTTAACTGGCATCGTAAATTGCGACCGATTATCATTTAGTAATCGGAACACTTCTCATCGTGAGTCCATGACATTAACAATCATCAGTCTTAGCCACACTCGTCTTTTGCATTTCCCCCTAAATCAAATGCTTAGCACATCTTTACAAGTAGAAGCATATTTATCGGTCAATTAAGAACATTGTTCCCGTGCTTAGATTGGATGCCCCATCACGACAAGAAAACACACATACACGTAGAAATATTCCAGTTACAACTGCGCTTGTGCCATTAGTCCCGCATCGAAAATCATTCCGTTATTTTCTTTTATCGAATTGCAGCACCAGCAAGAAGAGTAAGAAGTGACCTTCTTTTCCTCATCTTTTCAGAGGCTTTGATAAATCATATTCAAATTTGTTGCGCATCGTTATTGTTGGCATTCGATACCATCCAGAATTAATTTGTAACTTGAATTATTTGAGGAATAAGACAAGCAATTATCACACAGATAGCAGAAATCACGCTTCACAATTTGCAGAATACCACTTTTGTCTACTAATCATCGCCCGTTTGTTAAACTTCGTCACTCAAAAAATGTTCTTGATTTCTTTTCTAGCTCACTTTCGCCCAAGATGGGTTAACTAAGATGCTGTGAATTATGCTATAACTTTATTTAATTTCAAAAAACATTTTTTGTGCAAAGCATCAGTATCATCAATGTGAATCTTGCAAGAGAAAAAAGAGTATATATTCACCTGAGTAGTGTCTGAGAAAAATACTTCAATGTGTTTGCAAGATCACTTCCTGATGGAGGGACTCCGACACCACTGGCCAAGCGATTGTGATATTCGCGCAAAGTTCGTAATTTGTTAGCAACTAAAAGCGGAAAATGCAATCAAGACATGGTTTCTTTAAATAAAAATGATTTTCAATATTAAATCATTCTGCTGAGATGTTGAATATTGGTTGATCAATTCAAATTTCAAAATGAACACCATCTAATATAGTGAGAGATTCAATCGTGGAGGTGCTCCCTCCTCCATCTCTCACAGATTAACGAATAGCATTAACAAATTCGCTTTAGTTTTCCCAAATTATTTTTTAATATATTTTTTGAGTGAGTTACTTTTTATGTAATGTAAACTCAATAAAACTCATGGTGTTTTTTTGCTTGCGGCAGTCCCCGATATTCCCCGGCAGCTCCCTACTAAGATTGGCTTCATCGTTTCGAAATTTTCGGTTCCTCATGACTCTTTAACTTCAATTTCTGTGATTTCTTTCCCCAACAAAAGTTTATTTTTCTTCTTTATCCCTCAACCTAGACGACCATTGGGGTACCAGATTGAGTTCTGCATGTTACTCGCCATGCGAACCGTTTTGTGTAGCTGCGAAGTAGGGATATCCATATTAGTCCAATCCATGTCGATCATTGACAGCCATGTCTTCCGCTGTCTTCTTTTTCTGCGACCGCCTTTGACTGTTCCTTCCAATATTGCTTTGGATGAGATGCTGTGTCTTATTATATGGCCAAACCATTGCAACTTACGGCCTTTTGCCGCTGTCATCAGAGTTTCTTGTAAGCCGACGAGATCAGCTATTCGCTGCTTTACATATTCATTATTTTTCCTTTGCAGATATGAGATGCTCAGAACAGTGGTCGGGCCAGAGATTTTCCACTTTTTCGCAGTTCTACTACATTTTCGCAGGCCTAATAATGCCGGCGAATTGTAGCATCATTTCCATGATCATGCAGAGTGAACATTGCTATTTTCAAAGCTTGACCAATAAAGCTTAACATCTTTAGTGAGAAGCTAATAGTTGCATATGTTTGATGCAATTTCCGCAAATTCTAATGTAACTACAATGCACTAATTTAAGAGGCAACTATATGCTTACTTGTAGCAGGCAAGATTTTCCGACAGCTAATTACGTTTCAGCATCGATAACATTGATGAGCATTGAAAGTTTTTTGCAAAGATATAATTGCATGAACTCGCTATTAGCACAATCCATTATTATTTCTACGGAGCCATTTCGTCAACATGCAAATTATTAAGTTGACATTTTGCTACCGAATCAGTCTTATCAGACAAATACGCACTATTGTTTTCAGCCAGAAGTATACAGCAGCCATACAAACCCATTTAATGAATACTAAGAACTACTACTGCAATTTTTCTCTTGCCAAACCTGATACAAGATGCAGGACGATATAATAACCAGGGCTGGGTGTCGGTGTCGGTGTTGTGGTGTCGGTGTCGTGCCCTTTTTCCCGGTGTCGGTGTCGTGATTTTTAGGGACGACACCGACACCGACCTTAAATTTTAGCTGGAAAAATAAATTGTTTTATTGCACAAGGATTTCCTTCTCTTTGCAAATAGTCATATTTTCACTAAAATGGACTGGAAGGCATAATTAGTTATTAATGTATAATCTACTACATGTAGGTTCAAAAAGTTCAAGGTGACAGGCCTTTGTTTCTTCTTGCCTTGATAGGTCCCTAATACACTCTATGCTATGTGCTCTGAATGCTATCACCATGCCTATCACCATTGAGATCGATTAGGCCAGTCAGTGATCGTAGTGAGGTGCAAGCCTCTAGTGAGATTAGCGCTCTCCCCTTTTCTATCTCAATGGCTATCACGCATAGAGGACGCTTCTCATCTTGGCGTGCGCTTAGCACGCTTCTTACGCCTGATGCTATTGTCTGGGGCTGACGCGTTGTCATAGTGATCAATCATCAATGCACAACGAAAAAAAGAAAGTCAGGGACACAAAACAAAGCAAAAGTAAAGACAAGTCGGGCAATTCAGTCAATTTTATTATTATTATTATTATCCGGTGTCGGTGTCGTGCTCGAAACCGGTGTCGGTCAGAAAAAGCACGACACCCCAGCCCTGATAATAACTATTGAGATTGACTAGCTGTGAACATAACAATTACTTGTCATTAGTCAATGTCTTTTTTTATCTTGTAAGCCAGCATTTATTCCATTAAACAGCACAAGCTCTTTTAAATGCACGAATTACGTGATTTCAACTTTTTGCAACGTCTGAAGCATTTCATTTCATATGAAACGTGTTTCACTTCTGCCGTCAATGTCCATGATTCACATCCATATAGATTGATCAACGCTACTACGAACTTGCAAAGTTGGATCCTTGTGGCGGTTTTTCAGTGTCATCACCACTTCCATTTTTTCTCATTCATCTTGCTGTTCATGAGCGGTGTCGTTTCTAAGCTGTTGACCATAAATGTTTTTTTTCAGAGCTAATCTGCATTCCATAAAACGCTGCCCTCGTGTCGAGTCTGGTGTTCAAAGCTTGAATTTCTTCTTGACTGTTAGTTGATCAGCTCAATATCATCGGAAAAACGAAGGTTACCGAGAGGTCTTCCACCTATTGATATAGAGATGTCGAAGTCGAGAGCCAAATGCTTAGAAGGAAGGAGAAAGAGACAGAAGTGTAGGCCCTATTAAATCCCAGTCAGACTTGTGACAGTTAAAGGAGTAACAATTCA
Source organism: Prostheceraeus crozeri (assembly GCA_907163375.1). Taxonomy (NCBI): domain Eukaryota; kingdom Metazoa; phylum Platyhelminthes; order Polycladida; family Euryleptidae; genus Prostheceraeus; species Prostheceraeus crozeri. The sequence goes on from CAJQUW010012692.1 coordinate 356,889, forward strand.
ATACAGGTTGTATTTTCTTTCAGCTAGGTTTCCGGATGAACTGCTTCAATGCTAGATCGTGCTGATCACATTATGTCAAAACACTATGTGTACTCTTTTTATAACGATAAAAAATATTACAAAATTGTATTGTGCATTTAATTGGAAATAATTGAATAAACCTGGAATTTTAAGGCAATAGCCAACAATATTCCGCGATGTCTAGGTTAGCATCATAGCGACATAAACACGACAGCTATTAACACCAAGATATCGCGAGTTTCATATGGGTAATTTAATAGGAAGATATTCTTGCATTGCTTAAAAAACTTGAGACAACCGTAGGGATAAATGGGAAGACACTAATACGTATAATGACTGAAGCAAAATGCGATGCATGCCAACAGATTAACGGCTGAGCCCGAGTTAAGTCGCATCGAGCGTTATCAACAGTTGACTGGTGAAGGTGACAATGGAGCCCGAGTAAACTTGCATCGGCAGGACGGGAAAATATCACTGACGCCGCATTCAGCAGTTGTCCTTCAGAAACTGAGCCCGAGTTTACTCGCATCGGTTGGCAAATAAAGTTTTCCTTTCATGCCGACTTAATTCGAGCTGCTAGGGTGTTCTAATTTCACGTATGCCGAGTGAAATCGTTTTTAGCATGAAATGATTTAATTCCACATTTTTTATAGTTCTACAATGCCTATTATTAATGTAAATCCAGATTCACCACCACAGGATTATAATGATAATAATAATTGCTTTATTTGCATGTCATGATGCATTCGGGCATGGCATTGCAGTTTACACAATGAAAAGTGACGCATCTGTTCTATAAGAAATCGAAAAAACAAAATTACAGACAAGACGTATTTAATAAGCGTAATTTTAAGAGCAGTCATATCGAGATGCTTTGGATTTTACTCTCCTGCTCTGATTCCCTCTTCGACTGGAGTATCTTGTCGACTCGTTATTGTAGATGGAGTTCAAAAGATGAGAGGGACATAATGCTCACTTCACTAAACTCACACCTCAATCAATCAATCAGTAGTGCCGTGTCAGAAGCTGACGTTGGCGACAATCAGTTGTTCTTCTTATCTCTTGCACATTCTAATGATGGTCGTGGCTCTCCTGCCCGTCGCTCTCTCAAGCCATCCCATGAAGGACAATCGTTGACAAACTCACACCTAGGCCATCAAAAAACTCAACAAATTTCTTTTTGCGAGGTAGGTCGAATATTCTGCACCAAAGATCTTCAAATTTGATTAGATTCAACATGCAGCATTTTTTGATGTTGCACCAGACAGAATGTCCGTAGCTCGCATTTGATCTTATCATGGTGCAGCACAAAGTCCATAGCACAGTCTCAGTTAGGTGCTTTCACTTGACGCAGAGAATACAGCATGTAGACTCTCATGTGACCCACTACACAACCTCTATCTCATGAACAAACAGAAGTTGCTAAAACATTCTCGAATTCATTCATTGTTCATCTGTGTTAATATATGAGTGACATTGTTCAATATTCAACGATAACCTTCAAAGAGACGTTTGGGAAAACGTAATGTCTATCAATAGAACGCAGCATATGGGTTACAAGTTTGATTACAAATTAGAATGACCTATGATAATTTACTCAAATTTTTCACATTGTCCTTGAGTCATGTCGTGCAAGAGAAGCTTCAGATCGTGACAAAGCGACCCAATATCGAGCAAGTAGCAGATGCTGCTTTACAATATTAAAGACGATGAAAGTGAAGGAGATGTAGACTTTAATGATCTGGTGATTGGAGAAAAGGTTTATTGAGCATTTTCTGTACTATTGGGCACAATTCAATGTCTCTCCTTCTGTTGTACCGTGCTTCCGTCATCGCTATGCGATTGGAGAAATGAGAAAGATTTCAGGAAACTCCTCTGATTCCGCATCATCTTTTCACATGCATCTGATTTACTCATTATCTCGATTAAAGCATAATCACATTGCTGTGAAAATGTAAAAAATATTATGGTCACTGCTTTGATTTTGTATATCGATGATGTTTGGCATCATGTTTTTCATTGAATGTCTCTGGAAAAAATGTACAATTCTACATGTAGTCATGCATAAAATTTAGCATCTCGAAAGTAGTGGATATTTCAATGTTGAGCTAAAACTTTTCAGAGACACAGAGAGGTCAATCTTAATCAGTTCAGTTATTGCACACAAATCAGGGCGACGAGTTAACTCGGGCTCAGCTTCTCATTGTATTACCACTTGCTTGCAAAATCCCAGTGATAATGTTTTGCTGTCTCGATAAGAGCTAACTCGGACTCAGTTTCTGATTATATTCCCTGTGCAACGCGGTCAATGATATTGTCTTGTTGCCTCGATGCAATTTAACTCGGGCTCAGTGAAATTTGGTAGGTATATAAAATAGGCACAGAAGTCAAAGGGTTAAGAACATTTACTCAATGCAAATCAGTGAATGATGAATGCACAAAATGCATATCAAAATTGTGCATCAAATGTCAACTTACTTTGATGATAAATGCAGCATACAACATCAAGTGAGGGTAAAGTGAAACACTCATGGCTACATCCCAACTGGCAATCGGTAATGTAGAAAGATAATGCATACAAATACCGACACCTCAGTAGACTAATACCATGATAACAACGGCCAAGCAATAAAGAAAATGGATGCAAAACATGCTGATTGTCATCAAACTTCAGAGGTGAACAGATTTGGTGATGGTGAAACTAAAATAAACAACATTACATCATGACACCAAGCAGCACATCAATGTGCCAAGCAGCACATTCATCAATAGAAAATTTCGGGAAATTAAGTATAAAGAATATAGCATGTGATATAGATACCCTTCAAGAGAAAACTAATCGCACTCAAAATAATGAAATTTGAAAATGGAAATTCAACAGGTAGCGAGTGATAATTGAGATTTTTCAATGCACTATGTTACCAGCTTGTGAAATACAAAGCTTCATAAGTAACAGCGATGATTTACTTTATCAATAGACGCTTTTTAACAGCACAATAGAACCAGGTCCCGCTAACACACAGACGCTTCGCGAGGCAATTGCCATTTCAGCAAGTTGAAGTAGAGACGAAGGTCCTTGATAGGATTTCAAAAGTATGTCTACATCTATACGTTTTCCCATTTGCCAAAGAATGACTTGAGGATCTTTTTTCACACAACTATTATTAACATGCTTATTGAAGTAAGAAAATGAAGAAATTGAAGACTGGACATTAGTGTTGGGGTGTATATTGGGGTGTAGCGTCAACAACGTATGCCGCAAGTCGTATTCCGACAGTCATGAATTTTTATACTGGTTGATTTATCATGATTCATTCCTTCGCTTCTCTTGATACCATCAAAAAGTAAGGCAAAATTTCAAACCGCATGGAACAAATCTCTAAACCTCTGCTTTGCTCTGTGCATTTCTGATTTTACATGCAAAATTCCCTGAGATTTAAAGGTCACACAATTTTGACGAATCTGTTTTATGAATTCGCATACTTCACAACGATCTACATCATAACATCATGAATTGCCAAGTCTAAATTAGCAAACATTGTACTAAATTCCTGAAGTATTGTCAAAATCTTTTCACATGTCACGTGTCGATGTCATGCGGCAATTTCGTGGAAGCCTTTCCATGCGAAGTGGGAAACCACTTGGTTTTAGCAACTTCGATATCACGCTATAATGAAAGCGAATTCTTTTTGTAGCTAGTTTTGACTGACAGCTACCTCTAGATCTGACACACAGCTTTCTAGGTGCAACACGAAGAAGTTGCATGCATGTGCAGATTTTACATTTTAAAACATGCAAATAGCTAAATACGCAATCTACAGGCGGCCACTGGATTAGCATCAAATAACAAAACTAACATACATGTACATTAAGTTTTACGTCACAGCAAAACTTTGATTTCAGAAATGCTTCAAATGCATTGTTACGAAGAGATAACAAGAATACCAGAGAACCAGTATTGTGCCGGAAAACAAAGTAGATTTTGATTTGATTTGTGATTTGATGCTAATCCAATGTCCGCGCTGTATGTTCGCCTTTTTTGAAGAGTGCCAAACAGAATTAGCTGCTCATTAAGTTAGGTCCACTAGATTAATTTTCACTTTCATTATAATAATTCAGTGCAAGTAGTCATTTCATAGCTGCAAGTTGAACATAAAAAGTCAACAACTCCAAACTGTCTATCTACCACTCGCGCGAACGCAGCCGGAATATATATAATTCCCGTGAAGTAGATGGCACTTTGGATCGACTGTGGATCGTGGCACGGCGTTTGAGACTGGTGCTACGGCACAGACCTAGGGCAACGATATTTCCTACCTGAAAAATTATCTCGAACTTCCATAAAACATTCGCGTCGAATCACTTGTCCAACCCGATTAAAATCACGTAAGAATTCCAAGCAATTGGTCATCCGCTGGGACCAAGGGATGACTCAAAATGACCTTGACATTGAAACGAATACTACATAGGTCTACAGCAACCGGTCTAGGATCTGAAAAATAATTGGTCTTTCCGAGCGCCGCACCAAGTGCTGGAGAATCTCCAGCCACAGCGTGCTTGAAGTTGCTTGATCATTGAGCCATTTGAAATTAAATAGTCTGATTACCTTTCAGCTAACATTAGTCGCAGAACATTCAATTGAATGCCGCAGTTGATCCAGTTCATAGACAAAAGCAGATGAAAGTCAATTGAGGCAAAAGATACCAGCTGGAGAATAGAAGCAGATCCATTTTTTAGAAAGAAATTGCTAGGCAATACAAAACGCAGTTTTTAGGAATATGACAGTTCAAGAAGATCGATCGATTACGAATATCAACTACTATAATTACACATTATTCCTTCAAAATATGGTGCTATGAGAAACAAAATATACATATATATATTTCAAGTCCACATAAATTTGGAAAACAAAACTTGAGGAACGAATTAGCAGGAAACGGCCGGAGACATCAGTTGAAAAATGGGGATTGGCAAGACTTTGTGCCACTTGCTCATACATAACATTATATTTAAACATCAAATACTTTGAAAGTTCTCTTTACATGCAAGTCAAACTGCAGTCCTATAAGAGTGTCTCGGCCTACTTAAACATAAACACCGCAACAATGCTATTCTTAAGGTAAGCAATCATGTTGCTATACACCGGACTAAAAGCATCGGCTGACATGCAGTATATGATGCGCTGAAAGTACCGAAACACTCCTACAGAATATTCAGGTTGACATGCTCAGGACGATGTCAAGATCAGAGCATCAACATGAAAATATCAACAACTGCCAAAGATTATTAGCATGTCTAGACGAATGTATGCCAGAAGTCTACCAGCGCCATGTACACGGGGAAAAGAACATTAATCTAAATTCCATAAATTCCGAATGAAAACCATAAAATAAAATTAGATCTTACATGTTTGCGCCCGAGTGGTCATTCTAACAATTCATGGCATAAACACCTCAAATACTTATGTCCAAATATAGTTCGGAACATCGGCTTCTAAAGATTCTCTGGGAATCACATTGTATCACTATCGTGATACTACTAAATATAAACAGTACCATCATAACTTTAAAATTAATGAAGAATTACTTTTAAGATCGCAGGAACACAATCTACACAAAACTCTCAATCTTTTCATATGAATATTTTCACTGATTTATCTGACATTTTTGTCGACTTTCTAGCTGCTGCATGGGTGAAACGTGCGTCACATAAAACCATCATGGAGACAATGGAGACTTACCTGCGTATGCTACGTTGTTGATGAAAATGAACAAAAATGAATGTCGACTGAATTTGAAGCACATCGCACAGAACTGAGAGTGTTTGGTGATTTGCAGACATCAATTTCTTAGCAAAATTGATCTAGATAAGATAAAGCAGACTTTTAAAAAATATCATGTTGTATGACATTTTTCGAAGATTCGCGCGACTGATTTACGGTGACTTTTGATGTTAATGCTTTGACAATTCAAGCTACATGCATGCCCATTCTCATGATGCAACGAATTTTGCCTGGGCTGCTCATTTCAGTTTCTCAACTGCCAGCATTTTCTAATATTTAACCAAAAAAAAGTGATGCAATATAACATCAGTCAACTTCTCATTGTGATTTCTAACTAATAATAATTCATTTGCTCACAAACAATTTTCGAAAGTTCAACTTCTCATAATTTTTTGGCATCCCCTGGTTACTCGCAATTTTTACATTATCCGCCGTCAGTCTGCTTATTAAGAATTTCGGTCACACAAAGAAACTATCAGTTATTTATAATTTAGATTCTGATAAATACAACATATTTAGAAGATTATTCATTGGATATGTGGAGACCTTTTTTCGACATTCATGTTGTCCAGATGGACAACATCCAATTTTCGACATTCATAATTTCCTGACACATGTGGAGGTTATTCATCTCACCTGTATAAAGTATCAGTCGCACATCTATGCAGTCGCATTCAATTCATGATAATCCTCCTCTGAGCGAGGCCATTTTAAAAGAAGAGGTTTGTCTTGAAATCATCATTTTAATGAAGAGGACAATATCTATAGGGACCTATCAATGAATCCGAAGCAAGTGAGGCAAGTAATTCAATTTTACAGAATACATCTTTAACTGAAATGAGTTGTGTGCTAAATATTTGATTGCTGTCTTCTGCAAACACTATTATTTACTTGAGCACATTAATGTGCACTTCCTTCTGCTAGTTTCTCTATGTCTTTCGGTATCTACGAAGCGTCACCGAGATTTAAATGGGACAGCGAACAGACATGCGATCATAATATCACATAGGTACTGATAACATGCAAGTTCTGATGCCTCTGATTGTGAGGGTAAATATTGATTGATGGATACATACAATGATCAGAGTTTCCTATAGCAGGGATCATTAACACATTTGGACAACATAGCGATACATTTTGGGAGTTTGGAGTTGCTGAGAAGAAGCGATGAATTGGATGCTCATTCAGAGGTAAATTGTCAATTTAGGGACTCTGATATCTGCACAATTGAGAAAATGTGGCTTCAATGGAAAGACGTAAGAAATACGACCCAGTAAGTGAGTGAGTGTGTGTGTGTGTAAAAGACAAATATATTTGGATGACATTCATCTCCATAATTTTGTTTGTATTATCAAAGTTAAACGCGCGATTTTTCAGTGTTATTTACCCTGATTTCTGGTATAAAAAATAGGATGAAATTATTTTAGGATTGCCCTATCGAGGATACTTTCGTGCTTTAAAGCACAATTCATCTAGCAGTGATCTTCATTCATCTATTTGCTATTCCTTATTTACGTTGATTTGCTTTATAGGGAAGAAGTCAAGAGGATTTTCTCGTTCTCGTCCTTGAAATTTCTGATTAAAGGAAAAACACTCCTATTAATTTAAGAAACATCAGTCTAGCCATAGGTTTTTCTCCAGAAATTTCGCAATCTGTCATATTGTCTTTCATTTAGATTGATGTCACTTACATGTGTGAAAATTCTCCTTGTTTAAGGAAAATCAGACAGGTTTATCATATTCTAACGCTAAAAGCTTTGAACACATGCCAAACCTTGTGGTGTCACTGGTAGCAGTGAACAGGTGGGCAAGGCCAGTAGCAATAACATCAAATTTCCGATAAAAATCTTTAAGGAAGTTATTGGACAAAACATCATGGCTCTAAAAGAAAGTAACGTGATCGTTTTATCATCGAATAATAATCACAGGAAAGTGGCTTCATTTTATTGAACTTCTACCATTATACTGTGTCGAATGCACGGTTCATCAAGATATGCTAATACTCGCAATCATGGTCATATCAGAAGTGATACGATGATTTTTTTATCTCGAGTAGGCCTCATCTGATCTGAGACTGTCATCGCGTACTGTTCCTGATTTTGGGATGACATGTCCTTGCAATCTGGGAGGACATCATGCAGATCTAGGCATGCTAAAAATTGTCGAATCTAACTATATAAGGTACCTCCCAATCTTATCCCTTTCAAGTATGAAGTGTGATAACTGGGTAATTAGCTTGTTTTCCATTATTTTCCAACATGTTATCAAAATAGAGTTGCCTACTCATAGTTGGTAATTGGAAGCTTAATAGTAAAGTGACAGTTGGCAAATACCAACTGCTATAGCAAATTGCTGGTAGTACTGGCAAGTGTCTATTGGCCGTCTTGCATATATTAACGAAATCCTCGACTCCATATTTAGGAAAGATTTCGTTTACTCGCATCAGAAAGATTTTGAGTCCACCTGAGAGTATCAAAGTGCGTGCGGTCAGCCTTGCACGCAGTCTTCAAAAGTAGGACGCAGTCTAGTCACCTTATGATAATTATTTTAGCGGAATATACGTCGAATACTAAATCAGAGCTGCCTTGTCACCGAATCGAATAAGCCATGCAGATGTGAAAATGCTTCATCCTCTATGACCTGTTGAGGAAGAGTATTTGTGTGTTTAATAAATAAGCCAGAAAAAAAATTTTAATTACCTTCGGTCAATAACAATTTAGTGTGTGGTCATGTCGCAAGTGGCTGAGACCACATGCTTACTGCTGTAGAATTGTTGTAAACCTCTCAACAAAATGGATAGCAAGAGTGGGTTATGTCGCCATTTCCATTAGAAATCCGATTGAACCGTTATAGGAGACACTATGACGTATCTCATTGAGCGTTAAACCGTCTCATGCGAAGATAGTCCTAAGTGCGCTTGCAACGAGGAAAACAATCAAGTGGGCGAAGTTGATGATTGATCACAGTGCGCGAAAATCCGCAAGAAAATCCTCGGGTTTCACAGGACCTTAGCATCTTCAAACTTCATTTGTGAGAATTTTACACACTTGAGATTCGCAACTTAACGTCAAAATACACTTAAACATTGAAAAATTGTCCATAGAATTTGAAAGTTGATTATGAAAACATTGCGCTATAAATGGATATGTTGCTCAACAGTCACTGAGCTAGCTGATTAAAAGTTATTCGAAGTTTAGTGATCAGTATTTATCTGAGTGATTGATTTCATTAAGAAGAGAGAGAGAGAATGACTTTATTGACTCACATTTAAATCCGTGAGAGCATTACATACAATTATAATTCACACAAATTAGGTACACGAAACTTCACATGTTATGAGCAGAACAAAATTTGATGAAGGATTCACCAAATCGTTTGGTCTTTGCGCGAGGACATTTCAATGAACATCTATTGCGAGTCATTACATTGGGACAAGGGCGCTCTTCAAAAATAATTCGAAGAGGATGATTAACATCTTTTTCAATTTTTCTAAATAGTTTTCTGCATGATGCATCGGCAACGGTAAACAAGCGAGACTGATTCATTTCACGCCCAATTATTCGTAAAATACGCCTCTCAATGAGGACAAGATATTTTTGTAGATATAATGTTAAATTACAAAAAGCGGGATATGCATATAGTATAAGAGAACGTATGAAAGCAACATATGCACGAAAAATAAGTTCGGGGGGACAGTCACAGAGCTTCAAATTTCTTATTAAGTAAATACGACGTGAGGCAGTACTGATAATGTTACTTATGTGGGCATTCCATCTCATGGTAGATGAAAAGGTCAACCCTAGAACTTTCAATTCTTCTACCTGAGGTAAAAGTACACCTTGCTGTACAATCACAGGGTCAATTGTCACAGATTTCCCCGTCACAATTTCCATTGTTTTACATTTTGATATATTCAACGGTAGATGGTTTGCCTCAGACCAACTGAGACAATGATCCCATTCCTGTTGAAGTCTATCGTCAGAAGCGTTTCTTATGAAATGGAGAATCGTAACGTCATCTGCGTACTTCAAAATAAGTGAATTGGGCGATAAAGCTTCAAGATCGTCAACCACCATAGCAAATAGCGTTGGTCCGATCACACTGCCCTGAGGAACTCCGCTTGTTACTGATTTCCAATTAGAGTATTCGCCATTCCATCTAACTCGCTGTACACGATCGTTCAGAAAACTTGAGATCCACTTTAAGACAATGTAAGGCAATCCGAAATTAGTTGCAGCCGATAGGATAACGTTATGCATACATTTGTCGAATGCTTTGGCAAAATCCAAGGCAAGGATTCGCACAGCTCCAGAGCTGGTATCCAAGAATTGAAGAATACGGTTACTCATCAGTGTTAAGGCTGAAACAGTTCCTGAAGAGATACCGGGTATGAAAGCAAATTGTGAACCGTTAATTTTGTTCTTGATCGATGGAAGAAGGCCTACTTGTGATATTCTCTAAACGTCGATTCTGGATCAAATTTTCGTGTTGAAAGTGAATATGGCATATTTCCATGCAGTCGACTGACTCTTTACTATGGAAGATTTATTGATCACTGTGGATCTGAGGCGACCTCACAGAAACACTGTTAGGCAGACAAATCACCAGCAGCATCACTAATCTATTAGGGGTACCCTCAGAAGGACTGTTTAGTCAGCTAACTTAATGACAGCCTGTCTGTGATTGGTTTCTGCAAGCATCAAGATGTTACTATTGCTGAGTGATTAGCACTCAATCGTTGAATTGATTGCAAACGACGCTTGTTTCGTCATCCGACTGATCCGAGATTAGAAATTCATTGATCTAAAAGCAGGAGATTGATGACTTAAAGACGAGCGACTGAAGCTACCATAAAGAAACAGATGTTATCCATTCTAGTCTCATCACCTTAGACAAAGCGAAAAGTCGGCTTTCTATGGTCACTGTGACACATTTTCTCAGCATCAGTAATGTGTTTCAGTTTAACACATGGCAACTGGTGCCAAAATCGGAATTCCTCTCCAGACAGACTCTCACACAAAGGGGTTATCGTCGTTGAATTGAAATGAAACTCTGACAACTCCTCTGTGCACACCATGCGTCTAGCGACTAATTAGTCTCTAACAGTTGCTTTATTTGATTTTTGTTAGACATAAACGACTTTCTAACACTATTTCTGTGCGGTCGCCCTTGATTGATTAATTTTTTATTGATTTCATGAGGATATACTATTTCAATGCAGAAAGCGTTTGAAATAGACGAAATATTGCGAATATGGCATTAATTCGTCAATAAAAATTCAGGAAATAAAAAGTTTCTGACAATTTATTGATCAATATCGATGTGTTTGATTGGTAGTGATTGGTTGTCTGAATGATGAATGCATACAACATTATAATTTGCTGCCGAATTTCTGGAATGCGGGAATTCACGCAGCAATGCGTTCAATTCACATTTTGCAAGTTATAGTACACCCCTAGTATCATTCCATTATGTCTGTGGTCCATCTGTCATGGTTGGTTGTCACAACGGTTTCCAGAAACTCCCTCGCTTATTAGACATTGGATCGTGTAGCATACATTGCTCCATGTTTCAAACGCTGTTGGAGCTGCGTGCGAGGAGCTTAGAGGACTTGTGGAACAATTAAGTGATAATAACTACAGCTAGTTTATCTGTGCTTCCCGATGGACATCTTATAAAGATTTACAAAAATTGTTGGAAGTGAGTAGACATCGAATGATTAGGCGTGTGGAGATCAGATGGATTCAACTTTTCCCGGTAATCAATCGACCCCTAGAACAGTTACCGTGAAACTGGTGAAACTGCAGCATGACTTTTGGATAGTTTGAACCTTGATGAACGATTGAGGGCATTCTATAAAACGTTGACTTCGAATCTGGAAAGATGTTTATCATTGAATAATACGACACTGTGCGCATCAAAATTCCTAAAAACGTTTTTTAATGGCATTGGAGACCACCTGCTCCACATTGCAAAGTCATTGAAATGGGAATCTATGCGCATGGAGTTGCTTGCCATGACTGGCTATTATTCACTATTGATTCATCATTGAAGGAAGCCAGTCGCTCCTTTTCGGATGACATGATTGGATTTTGGATAAATTTTCCCGAAGTTTCAGAATATCCACATCTTTCCAAGATCGCTTTGAGTTGTCTTAGCGTGTCATGTGTCAGTACCTCCATTGGGAAGCTGTTTAGTGACCTATCAGATGTACTTACTAAGAAACGAAACAAATTATCCAGATTATCAGTTGATTCCTGTCTCTTAGTGAATGGGCACCTTAGCAGGTAGAAGAAAACTGTCTGGTAATGAGTATATTCAAAAGCATAATTTCATCTGGTATCGATGCACACACGAATTTCAAGAACCGTATACCGAAAAGCAGAAAAAAGAATCACTGGAGGAAAAAGAAATAGAGCGGAAAAGGAAACTTAGTGATGAAATTGAGCGACAGAAAAGTCGAGGCAATGTCCTTTAAAAGAAGAGCGAAATTGCCACCAAGAGAGCTTCAATCCACGAAAGATGGATGCTCTAACTTCTGATTTGCACGAACTAGAGGAAATAGCGTTAAAGTAAGAAAAGGCTAAAAAACGTGTCGTTAGAAAAAATGGCACGTTCTTTTCGTGACTGACTTGTTTTTTCTATGAAAATTCTATTGTTTTCCATCATAATTGCTCTTGATATTGACGCTTTATCGTCATTTTAACAGTTGATAATCTTCGTCTTGTTTACAGGTTTTCTGTTTTGAATTACTCGTTTTTTCGTTGTTATGCGATAGATTTGTAATAATAAAACAGTGCAATATTTTTCTAATGGATCCGTCTAAAATAGGCATGCCATGCCTATTCTTGTTTATATAATTTAGGTAATCGGTCAGCATAGATCTTGTCAGAATAGAAAAGTTGGGTGAATGATAACCATAAATGACGTAGATGCGCAAATTCGAGACATTCCGGTTTGTCAAGGATCGGGGTTCTCGGTCAGGTATGACATAACGGCAATCTGAATAAGTTTGTTCATTGCATCAGTCACTGTTTTTCTTGTTTTTTACTCAACCCAACTTAGTTTAGGTATCAAATAATCCAGTAATTAGTTATTTGTTAGGATGAAGGCCTATATATCAGTAACACATCAATTTGTTTCTGTAAAGATAGTCCACGCCTTGAACAGGAACCAGATCGAATTCAAAATTATCAGTGGAAGACGTAGCTAAATCACCGGGTCTTCGTTTCCTGACATCAGTGATTTCCTATATGTGCAAGAAAGATAAATTATGCATTCATTTTTTAGGCAATAGGAACTGTCATGACATGTTTGTCATTGAAATGTCTACTGCTAGTGTGTGTCATGTGCTTCAGACTGCAGACTGATTAAGGCAGACTTTATGATCTCACCAATCATTGATTCAAATGAAGCGGAGATTAACTCAGTCACAAGAATCGCTTGATATCGATTATCACCGCTTGGCTATCAGTTAGGCCTACTCTAGGCAAGAATCATCTTATACCTTTGTGCAGCAATTTGAATTAAGTCCAGTCTAGTAATTCATGAGTACGTTCGAAGGGGCTATTCAAGCATGTTAGTCAAGTAGAAAATGTTACAAGACGAGGTGCGGAATTTTTTGTGGCCTGCGGGAGAAATTTCAAATTTAGCGGGCTAACATCACTGATACAATTATACCGATTCTAAATCAATTTTCATGTTCGAATCGAATTCCAAAAGAAATGTAATCTGAAATTTTATTCAGCTCATAAATCTATATTGATACCAGACAAAAATTTTAATAATAACACTGATTTTAAGGTGAGGCTACTGGTGCTGTCGAATATATGAATCGCCTGATACATGGACATCAGAGTACATCGCCTGGTTCAAGTACGTGATGAGAACAGCAGAATAACGCCCAAACGCTTACTTTCGTCTTTCTTCAGAATTTGAATTAGGGATGTGCACTTTCTGATTCACACGGATGATATTCAAATGTCTGCATGACATTGTGAATTTGCTAATGTCATCCATATGCTGCAATAATTCACATCCGAGGGTATACGGCATCAGATACATGGAAATTAAACAAGAATGCATGGGCGACATCTAATATGTAAATTTGCACCAGTGGATACGAAATTGCACACCGTGCATTGAATAATAGGTGTTAATACATGTGATAATGTCAAAGCACTGAATTGATTCTCAAGATATATTTCAAAACCCCACCAAAACCTAAAAGTACAAAAGGAGAAATATCTAAATACATCACTATCCAGTATACTAGTGTGCTAAGTAAGAAACATAGCTCCAACAATCTCCCGCTTTTCTAAAAACTGACAAAAATCCCAGCATAAACAATTATAAAGATACAGACAAAAACACATCTAAAAAATTGTTTTCCTGTAAAATACAAAAATGGTAGAAAACGAACTGATGCTGCAACTTAATGCAGTAGAGTACTAAAGTTTCTATAAGAGTGAGTGATTCTTACTGATTTGATGGCAGTCCATCAGTTTGGCTATGACTTTTTTTTTGAATTCTTCTGCAACTCCCGAGGATAAATCGTCGACATGAGTGCATATGATACCACCGAGAATACCAGATGAGTCTTTCCATGTGGAGAGTACGTTGTCCATGGGAGAGTTGGAGGCACCAAGAGATTGTAATTTAATATTCAGAATGAAATACCAGGCACGTGGAGCGTCACTAAGGCCGTAAGCTGCCTTCCGCAGCCGCCACAAATTATCACTTTTTGCCTTGTGAGGAGGAGCTGAAAAGACTTCCCTTTCAATTTCATTTCCCTGAAAAAACTGATTTTATGTCGATAGACTTCACTGTCCAATGTTTCATGGACATTATGGCAAGAGCGATACGAAAAACATCTTTATAACATGTAGGTAAGTACGTCTTTTCGAATAGCTGCTCTTCAAATCCCCTTGCCACATGACGAGGCTTCACTATTTTCTTCCCCTCAATGACTTTCTCAGTTAATACCCACCGTACAGATATGGCAAACTGACCACGATCCTCAACTTCTTCATAGACGCCGTTTTCCTTCCATAGTTGTAATTCGTGAGTTTTAGCCTTTTCTTCTCTATTTGAAGAGCATATGAGAACTTCTTCTTCACCGGGAATTTCTCTGTAGTCGAACACTTTGCTCAAATCTACCCATCTCGATTCACCATCATTGTATTTTACGTTGTAGCAATGCTTATTTCGGCCCGTAGCCTTCCCTGCTCTTCCTAAAACTTCTGCAATTGATTTTTCTGAGGTTGCATCTTTCCGAAATTCAATGTGCTGACCCTTTTTCGGGTTCATCTGTGCTTCTTTGGATTTTTCATGAGCAATTGCTTCCTCTATCTCGTCCTCAATTTCAGTTTTGTCAGAATGGTTGTCTTCTTCTTCCTCATATACGTCTGGTGCATAATCGTTATCGTCTTCTTAAATTGAGCAGCTGTTCCGTTGAATTTCTGATTCAGGAGGCGTATCCGAACTTCCAGTTGAACGAACTCGAGTAGGATGAGCCCTGATGACTAGACCACCATGTTTGATGAGAATGTCTTGACTATCCTTACCGACAACTTTGCTTAATAACAACGGTACATCGCAGGTAACGACATCAGTTTCAACGAAGACTTTACAACTTGAAATTTCACAGGGCAACTTTATTCGTTTGATCGCAACAAAACATGCGCCGTCCCCAAATCAAAAAACTGAATTGGATGATGATTCCGCAATATTCCTCTTATCTGCGTTTGAAAGACTTTCAAGTTTCAACAAAACATGCTAGCCAATTTTCACCACACACAGACTTCGTGCAACCCGAATCCAATATGGCTAGTCCCAAGGAATCATCCATTGAGCTGTTATTGCTGGCCATCAAAGTTATCTTCACTTCATCGAAGGCTTCGGCCTCATCTTTGTGTGGACAACCAGCAGCCCAGTGATAACGAGATCCACATGCGGCGCAAGTACTGATGTATCCCTGCCTATTCTTCGGATTTAATGTTCGATGTTGTCTGATCGAATGAGCAGATTTGCGCTCCAAACTATAATTGTTCCTGCCCCCGAATGAGCTGCCTCGACCGCGATGAGAGTTTCCGCGTCGATTTCGATTACTGTAGTACGAGGGATGCTCGTCAGCCAAGGTCATAGTTAAACTGGATTCTGAGATTTCCTCCCTGACTTGGACAGCAGGTGATGCTGCAGATTTCTTGACGTCATCTTGACCGGCAATCTTCTTTAAGCATTCCTTCATGTCAAAATAAGTCAACGAGAAAACCGTCGCACGCGCCAGTTAAATTTGCGCTTTTGAGGAGTCGATATGCCAATACGCCTTCAGGAAGAGTCATATCGTACGTCTTAACTTGACTGTACAAAAGATCAAAGTGCGCTATGTATGTTGTCATTAGAACATTAGGAATACGAGAAAGCGATTCGAACTTCTCGTATGCCAAGAAAGCTAATTGATCAGTGTCCTTATTACGAGAATTTCAACAACAGCCCCGGGCCCTACATACGTCACTAGTATGGAGCTCTAAAGCCGCCTCGCGCGCGCTGCCACTGAGGAATAGGAGCAAAGCAGGACCTTGTTTTGTATCAGATAATTCGGTTAACGTTTGTATCTGGTCTAAAGTTTAATCGGTTTAACGTTTGTTTTCCTCGTAAGAGACATCCGAACGCATTTGAGGTGGAGCTTTGACATTTATCGTCCGTAAATTGGAGTCTGCCATAGCTCTGATACCATTTGTTGATACATGTGATAATGTCAAAGCACTGAATCGATTCTCAAGATATAATTCAAAACCCCACCAAAACCAGAAAGTGCAAAAGGAGAAATATCTAAATACATTACTAAATAGTATACTAGTGTACTAAGTAAGAAACATAGTTCCAACAAAAGGCCTATACGGATTTTGCGAAAGGATGGAACTGCTGGTGAAGGAAGTTAATTTCCCTCCTGAAAACGAAATTTTAATCCTGGTTCAAAAATTCCGGGTTTTTGCTATTCCTGCAGCTGCTCGTGTTCGTTTTCTGCAGTCAATGTGAGATTCTGTAAACCCTGAACTTGTTGCATTCATCACAGCTACAAAGGAAAATTGGCTCAACCTCGGTGCAGACACACATTTAAATCGGAAACTCCGTCGAAAATTTAAATTTAAATCGAAAAATTTGGTGTCTTCATGCAAAGATGTAGCTGTCCTTGCTAGCTGTGCTTAAACGCATGATTTTTACCGATTCGGAATACCTTCTTTTCCCTATGCAACGCTTCGTTGTGTTTTGCTGTGTCATTATTACAAGCTTGTCGTTTAATTTGTAATTTAATTTTAGAAAAAATTGTGACTCCAAGTCGCATTGTGCAGTATCAAGGTTTTCTCAGGATGCCTGTACTCAAACATCGCTTATCACTATTTGCAAATAATCAATGAAGTTCGTGAAGATAAGTTTTGTAATACTTTTTGCAACATACTTCACAAAAATCTATATATGATGATGACGAGACGGAAATAATGGTTTCAATATAGAGGTACAACAATAAATTGATTACTTTCTGCCCACCGCATGAACAAGAGTATGACCGGAAATAGCCAAATATTTGGGAAAATGATCCTCTAAAGCAAAATATGACATTTTTAAAGCTTCAGTCTTACACATATCTGGAAGGAGTGTAATGCATGTAAAGAATGCTTAGGGGAATCTACAACAGAGACAAAGAAATGAAGAACTAATACTAGAAACAATTCAAGAAAGTCACACCGGCACATGAAATCAAATATTGAGTTGATAACAATTGAGCAATTGAAATATTGAGTTGTATTGAGTTAACTACAAGAGTGGTGCAATGGTTAACAAGGAACAAAGTAGTTTTTCTAATAAAGGTGATAATTAACAATCAAATGGTTCCTGAATTGTAATCATGATTGTTGTCAAATTGTGATAATAAACAATAAAGCAATCAAGAAGCGCGCCAAATACACTATAACACATTAAACAGAAATAAATGCATCAAATTTTACAAAGTAGGATAATCATAAAATTAGGTTAACAATGAACAATTTCCTCACAAGTTATGTAATATCAGCGATAGATGCTATACGAAGTCATACTGAAGTCACAAAATTCTTCCCCCCCCCCGAATGGAGTGCATCCTTTCTTGGTCACGTCAGTATTTCACGGGTTCAAGAACACATCGAAGTTCGGAAATGAATACCGACTTTGGAAATAACGTCGTGTCTTGAATTTCGTGCATAATGTAAGATGGGCAGTTTTCCGCCAAAATAAATCCTTCCATCCTCGTTCATGTTTAGTGGTAGCTCAGGGTTGCTTATTTTGTTTGGGAAGCCATGTGCACCAAAACGTCGTAGTTCGCTTGTGCCTCTGTCATGTCGCTATCATCAAAGAGTCCTTTCCCAGAGCGAAGGCGTGTCCAGAAATTTACACAATCCTCATGGATTCTGTCGAAGGTGTTGACAACTTGTCACATTTTAATAAGAACCCACATGTTTTGAAAAAACTTAAAAAGGTCAAATGTTTTCAATTAAAAACCATGGTATTTTTCTTTTTAATATTCTAGCCCTGCTTTCACGGCTCATTAACGAAGACAAGCACTTTTTAGAGGTTTTGCGAGTGAAAAATTGTGCTAATGAAGAGAAATAGTCGTCAAATATTTTGGGAAGCTGTACAATTACAGCAATCCCAAAGAATCACTATGATAGCAAGATAAAGGGTTGATTGTATGCAAAAGCTTTTTCACATGTGAATTTTACAAGTAAAAATGTCTGCATAGTTAGCGGTGTGCCTTCCATATGTTTGAAAGACAAACGTTGGTTTCATAAGTCTCAGAACATAAACAAACGTAGGTTGGAGATATGTTGGAGAACATGGACAAGCAATTTTACAATGCACGATTTTCTGAAGCCAAGAATACGACCACTGATGGGTCGCTGACAAGATAAAGAAAACAAAGCGAAAAATCTTGAAGCATCAGTCAATATTCCATCCTACGCAGTGGTTTGTGACGCGATGAGAGGGTTGTGGGATATTTGTTGCTATTATTTCTTGCCACTGAACAAAAATAAAAGTAGACAGAAAGACAAAAGCATTAACTAAGGGAAAGAACGACTGAAAAGTAACGCTTTCAGAGACAGCGGGAAGAGAATGGAACATACAGAGTGGAACGGCTGCGGAGCGTAACCCAGGGTTGGAGGGAGCAGAACCATTGAGACATCTAGAGCTGAGCACTGAAAGGTGCAAATGAGTTCTCCCTTGAATGCGCAGCCATTGGGAGTCTTTCAGGATCGGCGTGATGTGAGAGCGGTTGGAGGAGTCGACGAGAAGTCTGCGGCAGCATTTAGGACGAATTGCATTCAACGATGTTGTACGTTTGGGAGACCATCTAACACAAGTGAGCAGTAATCTAGGCGAGTGGACACGACGATAGATAGGCATTATGAGGGATTAGCAAATGGACCGGAGTTGCCCTAAGTGAAGCGAAGCAGCTCGAGAACTTGCTTGATATGAGCAAGTGTATGGACAGATGGGAGTCAAGATTCACTCCTAAACAGTGGAATTTAGGACACAAACACAAGGATGTGTAGGGAATGATTGAGGTGGAGTCGATTGCTATGAGTTACATGTTTTGGAATGTGACTATATGAGTGCCTACCATTCTTTCTCTAAAATGAGGCTTATTCCAAAAGGAGACTCATTGTCGAATCTTCGTTTAAACTAAAGATTGCAAATTGACGGTGAGGAGACCCCAACTTTGATAAATGCCATATTCAGATTGACGCATGACGTACTCGAGGAAACTTCCTTATGTTAGTCGCTTGAAGATCCGATACCGGCAGGCCAATTTAGTAGGCCGATAGTCAGAACTTCACGACGAAAAATGGGAGAAGGATAGCCAAACTAGACGATCCTGACTGTCCCGTTGTTCAATTCTTCATGACAAATTTCGTATCTTTGTTCATGATTTTCGTATGTCTTCATGCGTTAGCATATTTCATGGACTTCACCATCATTGCCTGCATTTGTACACAAATGTTTACATATTTTCTACTTTTCAGATGTCGAAACGGCCGGATATAAAGAATTTTCAGCAACTCAGAGTAAGTGATGGAATTTTCTTAAAATTGATTGTATGTGAATTATCTCACATTGCCTTCCTATATGTGTAGCCTACACTGAAATGGTTACTTGCTAGAGTGTAATACACTTATACGTGTCTCTAATTTTTAGCTTGGTTTATAGTTTGTCATATCGTCATTAGAAACACAGAGCACTTAAATGACAAAATGATTCAAATCAGATGAGTTATGTATATCACGAACTGCAATTTATTGTTAGTATAACATCCAATATTTCGGCTTCACAGCCTGTGTTAAGGATACAAAAGGAAGAGAGAAGCTAGGTAGACATGGAAGTATAAAATTCAGTCATAGAAATATCAAATAAATACAAAATCCCGAAGCTTCTCACTTTCATCTCTTGAGTTCAATTCTGGACAAAGATTTTGTGTGAAAATGGCTTCTCTTAGTCTTAAGCTGACAGTGTCTGAATATGTGGCAAGGATCTTTGTTCTCATTATATTCGTATTACATCTTCGTTGATGGCGGTGCACAGTATTTTGTTGTTGAAAAGGGCAATTATTCAATGTACAAGGAGGATGTTAAGTTTTTTTTCCGGATATAGCTCTTCAGAGTTCGTGTCTGTTGGGCGATTTGCAAGTTGCTCCCTTCGCGTCGAAAAATATGCATAGATCGTCTGTCCGTTTGATCTGATAAGAATGGCAACTTCAGATACATGTAGTTTTGGTCGTTACATCTGTGTCTTGGACGATTGTTCTTTCGTTTTCATTTCTCAATAAAAATTCTTCGAGAAAGGTATGGCAGTCAGCATCGATAATGCCGGTTCTTATCAGCTGGAGTGGTCAAGAATTAGTGAGAGATGAAGAGGAGTTTCCTTGTGTTGTCTGCAGGAAGGGTATTGGAGGGAACTCGATCCATCGCTCAACTTTTCCGAAAATGGGTGCACCGTAGATGTACTGATTGTGAATTCTACGCGATTATCTTTATTTAAAATGCCAGCGTTGCAAAGGAGAATTCCCCGTATCACAGCCGCAGGTCGTTCAGATAGCAATCGGTAACGACTTGTATGAGGCTATAGAGGACTCTCGATATTTGTGTGATGTGCTTGGGAGATCCGGAGGCTGCAGTGGGGCGGTAACTGTCCGTATAAGAAGTGCTGGGAAAAATTTCATTTCCTTGATCTGTTTCGAGCCCTGACGAATAAAGGATTTCTCTCAGACGTAAGAGTCATGTTTACAAAGCATAAGAAGCGTACTGTTGCATGCATTGGAGACATGGCCCATCAAAGTAGATCTTGCACGCCTCACCAAGAAGAACTCCATGATGCGATGGAAGTGTGCGGTCAAACTTTATGAGCGACGCTCGATGTGCGACCTATGGAGGATGCTTTTCCATAACAATTTGAATGCCGAGTTGTAGCAAAATCGTTTCAGGTGGCACAGTCACCTCAAAAGAATGCGCAACTGCGGCCGAGGAGAGCAATCGATCTCGAGATACCAGGTCCGAACACCAAAGACGGTTAAAGAAAAAAGTGGATGCATAATGTCATGAAGTATATGGAACTCCTACATCTCAACCCTCGACTTGCGCAAGACCGGACGATGTTTAGGCGGTGCACTCATGCGACCGAGAATTGACGCAGCCCAAATATCGTACCGTCTAGTCTGGGGTCCAACCGGCAATAAACGAACAGTAAGAGCAAGTAAGTAAGTAAGCACCAAAGAATATAAGAACACAAACATAATGCGAAGATGTAATACGAATATAATAAGAACAAAGATCCGTGTTAAAGATTCAGGCACTGTCAACTTAAGACTAAGAGAAGCCATCTTTATACAAAATCTTTGTCCAGCATGAAAGTGAGGAGTTTCGGGATTTTGTATTTCTTTGACATTTCTATGACTGAATACATCACCGTTTGAATTTTATAATTTCCATGTCATCTTAGCTTCTCTCTTCCTTTTGTATCCCTAACGCAGGCTGTGAAGCCGAAACTTTGTCAGATATTATGCTGACAAAAAGTTGTAGCCTCTGGCTTTTACATAAATTTTAATAATTTCAATATATTTTGTTTGATGTTGCTAATTCACGAACTGAAGTTATGGATCTGATTTATAGAGACACTAGAAACTTGAGTTGAACAGGAGAGTAATATACAAAGGTGGTTCAATATGCCGCACACTTTTGGACACATTGAACCACTTTGGTAAGAAAAAAATTCAAATTCCAATTGTGAGGAAATGAAATGCCGCAGAAACGTCCATCAACTTAGAAATTACTTTGTATATCCTTCAGTTTTCATCTGAGCTTTTTTATGGCTGATTTGATTTAGTTGAAAAACATGGTCAATGTGCCCTATTCTACCTTGCGCTCTGCACAATTTTGTGCTAACTCCTCATTGAATGAAATCTAGCATCGTTCAAACTTTGCGCTCGAGGTGATGACACGATGATAAACCATCATTTTGCGTTTCTACGTTGTTCAGCTTTAATTCAAATAAACCACTTGTTTCTGCAATTTTGATGCATCATGATATTTACGAAATATGTCTTGTAACCCGGTCAAACAAACAAGCCACCTCGCACATTAGGAACCTTCGTCACTACTATTGCAGTCAGTCATGTATACATCCACATCATTGTTACCTCAACTTAGATACATCAAACTCGAAATGTGCTATCTGCTCAGGTAAAAACATTTTGTGTTCAATTTGTATTAATCTTCGGTGACATGTGATGTTTATGTTTTGAAACCTCAAGCTGCTTGCGACTTCTAGCCTAAAGCCCAATTAGATCCAATTAGCTCTATATTGGCAGATCAACCAGTATAGATTACTAAGTTTGGATCAAACCTGTCAGATTCACATCTTAAGTTTATCTATTTCTGTGTTTCAATGAATGCAATCAATTTGACTAATTATTCGCTGAAGAGATGAATGAGTCCCTCCGTGCGGACTGACTTAAAATCATGTTGAACATCGGTGTCATTATCTATGGGTATTATTAGGTCTGTATGTATCATTCTTGCATCGTAGTGTTTAGGAAAGTCAAATATTGCATTGTTTTGTTCAACATAGTTAACCAACAAACATTTGAATGTCAGTATCGGTATTGTTTAGAGCTTCAATTTCATTTAACATTCAATTCATGTTGACGCTTTTTGTTTCTTTTGGACCACTGTACATGGCTGCTTTGATGTGCATGTCTAACATACTTATATTTTTCAATTTTAGTCACCACAAGGAGTAGTAGAGAAAATTGAGGTGATCGGTAAAGGAACCTATGGACATGTTTACAAGGTATGTTCGTCAATAATAATGACGATGAAAGTGTAGTGTCTTAAGTATTCTGTTATATGGTAATTGTCATGGCACTTATTTAATGTATAAGCATAATTTAAATTGTACATTAACTTTAACGACTGTGCGCTCATCTCACAGTGAAGGAAATATCTTCGCAATAATTCAGTATTCACAAGCTTATTGTTTTGGATAAATCCATGCTGCTCATGACACTGCGGTGGAGTTTTGACGTTTTCAACGCTTTCTTTGTCTATTGTTACTTGAAAGTCAGACCAACCCTTCACTTGTCAGACAAACAGAGAGCATTTGTTTATATCGATCTCGTGCCATTTCTCCGTCAGTATTCGATTAATTCTTGTGATGGTTAAATAAGTAAACATAAATAGTTCCACAACAACTTCGGGAGTTAAATTATGAATGAATCTTCAAACTGACATATTGTATTCCTACATTATTTTCGATGTGAATTCATTTAGTGCCTTGACAATCAAACAATCAACAGCAATGTTGTGAAATCTAGCACGTTACATATAATTTCTTTCATTTTTGAATTTGGTTGATTTTTTTTGTTATATACATGAATATATAAGGTGTAAGAACAATGTACTGCTAATACATACAGATTACTTCAACTACGATCCAAGTTCATGTATCTTAATATTAAATAACAATGCATTTGGAAATCGGCAATGCTCTTCAATGTTTTAATGTTTTCATGAGTTTTAATTTTCACTTCATGGATTATAATGATGCAAATTTGGTGAATGCCTTAGAATTCCAATGCAACAGTAAGGAATATTTCTGAAACGATATATTTGCATTCTGTTTTGATATTTGATGACTTCATATGTGTGACGGATATTCAATCCTTGCATGTGTTGAGTGAAAAGTCGCAACTAATGGCCAAATGATGTTGCGCATGGCTTCGATATGACGATCCAACGGTGCAGTTGCTCGATGGCATCATTGCAAAGCCGACTTGTAGCATCTATAATAATTCTGTGTACACAAAGTGTGGCACTGTGTGAAATATAAACCGAGCTTGCTACAGATGTCAAGCGTAATGTAAATCAAATTGACTAGTGATAAGAACAGCGTCATCAGTGATCAACACTGACTTCTTGAGATGATTTGAATAGCACAACAGAACATCTATCAAATTGATCGTGATTTATCTGAAACAAGAAAAATTACAAATACATAGCAGATAATTTCATTTTTATGATGAGGTTCACTTAATAGCCCCTTATTACAGTGGATAAAAATTTGTTGAATCACAATTATTAAGCAAATTCCGGTTTTGAATTTCCGGCTTGCAAGTGACGGTACAAGGAATAGGGGTGTACCGACTAATCGGCCGATTATTGACACTACAGAGTGATAATCAGTAATCGGCCGATTAATGGACTTTTGAAGATTTTTTGTTTATTTTCATTAAAATTTGCTGACTGATCGAAAGACAAGATTTAAAACATTTATATGAACTTCACTCTACATGCACGTTGTGCATTGAACTACCAATCTAAATTCAAATGATTCCCATAGACTATATTTTCATAATGATTATGAATGCTATTAAGAGTTATTCTCGCATATTAACATGTATAAGTTCGTATACTTACCGTATATACTCGCCTATAGGTCGATCCGACTATAAGTCGACCCCCCCCCCCGACTTTGCCGCCCAAATACTGGTGGGTCATTCCACGCCACTTCAACAAATCGGTGTGGCTGACTTTTTCAAATTCCGCTGAAACTCACATATTATCTTTACCTGGGTATAACTAGAGGATCCCTAAAGTATTTCCGTCCAATTTTGTCTAAAAGTGCATTTAAATGACCTTTAAAGATGAGGTGACGCGCTAATTTTGACAAATTTTGAAAAAACTATGTGAATTTCAAATTGCTCTAATTCTGGTCTCTTTGTGAAACGGGTGCTGAAATTTTCACTGTCCATCCTTCAAGACACATATATTATGGAGAAACAATCACAAGTTTCAAAATGATATAGAGAAAAATTCTAAGTGACCTTGAAAATTCGATTTTTTTGAATTTTTTTTTGAAAAAGTGCATTTTTTGAAATTCTCTAGAAAAATATATGAACAATATAAAATTTAATCAGTATTGCAGGTCAACTATACTGGTCTTGGAGATACTGAGAAAAATTGTCAAAAAAATCCCACCATTCTGGAAATGACTTTTGCATCCCATTTAAGTTGCTCAAATTTTCAAATTTGTACATCTTTGACCATGTCCTGCCAATTTCTCTATGGTCGAAATTTTAATTTTTTTGATGGATCAGTAGCAGCTGGGAATGAAGAACAAGTATCCAAAGTTTCATAACCCGTTTTTGATCAGAAGAGTGAGAAATATGAATTTGAAATTTACTAAAATAGTATGTTGCTACTTATAAGTAAGTAATAAGTAGTAGTACACTACTACCCAAATTCTGTCATTCTTTTGCATATACTCACACACAAAACTTCAAGTAAGTGATGCCGATTACTTTAACATCAAAAACACGATGATCCTGTACAAAAATCTGTTTAATCGGGATGAATAGGTTACAATATGAAAAACTTGACCAGAACACACAGAGTGGTTAAGAAAAAAATAAAACATTCAGCTGCGTTTAACTATGTACAGTGAAAACAGTGAAAAATGATCTGAACTTCAATTGCTAGGCCTACATGATTACTTGAGAATTACATCTATCTAATTATTACAGTTATTGAATACAGGCTATGAATCATTACAGTTTACAAATTAGTATTGACTATTCAGCTCTCATCAGTACCGTACCTGCACATGTACATATCTTATGTACAGTCTCTCTACAATGTATACCTTCGTCTATATACAAATACAATCGCTCTGTTGATCTAAGTAATCTTGTACATTCCTCTTGAATTTATCAATGTTGGTTCCTGGATTTTCCGAAGTATGTCAACAAGGGGGTATTGATGAATGTCAGGGGAATCGGGATAGCGGAAGTACTGGGGTCCAGCTTTGGATAAAGTCTGAATGGTGTCAATATTGTCTCCGATTTGTAGAATTTGACCAGGGAATTCCGCTCCAAAGTAAGAGACGATCACCCAGTCGTTTGGTTGCCAGTTGACATCGTCGAATTCACGTTGTTCATTATCACTAAAAGAGAAGCATACGGGCGATTTGTATAACTCATTGATGCAACAAGAACTTTGTGCTTAAAAATTTTCTTTCCATTCAAAGTTATACCATGCAAACTAGACCTACCAGTTGCTTACAAAATTTGTGACATCAAATGAAAACAATTAAGGCTGATAATACTCAAATAAAATGCACGTAGCACACTAACATGCGCTCCATTTATTGACAAACCCGACTGTAATCGAAGAAGTGTGTACATGTATATGCCCTATCTCAATAATTATTATTTAATATTATTTAATTATTATAATACACGTGAACCCAACACCCCAGACTACATACTGGCTCACCTATTCAGTATTTGTCTGCCTACGATCGTCCGCCAAACCAAGCTTCAGGAAATTGATGAAGAGTGACCATGTTTACAACATTGGCAAATTGACAGCAGTGTCTGCACAAGGTAAAGAGCAAGTATTAAGCAGAAACCGTTTTGACTAGGATTCATTGAAAGTAAACAGTAGTCATACGTGCGAGGCCCATGTTTAAAGGTGTCAATTATTGTGCAATTTTTTATTCATTTGTTGAAGGTAAATATACAGTCAATACATACATATATACAGTACGTACAAAGCAATTATTCTGAATTGTACAACGTATTACATACGATAGGTCTACTGATTGTGAAAATGAATTTGTTCTCAGCGGAATTTCGAGTTCAACTTAGCTCCACTCCTGATTTATGCTTAAAACGCACAGTCAATTACATTGAGTAGTTTACAGCAGCCTGTCTAAGAATAATAATTACCCATTTGTACTCACTGGTTGCGCCGCTTCAGATTCT
The DNA here is from genome assembly GCA_907163375.1 of Prostheceraeus crozeri. Lineage (NCBI taxonomy): Eukaryota > Metazoa > Platyhelminthes > Polycladida > Euryleptidae > Prostheceraeus > Prostheceraeus crozeri. The sequence continues at coordinate 384,044 of CAJQUW010012692.1, forward strand.
TCCGCCCGGCTCATGCGATGAAGATAAGACGAATGATTCATTGAAACTTTGCCCGAGGCTTTGGTAGAGGATTGCGCAATCCTTTGTCTGTGGATAATGTCTTTCTCCCACAGGATGAGTCATCCTGGGAGTGGGTTTCCCATAGGAAGAATGAAAGGAGATGATTGCGCAAATAGTGTCCAAATCTCACGAATGATACATCAGAATCGCCACAATTGGTATTAAACCTTATTCCACGAGAAGGGAATAAGTGACCGCACCGTGCGATAACTTAACTCTAGATTAGTTATCCTTTCAGCGACGTAAATTCATAGCGTTGGATGAAAAGCTGTATGAATAGTATGAAAATCCAGATTTCCCTTTTCATGTTGCGCAATGTCACATTTCAGACTGCATTATGTCTCCGATTGACCAGAGTGCAGATTTCTCTTACCTAATAATTTCCTCATCTACAATCAAACAGGTTGGCCCTCTCACAAGTTTCATGACGCAATTTCTACAGAGTTATCTGTCTCTCTCATTCAAGTTATATGCCTTGATTTCTGGCCTGTGTTTCTGGCAGACAATGCGTGTATTAAAAGCATCTATTTCCAGCTCGATTCACAAGAAATTACGCAATTATTGATTTTCTGTGGTTCTGATGATCTTTTATTGTCAGTTTGTGACCACATCAGGGATGCCCTAACCTAACCGAGAATTTCTATCTTCCATCTATCGCCGCATTACGCAATTTTAAAATGTGAGAGTGAGAAGAGACCATTGATTGAAAGGCAGCACCGCCGCTATTATTTCCCCAGCTCTAACAATTTAGTATGTATGAAAGTATGAGTATGCGTGCGCATCTCGTGGAATAAGTTAGTTATTGCACAGTACGCTAAGTCGAGCGCGAAGCTCGAGATAACTAATAAATATGACCAATCACAATAACTCATTCACCGACATAGCCTACTAGCTTCCTTGTTAATATGTTCGATGGACCCGAAACGAGATGTTTATGTAAACAGCCCAATGCAACGCTTGATGAGCCATTTTCAGGACTAAATCGTTGTTCAATGTAATTGAAGATAAGTCATGTACATGATTGTTTGTGTCTGTAGATTATGTCGCACGTAAAAAGGTTCGCCTAGTGTGTTTTCGAGAATAAATAAAGTCTCTCTCTCTCTCTCTCTCACGTAGTGGACTTGAGTTACAATAGTATTGTTAAATATAGTGTGTGAGTATATGCAAAAGAATGACAGAATTTGGGTAGTAGTGTACTACTACTTATTACCTACTTATAAGTAGCAACATACTATTTTAGTAAATTTCAAATTCATATTTCTCACTCTTCTGATCAAAAACGGGTTATGAAACTTTGGATACTTGTTCTTCATTCCCAGCTGCTACTGATCCATCAAAAAAATTAAAATTTCGACCATAGAGAAATTGGCAGGACATGGTCAAAGATGTACAAATTTGAAAATTGAGCAACTTAAATGGGATGCAAAAGTCATTTCCAGAATGGTGGGATTTTTTTGACAATTTTTCTCAGTATCTCCAAGACTAGTATAGTTGACCTGCAATACTGGTTAAATTTTATATTGTTCATATATTTTTCTAGAGAATTTCAAAAAATGCACTTTTTCAAAAAAAAATTCAAAAAAATCGAATTTTCAAGGTCACTTAGAATTTTTCTCTATATCATTTTGAAACTTGTGATTGTTTCTCCATAATATATGTGTCTTGAAGGATGGACAGTGAAAATTTCAGCACCCGTTTCACAAAGAGACCAGAATTAGAGCAATTTGAAATTCACATAGTTTTTTCAAAATTTGTCAAAATTAGCGCGGTACCTCATCTTTAAAGGTCATTTAAATGCACTTTTAGACAAAATTGGACGGAAATACTTTAGGGATCCTCTAGTTATACCCAGGTAAAGATAATATGTGAGTTTCAGCGGAATTTGAAAAAGTCAGCCACACCGATTTGTTGAAGTGGCGTGGAATGACCCTGGTATATTTCCATAGGCCCGCGTATAGGACGAGATGAAAAGGTGAAATGTTTTCGGCATGATTGTGTCTGAGCTAAGTGCTGGTATGAGGAGCAACCGATGAATATAAGTAGCGATGTATTGAGTATTGCGCTCGCACCGGCAACTGCGGTAACAGCAGAGAAATGTTATAAATTTAATGGGACCCGCCTATAAGTTTAGACCCCTACTTTGGAATGAATTTTGGGTAAAAAAAACTACTTATAGGCGAGTATATACGGTAGTATTTTTTCGCCGAGCCTGGGTAGAAGAGCCCAGAATGGGTTTTCGGTCCGGGCCCGTCAGCCAATTCTTTGGAGGCTCGAATTCTTTGGTCACGTTGCAGATTTAATTTTTAGGCCCAGGCCCGTCGGATTTGAAATTAGTAGCCATTTGAATATATGCGCAAATTATGATTGAACAATCAATTATTATATTCTGCATTATCAAGATTCACTCAAATGTCTTCTTGTTCAGAACAAAGGCACATGGGCATTCAAAAGCTGATGTATATAGCCACCAACTGCAATTTTTGATGTATATCTGCAAGTGAACATGCATGTTTTCATATTCGTAGATGCTACGCATTCATAATTCGAAACACGGAAACGTGTGTCAGCTTTTCAAACCGTAATTATGACTCGCACCCGCCATGGAGATTTCCCTGTTATCAATAAATTATCTTGGTAATAAAATACTTGGAAAATTCTGTCATATCTCGAAGAAATAATGATTTTAGCGTTCGCCATGATAGACATGATTGTAAACCGCACACATTATACTCGATTGCGCATCAACGGCGCATCAACATGCATCGCATTTAGAAATATCAAATTCTAGAGGACGGCAAGGAAAATAAACTTAAGAACGGCCGACCGGTTGTGTTTCTAAAAATCCAGGTCAGTGTTTGGTTTCCACTCTGGAAGAAGCGCTGATCTCAACTTATCATGCTTTTCAAATTCTAAGTTGTCTTTGGCCGTGTCACGATTTCGTCTCTGGTTGACTGCGACATGCACCCATTCGCTTCGCAGCTGACCAGCTGCCATTGTAGCATTGTGGTGGAGCACTCAATAGTGCAACCGGCATACCTGGGTACGAATCCCAGCGCGGAATATCGGCCGATATTGTATTAATTTCCGTAAATAACGGATTAAATTATCATGTATCAAAGTGGAGTCCTATAGTCTAGTAAGTAATTACGAGTCACTTCAGATCCTTTCGACATATTAACAAGGGTGGGTTCTGTCCTTCCAAGCCATCATTGGTTAATAGGACAGAACCGATGAATATAGGATGAAACATGCGAATATAATTGTGGATTCTGATTGTTAATTTCTAGTGGAATGTTTTAGCTTCCAGATCTTTCTGACTCTTAAGCAGAAATGTGTTGTAATTGTAGTTGCAATCACAATTATCATAATTAATGATTGTAATCAATTACATTTTCTGATGAGTAATTTGTAATCACAATCAATTACATTTTTAGCCATGTAATTGAGAAGTAATTGGAATCACTTCGCAGTCATTACAGCTTAATATTCATTGCGCACGCAGTTTAAATTACATACTTAGATGTGCATCGGGTGTATAACTGCGATATTTTTTCAAAGAAATTTATGACGAAGCATATTTCCCAAATCTAAATTAAGTGTCGTTATGATATACTTTTTCCCTTATTTTAATTGCTGAACTGAAAATGTAAATTAGAAAACTGCTCCCCTCGGAAAAAGAAGCAAATAAATTCTTCTAGAACCAAAGTTAATTAATCTTTAAAGTAATTTTAATCTTAGCAGAGATGTAACTTCAAGCAATTCTCCTTGACGCCACAAGTCTCGATATTCCAATCTTATATCTTCAATTTGAATCGTAGTAGAGATGTAAGACGAAAACATTTGGGGGACAATACAAAGGCGGTAATATAATGTCAGTGCTATAAGATTCATCTGCTTTTCCTGGGAGCAATTGTAATTAACCTAAGAAAATCTGCCTTGAAAAAGAAGTGGTGGGGAAACGCACAGTTTAATGCTGACAATTGTCTAAAGTAATTACAAAATAATTGAAATGTAATTCAAGAAAAACGGAGTATTGTAATTGTATCAATCACATTGATAGAGATGTAATTGGTAAATTGAATATTGAGTTGCATCCTCAGTTGAAAAATGGGTACAGACCTGAATAGCTGCCATTTCATTCAATATCAGGAATCATCAGCAGGCCTAGTTCACATTTCTCAACATCAACATCATTCACATTTCATGAGTAATTGACACAAGTCTTCTCTTAAATGCATCGGCCCAAAAAGTCAATGAGATTTACCAACATTGATTGTTCTTTAAAAGAGAAAATTGTGCGCATAAAATTGTGTTTTCGTCGATCCATGGTTGATTCGGTTATTGAAGATCGTTATGTTGGCCGTCAGTAATATGGTACTCATGAACAAGAAATTGAGATGCGTGTAAAAACTTTGAACAAAATGTGACATGCATGCAAGTGAGCATTCAATCGAACTATGGAATATTGCAGGTCCCTTGTCTGTGTCAAATTCTTAACCATCCGTTTTGGTAGCGTCTCCAGTTTCTGAACGAGACAATTAAAATTTATGTACTTGTTTACTGTCTTAAAGTTATTGAATCAATTCATTTCAATTTGTATGCTGTTAAAAGACGCAAAGAATGTATCGCATTATAGCAATTGTGATCATTGCTTGGTGTGGCAATTTAGCTGAAAAATTTGTTATTTCTATTACGGTGAATTATTTCTTGCTCCATTGCACAATGATGCGATGGACTTGTACCTAGCATATCATCTGTGTTCATTGTTTATGGATTACTAGATATTTGGTAGACGATAATCAAAGAAGCAATTAAAGTAAACAAATCAGATTTATTGATGAATGCTTTATTTCGATGAAATTCCTGTTAATGTGTATGGTCTTCTCTTGAATCTTATCACTTGAAAACATGTTTCTGATTCTTCCATCGTCTGTTTCAAATATTTGTGCTGATGCACGTTATGTTGGCTTATATTTCCTAAGAACGTGTTGCACGCCAAAGCTTTCAAACTAAGATATTTTATAGACGGTGTCAGCAATCTGTTATTGTAGGAAGTGATGGACTGCGAAGTTAAACACGAATTTTCTATTACTGCGTAGAAATGTACGACTGGATCACATGCATTGCACACTGCTTATACATGAAACTTTAGCCTAGAATTGCTGATAATGATGTTGATTCCTGCTGCTGATGAAACATAATTTATTAAACTTATCATTTTATTGTTGCTCAGTCACATTATAGAAATGTGAAGGCACCTAACTGAGGACACTAAAGCATTTCATTTTTTAGCGGATGATTTTGTAGGATTTCTAGGCGTCTTAGTTGGCTGTCAAAGTGGGCGTGCAAAAAACCTGGATGAGAGTTAAAATTTGATGAACCTTCAGTTTTGGTGAATATTTGGACATCATGCTTTTTTAGAATTACATAGTACTGTTTTTTCCTTATTTGTCATAATTATATTGTGCATCATTTTTTGACGGGACCTGCCGTCATGCTCACGGAGAGATAGTTCGCGTTGTAAGTGGATTATACTGTACTATGCTGACTGACGTCGAGCTTCCGACAGACTTAACCTATGAGCGAAATAAATATAAACCTGTCTTTAAGCCACATGACTCTTGTTGAACATATGCAGGCGTGGTTGAAATGCTCGTGTGATTGCAAGGAAGCGAGCGGAAATTAATTGCATCCTATACTGATGACGTGCATCGAGCACGCGTCATGCTTTCTGGCTAACCACTGGTCATGAAGATTCAAATGGTTGAAACATTTCCTGCATAATTATGAAAATAGTCATTATTTTGTTAATATGCTTTTGTTTTTTTACAGTTGACCAGTGCTTTTTGATAATTAAGATGCTATTTGTGCTGGCACTTTCGGCGTTATTTTTGCCATTGTCAAGCGAGTTGACACGAACATAAAAGCCATTGCCAACTTGCTCATTACATCTTGACATATTTTGTCTCGATATATCAGGCAGAAATGGGTTCTGATTTTGGGTTTTTGCTCATCAAATATAATTGTCTCGAAGTGAGACATATAACTTTTTTGCTATCAACCACGATACTTAAACATAATGTGTTTAGATGTTGATGCCAGCTATTTTGGATGGACAGAAACACCAACAAGAGACGGAGCCTTCAAAGTCTGCTGAGCTATGTACCGAAAATAAGGCTGATAGATAGCACTTCGAAAAGCGACTTTGGCAATAAAAATAGCGACTGAAACGATTCAAAAAAATTGTAATTACTATATATAGTTTTCATATATTTTGTTTGTCGCGTGCAATTATGTTGATAATGCTTCTTGTAATAGCAGCCTTGTAATCATCTGAGCGCCATCAATCACCGAGATTTCGATCCATTAAGCTCAGTATCTCTCAAGATGGTGGGTCCGCAACAGCTGATCGCGCCCCAGGTCATTAACACAAAGCTGCTGACTTCTTGCGCCTTCGCACTCAACTTTTTAATGGTGATCTTCACGCTTTTAACACTGGCCTTTCCAAGAAATTTTCTTACCGATAGAGCAACGAAATTGCGGCATCCTACTTAAAAGGGCATGAGCTCACATTTCCGCCTCTGAATCCCTTCGGCAAGTTCTTCATATTTGGCAGCTTTTCTCTTATGGGCATCCTCAACACTCTCTTCCCAAGGAACGCTTTGTCGGAACCACAATCATTCTCTTCCCCATCGTGTCGATCAACACTAGATCAGGTCGTTAGTCAGATGGGGATAATTCATCTGGCAGCTGTCTATCCACTCGAACTTCCTAAGTTCATGGAACAGATCGAGACACATGAGGAGGCCTTCGTCTCTGTTTGACCACTCGGCACAAACTCGATCCCCTTCACATACCTGGTGGGTGTCACTGCATCCGACACTGCTTCCACGATCGCTTGCAGGAACAAACCGTGCCGGTGCGTGTACCATCCTCTCTGCAGTGCCACATGACTACCAGAGAGGATGTGGCGAAGATTGGCATACATGCCACTCATATGACACTGAGGGTTCGTCCGCATTCCCACCGTGCCAAATTAGCAGGGGTAGGGAACACATTGAAGTAATTGAAGCTTCCGCTTCCCATATTCCACCAATCATTACATGACATCTTGCAATCTTCAACTTCTCAGTTGAGTTACCTTCCTTGTTGTCACCTGCTGCACTGCCTAAAAAGAGGTTCACTGAAGAAGACATCGGAATCGTATAATACTACAACGAATTCAAATCGACATTGAAATCCATGATTGAATTTTCACAGTAACTGACGTGAATTACGTATGACGAATGACTGATTGGTTATGGGCTTATGCGCTTAAGGAATGCTATTCATTCTCAATATAAGAAGGATCAAATATTTGAATATTGTGCCTCTGGATGAACCAATATGGCGCTTACAACTATTGCAGTATATTTAGATGAATATTAATTGATGTTGATTTAGTCAAATAGGCATCTTTTAAAGCGATATTAGTAGAAGCTTGCGCTTATCGTATAGTATTTAAACTATAGTATCGTATAGGATATATATAGTATATATATAACTATAGTATCGTATATAAGTATCGTATACGATTCCATGAACTCAAAACAACACTGATCGACTGCAATCCATGGTCAAGTTTGAGATTCTAATCATTGTCTCATTTGCAGGGTCGTCTTACACGAACCGGACAGCTTTGCGCGATCAAAGTGATGATGGTGACGCAGGTAAGTCAGTGGTAGCACTTTGAAATCACGTGTTTCCGCTTTGTTGGGTTTTAATCTCGCTAACAGGCTGTATCTGCGTTGTAGGAGGACGAAGAAGAGATCAGATTGGAAGTGAATATGCTGAAAAATGTAAGATACTACGTTGAATAGATTCGTCTGGAAATATCAACCATTGATTGTTTGCACGCACTGGCCTTTACAATGTTGCTCAACCGTTTCTTCTTTCCGCAGAGATCACTCACATAGTGTTTCAATAGTATCATTGTTAACAGGGTGTGAACAGATCTATTTTTGTCCCACTGTTATCATGCTGAATCTGTAATGTCATTCCAGTGTGTTTCACCACATGATTAATTAAAAATTTCACAAAAACGAAGGATGTCATATTATGATAGCAAGTCATGATTGATTAATACTGCAAAATTTAAGAAAGTTTAGTATCGTAGGGAGGTGTTATTTCCTATTCGTACATGTGCTTGAAGTTAAAATTCATGATATGTGCTATCGATCATGACTGTCCTGACTTTCCCAGCATCTTACGAAGGAACTAAATTTACTGTTGTCACAATTTTTTGAACTTCGTGTATGTATCAGTCTAAAACTACAAAATGTTCGTTGAGAAAAATGGAGGTCAATGTGCACAGCCTATATCTGAATCAACGGGATACGACAGGCTGCACATGAGTGAGTGAAAATTAAAAAAATTATATTGATTGACGTCTTCAAAACATAAGGTTAGCATTTACTAAAACTTGACCATCTTGATGATTTGTGGACCCTTTTGTGGCATCACATTTCAACAGCTAAACGAGCGCTTCTGCAAACGTGAGGTAAATGATCAAGATAAGTCTGGCCAGAACCGAAACTATTTCATGAGCTCTACGCCAAAAGTTTCCGTAAATTTTTTCATTGAATTATCAAAAGCAACATCAGAAATTTCATCTTACTATTCTATTGGATAAAGCATCAGTAGATTATTGCAGTTATTAATGCTTTTATGTCACCATGTTAACGCAATCATGGCAGTGACAATTGGTCTTTGTCTGCCTGTCTCTTCCATCGAAACGCATACAAACTTCACCACAATGTCTTTCTGATTGATTAACATGAGTTGAAAGATGCTGATATGTCAATTCCAATAAAAATCATTGATCTTCATATGGTTCTTGTAGTCATATTCATCTGTGGACGTAGCCGAACTTGTGGAATAGTCAGTCTACAGCATATCCCAGATCAGCTTTGAAGTGATACTGGTTTGCTTCATTTACTGATTTCCAAGCAGCAATACAACATCATCCATAATTATGGACATTAATAGACTGTATGGCACACGCTGAACAGTTATATGCGGTAAATCCGTACCAGCTTTTCCAGGTCCAACTTCTGTCGAGGAGGAGATGAGGTCTGAATTCCCACATTCTTAAGCCATAGTACATCATGCTCACGAGATGGAACCGCTACAATTCTCGTACCTCTTTTCATTACAAATAATTAGCCAGCATCAAACCAAGTCTCGATGCAATGAGGTATCACTCATTATTCGATCAAAATAATTCAACGTGAGAAAAATCAACGTGGGTCCGGCCTGACCCGAATGTATCATGTGAATAGTATCTAAATTTAACAGCCACTATCTTTGCAACCTATGATCCAAATATAGTGCAACTTAACATGCATAATATTGGAGGTATTTAGAATATATTGATGCAACTTATACACTCTGATTTGTGCATGTACTTTTAATTCAGGAGAGATCTCAATGCATGTAAAGAATGGGTATGCCCAAACCCAGGAATTATGCACAACTAAAGAATCGAACGAATTCATTTTTGTATTGTGGCGGGATCTCTTCTGCCCGGGTCGACGACGCCAACCGTGCGTAAAACAAGAGAATCAAGTGATGCATACATAGTTCGCCAGCGAATCAGTATTTACTGGACGATTCAATTGGAGGCATATCGTTGATTTGAAGCCTCACCATGGAGAAACTTCAAGTGGTTGAATTGCAGGTGAATCACGATCACAACCACACCTTTTCCAGTCTATTTCAGATATTTTCAAATCGATGTCAGATCTTTCCAAATGAATTTCAGATATCTTCAAAGTTGAGCTTCTGATAGATATCTGAAATTCAATTGGAGAAATCTGAAATCCATCTGGAAATGTCTGAAATTCATTTGGAAAGATCTGAAATCGATTTGGAAATGTCTGAAATATACATGGAAAAGGTGTAGAAAGAGAACTTCGTTTCGATCCGCAGCCAGAAGACCTCTTCCTTAAGATGGCACTCAAAAAATTCAGGCGACTAGACTTCATTGGGATTTAGCCCTTTCACCTGATGAGGCCGGACATTGTATAAGAAAGGTAGAACCTGGCGTTAGATTTTCCCAGTCAGACTGTACAGTATTTCAGGAATTATGAGAGGTTTATATGTAGGAGTTACAACGCTTGTGACAAATGACTGAGTGACTCCTATTATCCGCCGTTCTGCATTCTGAATTGCATTGTGCCAGTGCTCTATGTCGAGCATTTTGAACACTTTTTCATTATTATGAGAGAAGATGAGCCTGTACCCCACCAATGGTGTACCTCATAAAGATATGAAGGCAACGAATAGGGAAAGTAAAGAAGGCGCACAAATATGAACTCTATTGTTGACGGAATCAAATATATTACATTTCATGATAAAAAATTTTCGCATGCATAGCAATGTCTTCTTTAGAGCTATGCGAGTAATTGATGACATGGGTAGGCGAAACCATTCTTTTCTCACAATCTTAGCCGTAAAGTATTTCAAAGATGAAGATTACCGCTGACTATTTGAGTAGTTGCAGGTGAGAGTGCAAATGAGATGTAAAATTCCTAGCATATTTGCTTGACACAAACGTCACCAAATGTCACAAATAATCAACTTCGACAAAAATGTCACCCAGCCATCAGACAAAGACAATAAAGCGGTTTCGTGTAAACAAAATCCGCTATCATTGGTCTACTAGACATCATTTTTTTGTGAAATACCGCGTCGCAAAATCATTTTGTGGTTAAAAGTTGAATATAATGTCTGAAAATTTTTCCGCAGCACAATACTCATTTAAGTGAAAATAAATCTTTCAAAAGAAATGCTTGAGGAAATTTGAAAATGAATGAGCGGTTTTCAAGCACTATTCTTATCACATTGTCGACGAGACATCTTTCACAAGTTTCGATAAGTATGCCTTGCGACGCAGGAGAGTATGGATGAAGGGAGTCGTACAACCACAAATATTTTCTCATGATTTGGTCTGGTTTCATGGGTCTGACTTAAACTTTTTAATACTAATATCCTCAAGTTGTCGATTATTTTATGAAAATATGGACATCGCATTGTTTCATTTATCAATTAAAGTCAGTTATTTATCTCAAACTTTGTAAGGCCGCATCTGATCGAATATCATACCAAGTAAAGGAGAAAATATAATCATCGTAATTGTGAATAGTGAATGAAGTAATTTAAACGCTAGCGTTACTACTCAATATTGGGAATTTGGACAGTCAGATTTTGCAGTGACTAAGGGACTTTGCTTAGGCGTCATGATATTTTCTGTCTGCATAACTTAGTCCAATAATTCAGATTGCATTTAACGCTGATAGGAAATCAAAATGAATCGATTAAAATCAGTGTATGTGACGTTTTCAGAATTATAAGATGGATATAGCATTCATTCAGCTTATTTGACAGTTATATTATTGCTATCTTTCTTATTATCGGTACTTTTCCTATGTCAAAAAATTAAAGCGTCCTGACGTCTAGTTATACTATTCCCTCGCCTTCCTCGAACAAAGATATTTTCCCAGTATGCTTCTTACGCCAATATAGACATGTTAACACATTTTGTCATGCGCAGTGCGCTCATACTGTATCTTACACTGAATCTTATTTCGGTTTTGTACAATAACTCCGAGGCAGATGGTGATGTCATGAAAAGAAAACAAGTCTGTTTACGGTGAAGTTATAGGGATCAACCTCTGCTATGTTGACGATGCGTGGGACTGCAGAGTGGTAGACATAAGACATGTGACATCGCTGTTGAAACAACGAAGGTAAAACGTTGGCTCGCTTGGAGAAAGGATGAAAATCAGTCTGTTAAGCCACTGAAAATGTTGTCCTCATCAGGAAGTGCAGAAGTAATGGGATGACGTCCTGTTGTGACCGTATAACTGAGGGATTTCATCGTAGACAATTCTAATGAAAGTTAATGATTTTGTGTTCTATATTTGGAACGAATGTGATGAATTTTGGTGACCTCAGCTCTGAATTTCTTCATTTCATAATTAGAAAAGTAGTGTTCCCAAGTAAATTAATTCGTATACATATGAACAGATGTTTGCTTACAACAGTGTTTCTCATAAAAACATAACTCATATAAAAGTTCTAGAAATATTTTTCCGATGTCACGGATACTTCTTTTCATTTGAGAGCGCAAATTTGTGATGTTTTTTTAACACTTCTTCAGGACTAGTCATTAAAACAGGATAATAATTTGGATGGTTTAGTTGACATTCTACAAATTGAACAAACATATAAAAAGGAGATTTCAAGTATAATATCCTTCCATATGAAGATGATATTGATGTATGAACATCAATCTGATTCACTGGATGATAAACCAAAAGGAAAATTCTGAAAGCTACAAAAAATACTGTCTATCCTTAGTTACGTTGTATATCTTGGACTACGTACGTGTTGTCAATATGCGAAAAATGTAATGTTGTAGATCTCAGAAACTGAAATTCTATCAAAATTAGGTTAGAGCTCTTCGTGACGACATCTTGAGTATTTTCTTCAATTACTAGACTTGAAATTATTTTCTTTTGCAGCTGTCCAGTCATCGTAATATAGCAACTTACTTTGACGCATTTGTCCAACCTGGGAAGCCATACGATCAGTTGTGGGTAAGTACAGAATTGGTCACTGATTGGTAATATCACACTGTAATTGAGAATATCATTATCAGGCAATTTTTATATCAATTATCAGATAACCAATATAAATATAATTGGCAACTAGACATTTGTGTGCTTCAAAATAGCTGGGGCGTATGGAATTAGGGCCAAAATAGCGAGTTAAAGTCCTCTCATGCATATTATGAATCATGAAATTATAATAATGAAACATTTTTTTATTTTTAGCTTGTGATGGAGTACTGTGGGGCTGGGTCAGTCACAGACCTCGTTAAGAGTGAGTATTTGATTGTTTTCAATGCTTTACAATCTGAAATCACTAGAAAATTCATTATCCAGAAAACTGCGATATACTTGCATATGGCTGTTAGGAAAAATGCCGATAACTAGTTCGAATGTGTTTTATCATCATTTCTTCTTTATTGCTAGGATTTGTTTCATGTAGGCGTTGGATCTCTCAAACTACAAGTTGTGAGAACTCCTTGAATGACGTCACGTTAGTTTGAGTTTAACAACTTTACAAAAACTAAGTATATAAGATGCGCCCATACTAAATGCAATCTAGGATTGAAATAATCTATTTATCTTACTTAAGTTGCCCACATGGTCAGATGTTCAGTTTACAACATATCACTCGATTGCAACGATAACTTCGCATGAACTGTGATAATCAGTGCTGCGCCATTTTATAGCATATACATTGAACTGTGGATATCTCGATGAAAGTATGTAATATCAGGGACTATCACACATCCAATTTGGTTTCCTCATTTTATGTACCACAAAAGATATTGAGGTTTGAGTTTATGCGTTGTGGATGGTATGTGTCTTTGCTTGTTACAAAAATATAAATTTTAGACATGTGCTGATTTCTTCCTGATGAATTTAAAATAATATGGAACCGGATTTTGTGTTTATTCATTATACTCATATACATAATATCTGTATCAGATAGTCAAGTCACATTCACATTCCAGCCTGCAGTGATTTCAGTGTTTTTTTCTAGATCAGATTCAACTTCATCTTTTTAGAATTTTCAATGTCGATCATAGCTGCCGTGATTGCTTATTTTCAGTTAGAATCTGAACTTCTTACACTCACTTGTACAAGTGCATCCATGTCAAGCGTTCGCAATTTCCATGAGATCTGCAGTTATTTATATCAAGTGTGTAGGTTCAAACATGGTTTCTGTATTGGTTGATCAACTTGCCATTTTCGATTGAGGATTCAAACTTTTCAACATAAGAAAGAAATAAAATTGATTGTAATTGTCATTTACTCATTTCTGATTGTACTCATGGAATGCTTTTCTCAGGTACGCGTGGTAATTCGCTGAAGGAGGACTGGATTGCTTATATCAGTAGAGAAATTATTCGAGTGAGTTGGACCTACGATTATTTTAACAGACACTTCTATAGCACATATTTCTCTCTTTGCAGGGCTTGCAGCATTTGCATAATAATCGTGTCATCCATCGGGATGTAAAGGGTCAGAATGTTCTTCTCACTGAAGATGGGGATGTGAAGCTTGGTAAGATTTTTTATTATGTTTTAATTTAGATATATTTGTCCATCTTTTTAATTAACACAGCTTTGAATAGGTTTTAAAATACATGTACTTATGCGGCATGGGACACATTTTCAAAGATGTAATATAATTTAAGCAAGGATCGCAATTTTCGGTTTTTCCGGTTTTTTTTGCGAAATTAGTCTATTAAATTATTTCAAACTTCTGCATTCATGCCTCGGTTTTCCGATTTTTCTGTTTAGCGCTCCCTGTTTACAAGTTGTTGATACAGTTAGACCATGGAATATTCAAGAGATTGAGTTTAAACTTTGGGACTATGTTCATAAAAATCTCGGTTATTTTTCCACTGATGATGGTCGCATCTTTCGAGTGACACGTTTGGTGACTGAATAAATCTTTTGAGATCTCTTCGGTCATTAGTGTTAATAAGATGTTTTTGTTGAAAGTGACGTCAAGTATGCACATTCTTCTTACAGTTTTCAAACAAATTACATATGCATTCTGGCTTGATTAATCATTCTTCTATCCATGAATGTAGTAAGATTAATGCAGTAACAGAACTATGTCGGCTGAAAGCTTGAAATTTTTGCATGCATGATTGTTATTCATAGCAAATTGTAGATTACGAGTTGATACATATTCAATGACAATTTCAATCTCGTCTTTATTTTTTTCTTAATCATGGTTAGTAACTAGAATTATATTGGTTGAAAACTTGAAATGCTGTAGAAGCCACCTTTAAACTACAAGCATTATGCATTCGTATTGTGTACATGTTCACCTGATGCAATGCGATTTACTGCGCACCAGGTTGAACATTCCAATCCTCTGATTGATCTCGCAATTTTTCAAAAGTTGAGCAATGTTTTTTCTCAATGATTGCGGACGGTTATTGAGAGAAAATGGGGTTAATTGTTTTGATTATGTGTAATGAATGTCATTTGTTAATGATTTATTGATTGATTAGGCAGGATCGACGCAATATTCCAAAAGCATAATTTAAAAGAAGTGCTGAATAAATTTCGCATTGGTGCCACTTTGTATATGAACGCATAGAAGAGAAAACTATGTTGTCGCAAGATTTTAAAAAAGTGCGTCAAAAGATTTTATTTTACATTTTTTAAAACAAAGAACAGTTAAATGAATACCATTCCGAAATTAGGAATGTCCGTTGTTTCCTCAAATTTGCAGATGCATCATTAATGAACAAAACCTTGAGAATTGCTTATTCGTCTCATATCTCGTTCATCAGTCTCTTCGAGCACGTGATAAAGAAAATCTTGGCGAAAGTCTAATTGTAAAACGTGTCTTACTTAACTCTTCTCTTAAAGATTCATTAGGTGGAAAGTGCTCATTATAGAATAGATCAATTAAGTAGATCAATTGGTCACAGTTCGTTCGTGTTAAGGCGGATTTACGACCTGTCGACTGACGGTAGGACAGAATAAAAATTACAATAATAAAAATTTGGAACTGAAAGGTCATTTTCACAATGCAACTTACAAAGTGATATTCACGAAAATGAACAGTTGTAAGTGCTTCACTTCAGCTATCACTTCACATCCACCCACGTATTACACCACTTTGGACAGGAATGCAATCGGACTGATGTGTATTTGAGGAGGAAATATCTTGATTGATATTACTACCTCTCATAATTAATACTGCTCAATATCTTTCCAGTTGATTTTGGTGTCTCGGCACAGCTGGACAAGACGTTCGGGAAGAGGAACACATTTATCGGCACTCCATACTGGTAAGTGTTGACGTCACTGCGTGTGTCGATCGTCCATGCGTGAACCTAGTAGCTCAGGTTTTAGACAGCAGACAGGTTATCGCTTTAGTAATGCCGTTGTCGATTGAATGGTGTTGACATTGATGGTGTGTTGATCATTCCCACGCTGTCTGAAAATTTCGCTCGTGACCTCAATTATCATGTGTCAATTAGGTAATCCTATATACAATTACAGACATTTATTACATTCTGGCTATCCAGTCGAATTAATGCGGTATGTAAGTGTAATTGGAACTTGCTTGCCTGTTTAAGTAAAGTCCCTTTTTAGTATTTTTTCTTTGAACAAATTTTGCTGGGGTGTTTGTTCACCAAACATGCACTTCAAGCTTCCTGTATAATAATGAGTATGAATCACTCTCAAATGAATGGCATGATTTTCATGCGCATAAAAAGCCTCCAGAAATCTCACTACAATGCTTAATGGTATAAAGATATCCTACCTTGAAATCTCTTTGTGATTTACACAAAAATTTCATGACGGGTTGTCACACTAAAAGAAAGTCACTTATCTTAGCTTGTGCGTTGTAAGTTTGATATCTTCCCGACCTCAACTCGTCTGACCAGGATTCGAACACAGGTCAGATCGAAAGCGGCACAAAAGAAGAGCTGATGAAATCCAGTGTTTTCTGCCTAATATAGTGCATGACGCAATTCTGTCGCAAAAAGGCAACAGCCAAACCAACAACTATCGTTAATTAACAACCATTTGTATCAAGTTATTATAACTTCGCTGATATGCAATAAGTTTTTTGAAAATACGTTAACTGTGAAATACCCTAAGAAATTTTATGCTCATTTTAAAGAGTTTATATAATAACATGTCGCTTATAGATGTATATTATATGTAGCTATTGTCGTTGTCGATATAAATTAGTAATGAGAACTCATTTTTTAGCTTCGTCACGATGCCATTTTAGGTTATTTTCGGAATTCGTCCATACCTCCATTCGATTGTCCTTGTAATTTTCAACTACAGGGTCACTACACGTCATGGAAATAGTCTGGAAAAATTTCGTTAATAGTCAAGTTTAAGATCTATGAACTATAACTCAAATTAGATCTTTTGTTGCCATCGGTCGGTATTAATTCATCTAAGAATAATAAAAACGATTGAGATTATACAATTGCACGGTCGTAGAAAAGTGTTGTTATTATTCTTAGAGAAGTATAACTCCCTTGCAAAAGTGCATGTTGATTCAAAATCAAATAATACGGCTTTAAAATCGAGTCCTGCCTTCTGCCTTGCAGTTCTAGTTTTACTGTCTTGTCGGCATACATACATAAGCATACAGTGTGATACTTCCTACGTCTTTGTTGTTATTCATTGCACAATGGATGTAAGTAAAATGATTTCCATATGATGATATCAAAAATTAGGGACTATGTTCTCATGAATTTTTTTTCAATCATTCCAAACATAAGATGTTTTTTGATATATGCATTGAAACATGTGTCAGCAGTCTTCATGTTATTAGGGACGCTTAAATGTCTGGAAACAAAGTTTCAGATTGAAGAGCGGATATTATTTAGGTCTCTATGAACTCTGGAACCGAAGTCTAGCATGAATAGGATAGACAAGCATCCCTGGTTTGAGTACCTAAAATTTTGCACTACTCGTTGGACCGTGAACTAAGGAACCAGTCAAAGGGTTATAGGCTAGAGATGTTTCCAAATGTGAAGAAATTCCGCACTTAAGCAAAGCCGAAGCCAAATGCTCATGCATTTGACATTGTCACATGCAACTGCCTCTGACTGTTTCAGCAAAGCTGCATTTCTTCCGCAAATTGCGAAAGATTTTGAACCATTCATTCATGGATTTCAAAATGAATAATCCATGATCTCTTTTTGTATTTAATCTCGTTTTAGTAGTGAACAGTATCCTCAAGATCGAAATTCGTCAGCGCAGAGACGCTCATCACGTTTGGGGTAGCTTGATTTTTTTGAAGAGGATCCCGGGATTCGGACAGGAAAAAATAGAATATTATTCTTGACGATGTCTTGACCGCCCAAACAAATATTTTTTATTGCGCTGTTTCGTTATATAAAGTATGCTTTATAATCCTGGTAAGTAGGCCTATTTTGTCAAATCGTTAATAATTTTCTGATGTACGATGTACCTAAATTCCAGCATTCTTAATCTGTGGGGTGCTGATTAATCGAATTTTATCAAGCTAGCTTTCGTGCATTATGTGATAATGATCTCTGGGTTTAACTGGAGTAAGGTTTGAATTTTATTATATATTTTGATGATAATCCGGAATATAACTGTCAATCCAAGACCGGTTACTAGTTTTGATCTGCTGGATATATTTGAAATTGTCTTCAAAAAATTACAATTCATAATTGCTAAACCCTCGAACTGCTTTTCTTACATTTTTAAGCACTATTTGAGTTTTACAAAGTTAATTTATTATGAATCCTGGAATTTCATCAATTACATCCTGGAAATGTCCTAGAAAAGTGGTTGCCAAGATTCTGTAGAAGCCCTAACAAATCAGGAAGTTGTTGTCGATGCAGTAATATCTTGATATAAAAAGTTAAAAATATAGTGAGTGCCCTTGTAATTGAGAATCTTTTATGCCCTGGAAGATGAATGGGCATTGTACAATACTGAGCAAAGTGAACTGGCTTGCAGCGCTATGTACTGGGATACAGACATCAGTGACGTGAGACTGCGGTCAACAGAAACGAGATTCAATACAATGGTTAATGTGCAGGAACTTTGCCCCTTGCAAGGACTTGCTGGAAGTAACAACATCCAGATGTTCCCAAGATCGCAAGATATCGGATAGTTTCTCTACATTAAATCAATGTTGGAGGTGATTCTGACATTCGGAAAGAGTAAGCGAAAAAAGCATCAGTGAAAACAGTGAAGAGGAGGAAGGAAAAACCAGAGAAGCGCTAATGTGAAGTGAATGAGCATGACAACACGATGTGCAACATTGATAGAAGTGAAGATGCACAATTTTGTGCATAGGTAATGGAAACGTAGGTGCTGATACCGAGCAGTCGTGTTCCGTAAGATTGAATCCAAAACATCTTAGCGCAACGAATGAATGATGATTTAGAAGTCATGTTCACTTCTAGCTGCAGGCATCGGATGGTTGCTCATAATTACGTGTTTTCAAACGTGATTGTGATAATGCTAAATGCGATGTCACGCCTCAGTTAGCATAGTAGCAGCATGAAATTTCCATACCTTGAAGTTCATGCTGTATGAATGAGTTATGGAAACCTTTGCTACACTTGATTCAAGGAAAGTGACAAATTTCATGCGCACAAATTTTGCGTTTCAGTTTTATGTAATACATGAGTATAATACGTAGCGCTTTCTTTACTATGATCTAAGTGTGACTTCATTCCTCATTCATTTATTGCGTAAACCATATTGCGCTACTTCCTTCGGTCTATAATCACAATACATGTCCGTTACACATGAAAGATAAATCCACTGATTTTTGTCGAAAGTACATTTGATCAGAATTTCTGTCTCACATGAACTCTGAAGTGATCATTAATTATATAGAAGATCCGTGTAAGCGGAAAGAGTGACAGCAGTCTGCAGATACATTTTCCAGAAAGGTATGGCATGAACAATTGGTAGCGTCAGTGTCAGTGAGGGTAAGTCGACTAGTTTATCTCGACAAGTAAGGAGGTCTCTGCGTGCATCATTAGTATAGTAGATTTGCCGGTTGGTTCTGTCTCCACCTTTCACGGTCGCAGATCCAATAGTTGAACTTCCCCGTATCGTCTAAATTCATGATCTATTTTTCCCGAATTTTCACGACTCCCAGCAGCATTCGTTATTTGCAAAGGGAGACAGGGAGAGACAGTGTTCACTTAGATAAGCAAATTATTACCTGTGGAAAATTTTTATCCTGTTTGATGTAGCGCAATATTATTATCACATGATAAGCATAAGACATAGTGGTGGACATTCCAATGGAGTAACTCATTATACTTGAGTTGATGCTAAAAACAGCTTTCGTCTCTCCTTGAAATTTATTGACCAGATTAAAATAGTTACTTAAAAGATATGTACAACCCCTACGCGTTTCGAGCGTTCGCTCTTCCTCAGGGGGTAATTCGCTAAAACCAACTGATCTGGCCGCTCATGTGGGCTGCTTATATACTGTAGACTGCCATCGGTTGAGAGATGTTTAAAATACCGTCAACTCTTTTCTTCGATTGATTTTTGGAATCAACTGTTTAATGTAACGAGCTTCAGTCAGTCTAGTGTCCAATGCATCTTTGCACTTATCAAGAATTTCAAGGTCAAAATCAGTCAAACGTTTTGATCTACATTTCAGACAATGTTCTGCCATAGCACTCGAATCAACATTACCTTTGTCTACAGCACGCTTGTGTTCATTATAACGATGCTTAAAAGGACGCGAGGTTTGACCAATATAGAAATCTTTACAATGATAACATGTAAATTTGTATACCAAAAACCGATCTGTACATTTCATCTTATTAGGCAAACTCTCACAAACAAGGCAACTTTCGTGTTTTCTACTTTTTGTTTGAATTTCAAGGCATTATATAAAGTTTTATTAGGGGAGCTAACAAGATTTATCGGTAACTCGTATTTTTTAATTAATTTGCGGATATCACGATCAGTTTTATCGTTAGCAAATCCGGGTTTTAAATACGTACTGTTTTTACGTATTTCCTTGCCTCTTTTACTACTTTTCTTATGTTTTCGTTTCATTGAAAATCCATTTTTACTTAATTTAGTTTCAAGTTTATTAAAAGCTACCTTGCAATCACTTTCGTTGCTACATCTTCTCTTTACGTAGTTGATGCTATTATTTACGTTATTGTTTTTGATATGTTTAGGCACGTAACTATCGCTGCGCAGTGAAATACCCGAATGTATTTCTTTCTCAAACCATTTATAATTCATACTGCCTTCTTTCACCGTGATGCTTATGTCCAAGAAATTAAGTGTAAGGTTTTTTGGAACTTCCGGAGTAAATTCAATATTCTCATCGATGCCATTAAAAGTTCTTAATATTACATCAAAGTCGAAGTCTTTGTCAAAGGGATCCATAATTACGTCATCAATGTATCGAGCATAAATGCTTGGAGATCTATTGCGCTGTGATTTCAAAAAAAAGCGTGCTGTAGACAAAGGTAATGTTGATTCGAGTGCTATGGCAGAACATTGTCTGAAATGTAGATCAAAACGTTTGACTGATTTTGACCTTGAAATTCTTGATAAGTGCAAAGATGCATTGGACACTAGACTGACTGAAGCTCGTTACATTAAACAGTTGATTCCAAAAATCAATCGAAGAAAAGAGTTGACGGTATTTTAAACATCTCTCAACCGATGGCAGTCTACAGTATATAAGCAGCCCACATGAGCGGCCAGATCAGTTGGTTTTAGCGAATTACCCCCTGAGGAAGAGCGAACGCTCGAAACGCGTAGGGGTTGTACATATCTTTTAAGTAACTATTTTAATCTGGTCAATAAATTTCAAGGAGAGACGAAAGCTGTTTTTAGCATCAACTCAAGTATGAAGAACCTCCTGTTGGCGGCCATCCTGTATAACTCATTATATTTCATCGTCATTTTGGAATTTGAGAGTCAGTCGTTAGATGAACATATTTTTTCTACAATACTGAATCCATTCTGCAATTGTAAAACGTGGCAACAAAAGACTAAGACGTTGAAGTTGATAGGTATCGTGGCTAAGTGCTTGGCCTTAGGATCTTTGGTCTAAAGGTCGAGCTCCGAGAAGTCTATATGAAGGTCACCCGTACTTAGTAGTGCCACAACGCTCCATAAAAGTCTGGTCATGGCAGTACCGTCCAAGCTCCTAGTTGGGGAGTATGACATTAAAGCTTTTTCCTTTAATGTATCTAACATATCAACAGAATGTAAGCCTGTCTTTGTAAAATTATAGGACAAAGTTCTTTGGATTTCCTGTGGGTTGAAAAATATTTAGATTTTTTAGTATTTATTTCTTTGTCGAAATTGCTCAATTACTTGAAAGTATGAAAACAAAGTGAATCATAACTAAGACAATTCCTAGCGTCCAAAATCCAAATCATACATCTGTAGCTCCAAAAATTCCGAACAATGAATTGAGAAATATGTTGCTATAGCTTGACCAATAGGAAGCTCATTTGATATGTTCATCTTAATTTTTCCGTCAAATCTTGCCGGTCTCAACATAAGAAATAGAGGCTACCTACATTAGTATCATTCCCAGGTTGCCGGAAAATCGGGTCCGGTTCCCTTTCTGTTCATTAAATTTGGATTATTTATAAATTTAGCAGGCAAATAATGAAAACATTTATACTTTTGCCTTGTCGATTTTGCCTTATTTTCTACATCCGTTTAAGCACTGTTAAATAAAGGGGCTAAATTAACCGTCTCGCCCTGCTTACATTGCATAAATTTCATTAATCATGCATCTTTGTTTTATTTCTTCAGGATGGCCCCAGAAGTTATCGCATGTGAACAGGATGTGAACTCAACCTACGATGCTAGATCAGATTTGTGGTCTCTTGGCATAACTGGAATTGAGATGGCTGAAGGTAAACCACCTTTATCCAACATGCATCCTATGCGTGCCTTATTCCTTATCATGCGAAATCCACCACCGAAGTTGGAGTCAAGGAAATGGAGTCCTCGATTTCAAGACTTCATCAAAAAGTGTTTGTATAAAGACTTCCAGATGCGACCCTCCACAGACGATCTTCTGAAACACGCATATATTACCAACATGCCAAACGAAAGGGCCATTAAGAATCAGTTACGAGATCATCTTGATCGATGTCGAAGGACTAAGCGAAGTGAGTTTACATTATCATGAAAAAATTCTCGATTATTGAATAAATTTGAAAATGAAATAGATGAGAATTATCCAACAACAGAAGACGAATTAGTGAAATATCTTAAGGAATCTGATTATGAAGTAAATTAATGCTATTCTCCCTCAATTCTCGACTAATTGAATTATAAATTTGCATCTTGATAGGAATTTTCACCACATGTTCACATTACTCGGATTTTCGGAGGTTTAGAGGTAACTGAAATAAATTTAAGCACATGGTGAAAGATTGTGAGAAGATCAATTGGTCATCATTGATAAAGAATGACTTATTTGCTAATGTTGTACAATCGAGTTGGTGATTCTCATCTTCTAATTCAGAGTGACTTTTTTTGACAAAAGCAAGACTTAATAAGTGGGATGCATTGGTGCATCGTTTCTTTCTGATTGTACAGGTCAGGCCGGTGTATCGAAATGTGTGAATTTCGATGAATTCATCACTTTTGTATCATTTGATCACGATAGCACCATGAGAATCTGCTTGAAGACAAGTACTATTGAATTACTGAAGTTCTTGCAGAGAAATTTGTAGATGGTGAAATTCAAGCGTCGTAATTGAAAGCATTGTAATTGTAGATATTTGATGCAAAGAAATGCGTATATGTTCATAAGTCTGTGTTGACAATTTGTTTTAAGAACACAATGAGAATTTTCATGAGGTATAGGTGTTTATCCTGAGGAGGTTTAATTGGTAGACTTTAATCCGGATGTAAATCTGTAATACATCATTGTCTCTCTATAAAGACACTGTTATGATAGAAGCTTTCATATAAAGTCCCTGTCTTATCTGAGGAAGATGTATTGATAACGAAACCTATGAAGCCACATCTTTCTATGTATTAATATTAGTACATATTTCTTAAATGTTTAATGTCATCTTAGTGATCGTTTGCGCAGTATTCGCTTAATCGTGAAATCAACGAATATATGTGGAAAATTGTTCATATCCCTGCCGGTCTTATTTTGTGAGCTTAGAACCTACACGTACAGTTAGTCGCTCGGAGTTTTTTTTTTGTTCGCACGTCGCAGCTTTAGAATCAATTTCCCTGACCATGATCTTGATAACTTCAAGAGGCGTGCGGAAAGGTTTCAGATGGTAACAATTTATTAAGCTCAGAAAATCTGTTATTTTGCTCTTATCTATTTAAAGTGTTAAATTTATTATTCTCTCTCCATTAAGTGACCCGTAGCTTCTTTCATCGCTTGTAGCTGTGCTAGGAGTGAAGGTCCTATCTAAAGAAGCAATATACGAAAATGCTGTCCACATTTGTTGCAGCTGTCAACTCCAGTTAAGATGTCGAATTCAATGTAAAAAGAGCTTATAACAGAAGATGAACAAATTCAACTCAACCAAATCAAATGTGGTTTAATTATGTAATGACTATGGATGACTTAATATTTCTTTTTACTGATAATTGACATGCGTTACAATATGACTCAATTCCGATTGCCAAGAGCGACGCCTGATCAGATGAAGACAGAGATTTTGAAACTAAAAACTAGCTCGGCTAGTGGCTATGGGAACATTCCAACAATATTTCTCAAAGAATGTGCTGAGTCATTATGTATCCCTTTAACATGGATTTTTAATTTATCAGTATCCACTGGGGAGTACCCAGATCTCCTAAAGATGAACAATGTCGTGCCGATTTTCAAACAAAAAGGCAGTAAATCCTGTGTAGAGTCTTACCGTCCGATCTGCATACAACCTGTCATAAGTAAATTGTTTGAAAGAATCGTGAATGACGCGTTGAGAGATCATATTCGTGGCATTGTATGTGATGAACAGCATGGTTTTTGTCCAATGAAGTCAACTACTACCAACCTTCTAGAATACAAAGACTTCATATCATCTGCTTTTGATGATAACTCACAAGTACACACCATCTACACAGACTTCAGCAAAGCATTTGATACTGTATCTCACGAATATCTGCTTCTGAAGATGAAAAATCAATTTGGAATTGATGGCATGAGCATACGCTGGCTTCAAAGTTATCTTACTGGAAGATTTCAACGAGTCGTCTTGAGCGGTGTTGAATCACATTGGGCTGCAACAATATCTGGTGTACCTCAAGGCTCCATACTATGCCCAACATTATTCATAATGTATGTAAATCATATTCCTTCTTATCTGCAAAGTAGTCACTGTCTGATGTACGCAGATGATCTGAAGATCTATAACAAGGTTTCATCACTGAGAGACTGCATTGAACTCCAAAATGATCTAGGTCATTTGTTCAGTTGGTGTCAGAAATGGAAACTGTCACTTAATTTAAGTAAATGTCTTCATGTGAATTTCAGTTTGAAGCGTAGATTGAGTATTTCCTATCATTATTGTATCGGTAATCATGTATTGAAAAATGTTTCAAAAATCAAAGACCTTGGGGTTTATTTTTCTTGTAATCTGTCCTTTACCGACCATGTATGTTTTGCTGTGAATAAATCCTTCCGTATGCTAGGCTTCGTGAAAAGATTTTCTAAATCGTTCCATGATGTTCACGTGCTTAAGACTTTGTACAACTCATACATTCGTCCTTCGTTGGACTATTGCTCTCAAGTCTGGTCACCTAACACTATATGTATGATTGCAAAGATTGAAAGAGTCCAGAAACTTTTTGTAAAGTATCTTTGTTACCAAAGTCATGAGAGTAGTGCGTTTTCTTACGAGAGTTTGTGTCAACGTTTCAAACTTACCACTCTCGAAAAACGTCGTGATGTTTCTGATGTATTGCTATTTCATAAAATTGTTAACCAAAGAGTGAATAGCAATTACTTGAGTTCAGCAATTTTTCTGAAAGTGCCTGTGAGACGAACCAGACGTACTGACCTATTTACATCCAAAGGAAAGTGTCGATTGCTCATTCGGAAACATGATTTTGTTCCTAGAGTCACTCGAATGGCCAATCAACTTCATGACATCGACTTTTTACATGACTCTGCGTGTTGCATAAAGCAAAAAATATTATAGTCTGTGGCTTGTGCTCCTTTGTATTTCTGTTTTTATTTCCTCCGTTTATTTTTGTCTTTTTACTACTCGTATATTTGAACTTTTATCAATCGTGTATGGTGACTATTACTGGCCTTTAGCTGTTGTCATCTTTCAAATAAATTCAATAATACCTAATGTTTCTCCCGTTAGCGAATTCAATCATAAGTATGCACGCAGTCAATATCATTCAATAATTTCTTTTGCAGACGAGGAGCACAATAATGTTTATGAGTACGAGGGTAGTGATAATGAGGATGAAGATGATGCCGCCGATCCTGCGCTTATGATTCAACAGCATAACCAGCCACATCATCATCCGCCACCTCCAGCTAACCAACAGGCTCAGCAGCGCCAGATCGGCAGACAGGGTCAGCGAGCGTTGCAGCAACAGCAACAGCAACAACAACCGCACCCGCCATCTGTCCACCATCCGCAGCAGCATCGACCATCGCAGCCGCAACAGCACGCTTACATCAACAGTCAACACCCCGCTCAGCATCATAATCATCAGAGAAACAAGTGAGTGTGATGAAGCAGAGGTATATTATCATCAAATAGTTTTATGATACATTTGAAATGAATTGCTATTCAAAATATGTGATAGAACGGATTGTGCATTCCTTTCTAAATATGAAGCAAAATTCAGATTCTAACATGAAGTCATCGGAAATCATAGTAATGATAATGAAATAATCTACGTCATACCGAACATTAGTGAAGCATCTGAAAAATTAAAAAAAAGAATTTCAAAATAATAGGTAAAAAATATAAAGTAAGCGCCAAGGTAGAGTACGAGTGCAAAGTAAATTCGTATTTCACACTTGTAAGTCAACCCCATGCAGTCATAAGTTGTTTATGAATTTTTTTGCTTGGACTATCCAAGAAGCCAATGCACTGGAAAAGCTTGGCGCCGACTTCACCAGCAGTGGATTGATGAGCATAACAAGAATCCGATAGTAATCAACGAGCACTTTCATAACTGTAATGGAAGCAACTCAGAAATTGAACAGCAGTTTAAAATAGTATGCAAAAATAAAACAGATTATGAAATACGTATTGGTGAGGCTTTGATAATGAAAGATAGGCAACCGAAAATAAATGTAGTGCTGAATACAACGGAATCTCATACTTGAAGTCAACGTATGATCTTTAGAAGTTATTCCATTTGAAGTTATCAGCGTAAAGCCGATTTAGAAATTATTTCACATTTGCAGCCATCATCCATCTCAACATCACGCTCCGTCCCAGCACCACCAATCACATCATCAACCTCATCATCCTCAGCAGTCACACCATCAACGTCAGCAACAGATACATCAACAACAACAACAACAACTTCTACAGCGTCAGCAGCAGCAGCGCCAAGAACAACAGCGACAAGAGCAGCAACAACGTCAGCGGCGCGAAGAACGTGAGAGACGGGAGCGGGAGGAAAGAGAGGAAGCAGAGTCATCTGCTGCCGACAGAATCGGTACAGAGCAACCGGCAAACAGTACCCTTCGTCAGAAATTTCAATATCTACAGAGACATGAGCGAAATCCGACTCCTGGCGCTCCAGCGCGCCATGCTGAAGGCCCTACTTGTAACCATAATCAGCAGCTTGGCAGCAGCGGAATTCCCGACCTATATAAGCCACCAGTTCCGCCACATCATGAAAATCAGGAGTCAGCACCAGCTCCCAACGCTGTGCAACCGCGCCAGAGTGCGGTGGCACGCGATGACCAGCTGAGGCGGAGCTTGGTGACTGGCACAGCCAGTCAGCAGTCCGCTGCGGCAGCTGCCAGATTCGCTAACGCCACTCGACCATCCGGTGCAGTTTCCAGTTCTGCTAGCAGTGCCATGGCCCCACGAAGACAATCGGTAGATGCAGGGGGAGTTGAAGTGAGCAATCCACACGCCGTGAGACGACCTGGAGGACCACCGCAGAGATCTCATTCTGATCTACATCGTCCGTCATCTGCAAATTTCCGAATCCTGCCTGCTCATCCTAGACAGATGTCGGCGGACGCGATAACCACTGGGCAGAGTAACCAGCCAAGGAGTACTCAGCCTAGTCAAAACAATCTGAACCTTCAGCCACAGCCAGCTGCGGCAGCCAGGAAACAGAAGCCAGAGGTAAGGTGATGTAAGAAAATTGATGTTCCGGGTGGTGGGGCCCTGTTTTAGCTTTTATGGATTTACTGCATGAAAAGGGGAAATGACATGCGTGACACGTGGTGGGTGACGATATTTAATGCTTGATGCTTATGTGCTAAGTGTTATATCGCTTTGTTTTGAAATATCCAAAATAAACAAGATTTTCTCTTGATACAACTCACGAAACATCTGCTCTATGTAGAATTAGCCACATGAATTTCTTCAGATACACACATTGGCATGAATTTCTTTTTCTACGCAGATCATGAAATTGTTGGGTGAAAGCTGCTCACTCCTGTCACTGATGCATACTTCCTTTGGATAAAATAGATAACTCGTTGACCACTTATGCTCAAATTATGATTTAGAGTTCAAATCTTATGCAGCTAATCCATGGATGTCATGTCCTAATTGCCACAATTAGCAATTATTTGGTGGTCTAGAGTACTGATGCTGCAACTGAAAAATCGAATAAAATTTCACCAGGTTGTATATACAGTTCTTCATTTAGATGCCACTAATACTGTCTTCCGCTTAAATAATTTGGCCTATCAACTGTCTTAGTTTCAACATTAGTCAGCAGCCAGCCACTCGAGAAATGTGCGTGCATTCAGGAGCACATTTCACTCCCTTTGTTGTTTTTTATGGCTGTGACGTAAGTCTACAATCCACATGAATACAATGAAACCCGTTTCAAAAATACACGGATACTAAGATCCTTCATTATCTAGCTCGAAAAGTCTCATGTACATAGCGATCATTTTCATAAATTAATCAGACTTAAAGCAGTTCATGGATTGAAGTAGTTCTCTTAAGAAACGATGCCTATACAATGGGCCACTTATGCGTGCGATCCTCTCTCTACGGATGGCATAAAACACTTGAAATTCGAAATGATGCTGCTGATAGATGAGATACTGCGTTTGAATTTCATTTTGCAGCATGAAATGTTCGCAGTGTTATCTTGCTGCTGGTGGTGTCGACCCACTCCTCGCGATGCAATGACTCGCTCCCAACGACAGATGAGCTTTCCACATCTGGCGAGGCAACCCACAGATCCCATGATATGAGGGTGGCATGCATGTGTCTGGAAGCGATGTTTTGTGTTGTGTAGCTGCTATTTTAAGAGGGGATAAAAGGAAGAAGAATGGAATGAAGGTTTTGTGCCCTTATTCTTTTTAGAAGGGCGATTTGTTGGCACCGAGTTATAAGCACAACTCGCACTCGATTTTTCAGCAGACAAGTGACATATACATCACGTGATTGAAACCAAACATGACATGGGTGTGAAAATGAATTGCGAACACTACCACAAATATACATTGACACTACCAGCTGCAATTCCACAGTCAAGCTAATGCAGTCACAGAAAGAGAAATGCAGTTGAGAAAAGAAGAGCAACTCTTTTCGCAATGATTTCTCACCGGTTCGATCACACGCTCCTTGCATGTATGCCCAGACATAATGGATCAGGATCCTACTCTTGGCTTCTTTCAGTTAGCTGAGGCAAAATTCGATAGATCCAAAAGAGATTACCAACCTATCATAGGACTTTTCCAATACAGCGTGCTACTAGAAAAAAATTTGGTCCTACCGCTAAACTTCACTGCTAAACTGTCACTGTTTGCAGCAATGACGTATTGTTTTGGTCTCGGAAGAAATTAAGACAAGCGTCATTACGAGGTAATTTTTTTCATCAGCTGCACTTCACATTAACTGCCAGTGTAAAGAGACTTTAGGGCATGTGGCTGCAGTTGCGTGTGCAGGCGATTCTGCTTGTTCTGTCGGCATACTACCACATGACGATTGATAGCTTTAGCGTCATTATGATGTTGTATATGTCATGATGATGCCGTTCTTTATCTGCATATCTCCTTGGACGTCTACAGCATCTTCACTGTCGTGTCTATTTTGAACTGCTACTAATTAAACAAATCCGAAGTTTTTATTCCAAATTAACCAATCAACTACAGAGATAGCAATGTACTCGGCTATTCGAATTGGATGTTGATGTCGCTCATTCATAGATTCAGTCTGATAGTGCTATATTCCGATATCCTTTGTCCTGCGATCATGATGAAAACTACTGGTAAATTTAGTGTCAGAAAATCCTCTCTCAGAAAGTTAATACCCTGCACATTCGTACCTGTACATTAAAATTGAAGTTTCAATTTACCATTGTTAATGAAAAATATAGATGAAAGACATAGATAACAGTCGGTGAGATTCGTCTAAACGCCCATCTCGTCGACAGAAGTCTGTTTTGCCGTCAAGCCCATCTCGTCGACAGAAGTCTGTTTTGCCGACAAGCCCATCTCGTCGAGTAATGAGGCAATGTTGTATTAGCATTGAGATATTTCAATTGGGCGATTAAAGAAGAATCCATAATCCATGAAAATTCTTGGTATTGTCAAGTCACTTGAGATTTAGAGACTTTCAGATTCAAATAGGCGGGACAGGGTTGTCAGTCGTCCTTTTGTATAATTCGTCCTCTTCTTTAGTAAAACCTTTCACTTAAGAAGGACGCTTTTGCTTGCCAATGCAATTTTTGATTAATGCAATGATTGTCCTTTGTGTGTTAGCAATTTTTTATGATAAGATAAGTTGTCCGTAATTTAATTCGATCGCAAAATATAAACGAGATGATGTAATTAGCAGTAGGAAAAAGAAGAAATGGAAATTATTTTTGAGTTCCATAATTCCTTGTAAAAATGCCTGTTTTCAGTCACCGATTTCCGGTTGAATTTGAATAGTAAAAATTGATTTTAATACTAGGTATACGCTTAGGAGAATGAAAAATAAGGAAAAGTATGGAAATGACTTTCTTCAGACATGCGTTTTTGCAATGGCACATGTAGACGCGGTCAGAATCTGCCCCTAGTTATTTAGCGTTAAATAATGTGATTGTGGTTTGCTGATGTGAGGTCTATGTACTCGTAGTCAGAAGTCTTTCGACCTTGTTGTTTTTCGATATCGCTATCTTGCCATCCTGTGATTTCGAGAAGACGGATGAGAATCTTGCGTGACCTCGAGAAATTCGACAAGGCATCAGTCCACGAAGTAATGTAGCTACAATTTGTTTTGCAGTATGAACATATGCATAAATGAATGCATAAATCGAAAACTGCTTTCGGCAAGCGCTCTAAAAGCGTCCTTACAAAAAAACGGATGGCTGATGCCCCACCCTGTATCCTTCTTTCTTCACTGGTGCTGGCGACCCTGGATGTATTATTTAATTTTCAGACACTCTTCACCTGATGATACAGTGGTCACTTTAATTTCATTCAACAGCCTATTTGAGCTAATGAAAAACAGCCTCAAGTGCCAAAGACGAGATGGTTTCATGTGGTGACAAGTTCTGAGAACTGAATATGACAACTCAGCATTAACGCTACTTTGTAATCGTCTTCGGCACTTACGACTATCAAAGCTGCTAACCCGTCCTCATGAGATTGACACCACTACACCTCAACCGCCATGGTAATGCAATACAACATAATTTTATTTAGATACATGTATCTTTGATATTGTCACTTTCTATGATAGCTTAAATTGTCAATATAGTGGGCGTTTTAACCAAGATTTTCTTTCGATGAGATGGGCTTGCCGACGAAAAAGACCAGCTTCAATTATTGCCATCTAACGCGTGCTGGTCTGCTCCATTTACTATAATGCACATATGGTAGTGTTGTTGAAAATTATTCTTTTACTTCAACTGTTATTTATATGTTGAATTAGATGTACATGCATCATGTTTGTAAAGAAATGTGTGCACATATTCAGTCGGTCACTACCCATGTGTCACGGTCACGTGTCATTTCCATTGTCCCAACCCTCACATCCGCCTCCTGCACATAGTTCTGTCGTCCAGTGGCGGTGTTGTCGTTTGCAGGACTTAGATCAGTTGCTGTCAGAGCTGCATATTCTAGCTCATCCATCAAATCCTGCCAAGCCGGGTATTCAGCGGGGAAAGAAAGAGGATGCCGGCGTCGATCACCAACAAGTAGGCTCGATCTCCCGGCAGTCTCACTTCCGATGTCGTCACATTTTTGCCCGCTCAGCCTGCTGCTGAAATGCTTCGGTGTGCCGTGCCGTGAATTCTTTCTCCTATGCATCTTCACTATTCAACGTCTTGGAATCTTTTCTTTGTCTCATGCTCGATGTGTTTGTAAATTCTTTGTTTGACTGAACGAATAATTAGGTCTCATGTGTTCGTTTACAGGTCGAGAGTCATTGTGTCGGAGTAAATCTGGTAAAAGTGCAATTAAGGCTTTTCTGCATCTTTCTATTTTTTTCTTATTATAGTATTTTTCTGATTTAGCTGCGGTTTTCGCAATATGTATAAATTTCGTTGCTACGTACGTTTATGCTAGGAACTTAAGAGAAAAAAAGGTTGCTAAAAGAAATATTGTGTTCGGTTAAATTTTGAGGCCAACAAAACTACTCAAGACCATAATCATTTTGTAGTTAAGATTTTCTAGATGGCCGGCATCAGATGATTCTCTATTATACAGAGAAGAATAGTGATACTAAATATAAATCTGTATCAATCTGGTAATAGGAGGAGAATAGCAGAATGCACGTTCTACTTTTTGCAACAATTGATAAAATGCTCCGGTCGGCTTTTTTGTTGGTACTTCGTGACCATTCATATCAGTTAGATACATTTCTTCAATCCAATTTACCGGTTCTGAATACTGATCAATTTAGTTAACGCAGGGGACACTTAAGAACATATGTGGTAATGATCTCCGCTTCGACGTCAGATTGAAATTCCAAAATTAGTAATATGTCTTAAAATCAGGCTCTCCTCAAAAATGAAAAATAGAAGCAATTATTTTTTGTATAAACCTACCTACACGTATTATTCACAAAAAGTGAATTTCGATCATTGCGAAAAATCTCATGATGAATATCATTCCAATGAGAAGACAGTCCCTCCTGCTAGCAAAGATAAATATGCTTTATCAGATTTTTTCAATAAAGATAATGCAGTGGTAATTGGAATATAATTTTATTAGAGCCTGCAATTTACATTTTGATTCAATTCAAAATTCAACTCAGTATAATCAACACTACACTACTAGTATTGTTATTAGAATCAATGCTTCGGTTTTTGATCTGGGCTCAGACAATGTTTTACCCCGGACCCATTATTTGAACTCGTGTGATGAAAGCTGGAATATTGATTCTAATCACTATCAATAATGATAATTCCTGTGAAGCCAGAGGTTATTTTTCAATTCTAAAATAAAAACAAGTGAATATTCAATTGTTTTGATGCAATATATATCCTATTTCAATGAGAAAGAATCAAAGCATTTAGAAAATCATTGAATGCTCCTCGATTCATGTTAACGCCTGATAGATGTTTCATATCACTTTCTGCTTTTGTAAAAAGATTCTTGGTTGCTAAAATCAGTCAGAGAGGCTTTCTTTCATATACACGACTGATCTATAACATGCATGTAGTTTTAATTAAATTCATTCCATGAACAAATATTTATTTATATTGTAATGGTGTTGTAGGGTAGTGAATGCAGATTAAGATGATTCCAATGTGTTTTATTGTAAAGTTCCAATAGATGACTGCTGTTAATTTCTACGCTATTTTGGTGAAGTTATTTTGCTAAGAAAAAACAGACATTGTCTCATATTCATGCCAACAGTTAGGCTGTTCCATTACTAGAATTACTCCTTCACTGAAGATCACGACCATGGTGTAGAATTTTCTCCCTTTTGCTCTTTTTTTCATTCTGATATCAACGAAGCTCTTAAATTCTCAGTTTGCATCTTGTAGCGTTGATAATTTTAACCTTTTGTTCCTCTTGTAACAACAGCTGCTGCCCGCGCTCTCAATTCTCTAATTCTTTAGTCTGCATGTGCTTTGAATCTAAGACTTGTGGTACGAGCATTGGGTTTTGGATAACGTGTGTTATCGCGGCCGGCCACCTGCTGTTGCTATGTGCATTTTCGATGTAATTGGCTTGTGTGTATAGCACGATGCGTATGGTTTTGAGGTTCAGTTTTCTAACTTATAAGAAATATAGCTCTCGAACGATGGTGTAAATTATCATTGAAACTCAAGATATTTCTGATGTGTTATTATTAATTGAAATATGAGAAGACAATGGCGATTACTTTTTCTGAAGCCTTTGTCATAATCTAGAATAAGATCATTAAATGAGAAGCATTCTGAATACCGTTCAGATCATTCATGGGTGAGTCTTATGTGACGCTTAAGTCGCAGATACAAGATTTCCCATTAAAGAGGAACAAGGTCTGTGATCCAGTTTTCGAAAGTCTACATCTCATGCTGTTGAAAGATATTTTTATTTAGTTACCACGTCTCCATGCCCTGTTCCAGTTACCATCCGCTAAAGAAAAAACTTCTGAAAAAGCAGACATCAATCTGAAGCATAGCTGAATAACTGAAATTTTGTATCCCATAAGAATATCATTAACTAAAGGATCCTGATAACAGAAATTTCCACCCGCTGACTAAATTTCCTGACGTTATCATCCATGCCATGGAAATAATACACGGCGTGTCAGTACAATTTCAATGGCTTTACATTTGAAAATAGACATATTTTACATAAGCTACATGTGTATGACTCAGACTAGGAAGACTTTCACTTTATCAAATAATAGATCAATCAATAAATATAAAACGAATTTTTACAAATTTAAATTTCTATGCGGAGACATTAATACAGCATTTATAATTCTATTCATGAGACAAACTGTGATCATCATTTAGCTAAATTAATGTCAAGTTGATGGATAAAAGGGTGTTAGTGTTAGTTAAGTTCAGTCTTGAAGAACGAAATCGTTCCATCGTTGCGACTGACAATTTTAACAGCGCATAAGGACTTAATATCCAAGTCACTTTGCAATTTGCTTTGCTGTATTGAGATTTACCTGCATCTGATTTTTAGAAAATTGGCCTCTTGTTGCTGCTAATAGGGAATGGTATTTACATTTCATCAGCTGAGTTTGGCTTATTGTTTTAATATGCAATCAAAATATCCCGATTCTTCATTAGATTAAAAAGTAGTCTATATATCAGACGAGAATTTAAAACACATCAGTTTGCATAGCTATATGGTTAAGCCGTCTTGAGGTTCAACGAAAAATATTGTACTGTGATATATAAAATCAATCTTTAAATAATTTCTCACGATGCTTGAGCCTGCTGCATATGTTATCTGCTTGCGAACTTGCTTGCCTCCATAACTATCGCCTGTGTTTCAGCGACTGATAATTCCTTATATACATCTCTTAACACACGTGCTTATGTGTAGTAAATGTACCGGTATATGCATAGCTAATTCCACTTTTTGGTTCGATAGAGAAATTTGCTGGTATATGTGGTGAACTGATCTTGGAGACAGAACATCTATCTAGATAGTTGTCCTTATAAAACTGTCAAACTCTTAATTCATTGGTTTGTACAACTTAATACAACTTAGATTGATGAGCTTTGATATTATTTATCACTCCTACCTCTTTCATAGATACCTCAATCCCTGACTACTTAAGAAATTCAGAAATTCATTTTTTCAATGCGTTATAGTATCTATTCGTGATGATGCAAGCAGATACAATAAAACGCAAAAGACAGCAATCTAATGACATGGAGATGGAGATACATCCTGTCAGGATGTGTTATCAAGAAAATAAATTTTTGACGAATTGATCAAATTGAAAAGTTTCACAAATAGAGAAAGAATTTATCGAATATTTGTCGGGGCATGAATCATTTTGAAATGTCCAGCTCTTCAGCTCATGTGTGCGTACACCAGCGATGTTATGCCCTCGAGATTTCTGCGCGAAAAAAGGAAATTTGTCCTCATGTGTGCGGATTTTCTTTCAATTGAGATATTTTATTCAGTCTTAGAAAAACTGATAAATGGACATACTGGAGCTCTTGAGAGAAGATGCTGCTTTATTTAGGTCTCCTGGGTTTCCATTCTATCATTTGTGTAATTATTCGATTTACATGTAATCGTTTATTGCAGTAGTTCCTATCAACTTGCTCTTATTATGAAGATTGGCATACATGTACTCTCCACTGTTTGTGCGAAGAGACGTATGTTTTCAAATAAGGTTTGCGTGAACAAATAACTTGCCTATCGGACGACGGCTGTTGAGGTCAATTCAGTTCGTAGACCCTGTATTAAGTCATCTAAAAGAGAAGGATGTTGTTTACACAATAAAAGAGTTGATGGGATGTAAATAAATGAAGTTAATTAATTGATGTAGATTAAGATGCAATCGAAAAGCAATTGAGGGTATTTCGCAATCGACAATGACTCAATCGATCACTCAAAAAAAGCGGTGACATCGGATTTTGAAGTGTCAATTTTTGAGTCAAGGAAAATCATGTGATTCTCCTCTAAGATTGTTGTTAATTGATATATAGTTTTTTGTAGTAGCCTTGGCCGGAATGCATTTTTTTTAAGTTTGGAAGAGCCAAGTTTATCGTTATTGATATAGTTTATTTGTTATGTAAATATATTTCAGACATACTCCATGTCCACTCTCAATACAAAAATAATAATTATTTTGTATAAATATATTAATATTCATCAATATCTTCAGCCAGACTTAGAAGCCTGAAAGTTTTGCTCTTTTTTCTTTTTTGGTATTAATGCCCGATCACATATTCTGTAACATCGCGCTGTAAATTGTGTAATTAGTTCGCTACGATGCAATCAATAGTTTCTCTAACTTTTGTTACAGTATTTGTCTAGCTATTTGTGATAGAGATATCCTAATTCTTCTTTATCTGGACTACCTAGTTTCTAAGCTAGCAATGTTACTAAAGTGAAGAATTGGAAAATGTGTTTGAACATTACAAATTTTCTTTATATTCTACTACACTGAAATCGATAAAACTATGAACGATATCAAGTAGCCCCACAAATTAATAAGAATTATAGTTTTTCAGTTGGCCTCCTCCTGCCTGTGATACTTGCATTTAATATTTGTTACCAATTTCTTGATATTCAAAAGGAAAATCATTTCAATTCCCTGTTACTCATCTAGTGTACGTTCACTTTTCATAATAGCCAGTTCCGTCGTTGTACTTGACGTAGGATGTTCATTAGGGATGCATCGGCCGGTATATTTGCATTTTTTCTAAATCTCGTAGGAGCCGGATTTTTCACATCCGGCAAAAATCCGGCCAATTTTTGATTGTTTGAAAAGTGATTACATGGATGCATTTAGTGTGATACCATCCTTTTCTATAGAACGTAATGATGTTATTGGAAGCAAGATTGAGCCAGCACGGATTTCCGATTTAGTATAAAAATTCATATTTAAACTCCTATAGCAGTTTGTACACCGTAGAATTAGACCAAAAGTTAGATCAAATTTTTCTTCATCTAATAACCATAGCAAATCCGCTTCCGGCCGAATACCACAAAAACACCATTTCTGTATCAATTGGCATTATTATTTTCCGTGTCCAGTTTTCGCATTATACAACAAGAAAAATTATGAATGGATGAGTTCTTGCGGAAGTGGCTATCTTTAAAATAATTCTGTAACTGAAGATTATTATTTTCATAAAACCATCTATTGTTGCATTTCTCCATATTGTTTATCAGTAATAATAGTTTTAACCATGGTCATGGTTTTAACACTGTTTTTTAGAATGATGGTGTACAGACAATAAAACGTTCTCAATATAACAACTTTAAAAAATTAAAAATTAAAATCGCATGTAATAAGTTTCACGACGTAAAACAAGATAGTTCAGAAAATAAATAAGTAGAAGTAAGGTGATGAATTACCCAGTATATTGAAGTAGCTCAATCGGCAAGTTAAATTACTAAAATCGTTAAATGAAAAGTTCTAACAGCTGATCTCAAAAAGTCCTAAAATTGAGTCTCAGATTGTTTGTAGACACCATGTATTTGCAATGTTGGCTTACTTCTGTGTGTTATCGAACAACGCATCATCAAGCGCTTCTAAATCCAAAGAAGGTCATACTCATGTGAATCATTCCCATCTTCGTTGATGTCAACTTCGATCTGTGGTTTATGATAAATTTCTTAGGGGAGATGCATTTCTTGACTAATAAACTTTGCTCTTTCCGCTACAGTCTCACTCAATCATGCTAATTGAGGATAGCAAAATGTCTGAACATTGGTTATCTCCCATGACAATCATAAATGAAATCATAATTTTCCTTAAATTACATTGAGGTATTTACGCAAGCAATTCCGATTTTCAATTGATGAATAAATAGATCACTGCTAATGATTTTGCAATGAAGCCTAAAAGATACACGTATTAATTTAACTGAAGCATGCTACAAGTAGATTAATGCTGTCACTATCTTAGGAATTTTTCGTCAGTATGGGCTGGTTGATAGGCACCGAATTTTCATTTATTCAGTGAAATGCTAAAGTTCGCTACCTGTAGATTATCGGTTTTCAACATTATGCTACTAGATTTTTTCTTGGTAGTTGAGACATACTCGCACTGCGCTACAGTTCGGTTTAATTATGTATCTGTCTGCTTTTTCTCGCATGCTGATACTCCTAATGAGAATCGAGAGCGGGTAGAAAACAAAAATACAATAGTCCACAGTATGTATTTATAATGCAAGATGAGATTGCTGGCTTGGCTATAATTTTTTCGTGTGATGCACAGAGGCACACTAAATGAGTGGCATATAAAAACATGTTAATTCCGGCTTGTCGAAACTACGACACTTCATTTTCCGAAAGCTGATGTGATTGATGATTATGATTTTTCATACATGTATTTCGATATCCATTGAAATTCTCATGAAGTATTAAAATATCGCATTTATCCGTCAATATTGATGGGAATTTTGCTGCATGTTTCTGCTGAAAATGCGGAATTGAAGTCCGTTTTGATACCACTTTTTGTAGCATGAAAATTATCTTATCGAAAAATTTGAGATATTTTTCCCTTTTTCCTCATTATTGATTTTATTTCAATCGGATTGAAATTATTCCGAGTTGTTCACAATCTCATGTCATTTTTCCGCTAAATAGCACATGGTATAATAGCTTTTCATATTCCCTTTAGTTTGGGCTCAAAATGCAATATGTATAAATCCATTTAATTGTAAATGTGTATTTGTCTATGATAATTTCCATTTTTTCTGATATTTTTATTCAATTGATCTTCTGTTAGCATG
This sequence comes from Prostheceraeus crozeri, assembly GCA_907163375.1. Classification (NCBI taxonomy): domain Eukaryota; kingdom Metazoa; phylum Platyhelminthes; order Polycladida; family Euryleptidae; genus Prostheceraeus; species Prostheceraeus crozeri. Next base: position 423,240 of record CAJQUW010012692.1, read on the forward strand.
TGAATTGATTGATCTCTTATTGGCATGTAAATTGCCTAAAAACTTGACTTTTCTCGAATTATACATTTTTCATTGTAAACTTCCTCAACATTATAGGGTTAGTACAAAGTAACTCTAAAACTTCGAATTGAAAGATTCAATATCTGTGATAATCACAATAACCGAACAGATGAGCTTGAAAATAGCATAGGACACATGGTAGGATTTGTATCAATGATTTGACTATAAATCCATTGGCCACTTCTTCTATTCGTAAAGAAAGGATAAATGATTCTTCATTTTTCTGCCATCGTGTAAAACAGAAATTCATTTTAATCTTTCAAAAAAAGCAGAACATTTAATGCAGGGCAAAGAAACATAGGAGCAGAAGATTCGGATTTCAATAATTGTCTTTTCATTCTTCCCAAATATACTGACACATGAAACTAAAATACCGAAAATTTGATGGAAAAATTATCTTTATCTGTCTATAAATGTTTTGGAAAAACTTCGAGATTCTGGAAGTTGCAGGCAGCATTTTGCACAAGTGCTTGAGTAAACATAAGCTATTAATCGTGATCAATGAACTAAATAAATTCAATCGCTTAATCGCAAATTCTGCTTATTTATGCACAAATAGTTTATCGTGCAGGGGCGCTAGCATTATCCTTGGCTATTTCTAAGTTTTGTGGAATTTCAGCATGACATCATAGTGACAGATCTTCCGCATGTTAAGTTAATCTCGATCATCAACACTGTGTCTTCCAAACTAAGGGCACGGGATGTGTCGATGTACCATGATCATCATGTCTCCGGTCAGCATCCGGCTCTATTTATCATTTGTCTAAAAAGTTTTTTTTGAAGTTATGAAATATTAGTTTCAATTAGTGACATCATTTTTTTTGCTACGACACTTGGTCAGCAAGTTTTAGAAATAGAGTATCCTTAAATTCAAGTTTTTGCCACCCTATCCTCTCCGTGATTCTCCGCCAATTGTTGAGCCAAGTGTCATCAACTTATTAGATTGATGTGTCAGTGCATTTAAGACGAATGAGAAAACATGACGAAATCCTAATCTTATGTTACTAAGTTTCTTTCTTTGCCCTTCATTAAATGTTCTGTGTTTTGTGAAAGATTAACATGAATTTCTATTTTGACCACAAGGACAGAAAAGTGAAGAATCATTAATCCTTTCTATGCGAATAGAAAATGTGGTCATTGGATTTAAATTCAAATCACTAATGCAAATCCTATCATTTGTCCAATATTCATGTTTATTTGTTCATTTATTGTGATTATCGCAGATATAGCATTTTCAATTCAAAGTTATAGAGTTGCTGTTGACAACCCTGTATTTTATCCGAAAGATGATTGGATGCATTGTATTAGACGGAGGATTTACTGTTCTATCTTAGGGGAGGATGCCAAATGCGTAGCTCAATTTGTTAAGACGAACTGATATCCTAAAGGAAAGTTACAGATTGCGAATCAGCAATAGCTTCGGTAATGTTCATCAGTTCTTGATATGATCTACGTGACATTGGTTGTAGATTATTTTGCAGTTATGCTGACTCTTAGCGTCTGAGGATATATTTCCAATCAACAATTAATCAATATCGCTGTAAAGAGAATTAGTTTAGATTAATGGATATTTTGTTAAAAAGATGTTTTTTGCAATACAGAAGCATAGAAAAAAACTGAACGGAAAGTTGTACGCCTATATGTACAACTTGGACATGTTGATGCGATATGAACTAACATGATACGATGTTTGACGATATTCGTAAATTGAATGTGCCTTTGCGCATTTTCCTTTCGATGAACTGAAACGTATGATCTGTTTTAGATATTTGGCCATGCCTTTTATTTCGCAATATTTTCTGTGAAAAGCGACTCAATACATTCATAAAATGTCTAATTGTACTAATTTATTTATCAATTACTTACTTTGTTATTCTATTCATACAATTGAATATTTTATACCTAAATTGGGACGCTTTTCGCAAAAATATTAAAAAATATGTTATATTGATTTAGGCATGCGTATTAAATTCAGTTTGAACTATGCAAACCAGTGCCCCAGCCCTATGCCAGAAGAAGAGCTTAACATTTAGTTATTACCAGTAAACTTACGTTTGTGCAGTTGGATAGCGGGATATGATAAAATCGCATTATGCCCGACGGCATTCCTTCAGCATTTTGAAAATTTAAGTTTTTGCCGTCCTTCATTGAATATGTAACAGCAAGCTACCATTTTCACTACTAGCTTGTCGATTAAGCGTCCAAATTTTAGATGGTGTCTTATGCGGTCTAAGACATCGAATTTTTGCAGAGCAGAAAATGCCACCGAGAATTCAATGAGTTGCAAATTGCATCCTAAATCGACCTTGAAGTCCGCTTCTCTCTTTTGTATTCGTGAACTTCAAATCTTTCCTAAACTGTTACCATGAAGAAAGGATTAAGAAGTTAAGTATGAGGTTTTCAAGTTCGTTCCAGTTTAATTTCGACATACTTTTGGAAGTCATTGAAGGCTAAAGAAGCAGCTTTCTCTGCTCTACACCGAAGGGTAACTCTTGCGTCATTGGTCCTCATTTCTTCTTAATTCTCACTTCGATTGTCGATGTTTCAGGGCTTTCTCATGTTATAAACACTTTGTCTTAGTTCTACATAACAATGTGATCAGGCGTGAGTGCGTGACGCATTTCTCGCGATCGAGTAGTCTTTGTATATTTAACTATGAAGATATATGTCAATATACCGGTAATTATAAAAAATCAAATATAGGTAGATGTGTGTAGACTACATATGTCCTATCTCTTCAATTAATGTAAATTATGTTCTGTAAGTAAAATGACAATTAACTCGTGAGACACTGAATTCGTGTTATCAAAAATGTTAATAAAAAATGATGATCATTATTAAAATATAATTTGAACTTATGTGATTGTAAATGAATTTGTTGTTACATGATCCACATCGTTCAGATAGATGATAGTGAAATATCATATAATACCTGATTTATTAAAGCATCGATGAAAATATAGGTTATTTGTTCGAAATAGTAATGACGGGTTAGACATTTTTGTTAAATTACAAATTAACGAAAAATAGGTTATTCGTTGTTATGCATCATTAATATATTAATGACATTTCGATACAAAATTGCTTAGAAACAGGTGATCACAGTTGATACAAAATATGTATTATGGAAATGGATGGATGGTATGGAAGGTTATTGAAAATTGATATGTCATCGTACATGTTGTATATATCCATTTACTATAATCCGATTCCTATTTAACTCATTTTCATTCAATAATCTTAACCAATAAATACCAAAAACTCTTTTTTCGTCAAATTGTAGCATCTTAACTCCATAATGCAGATAGATAGTATTCCACAATAATGTATGATCGCCGGTCTTTGAAAACGCATTAGCTTGTGGCTTATAAATCACTCTCTAAGCAGGGTAGTTACGACAGATCTGAGTCGAAAATAAAAGAGAGGAGGCCCTGATTAACCATAATGGGTGAAATTATATTAGAAAGAATCGGGAATGCTTCGATGTTAAACAATTAATATTATTATTAAATACATTTTTTGATCAACATCCACAGACCATCTTCAGGTAAAAAAAAGGAATTCATTATAGGATTAGTAGTGCTATGTAAGCAATTCAAACATGAATCATAGTTTAACGCAAATGGAGTAGGGTGTGTTCAGAAAGAATAAGCCTATCATTTCTTGCCATACTCTACTTCAGTTATGTTAAACTATGTTTTATGTTTGAATTGCTTATATAGCACTACTGATGCTATAATTAATTCCTTCTTTTACCTGAAGATGGTCTGTGGATGCTGACCGAAAGATACTGTATTTAACAATAATTACAATTGTTTAACATCAAAGCATTCCTGACTGTTGCATTTGGTGCGGGGTCTTGCACAAATGTACATACAAGCAGTGATGTCGTTTTAAAATACACGCATTGCTGTGTTTCATATGCAACATGCATCTGTGTATGTTTTCCTTTTTTGTTTATTCACGTAGATATAAATTTAGCGAAATTATGATGAACGTAAATTGCTTTATAGTTGTTGAGACAATGAGAATAGTAAAGCTGTCAGATTCGGTTACCATAAATATAATCTCAGTATCAGTTTTTTAGACAGTTGATAATTAACAAAAAAATCAATCAGTACGAACATCCTAATGCTGTTTCCATTTTAAGTGATAATGAAGCTCATTAATTACAAATAGTCATTTCTAGAAATCTATTCTCATATCGATTATTTACCCCATAGGGCGCAGGCGGCGTGGGCTGCTCCGTTCACCCGTCCACCTCTCTTATGCCGGTTCCTGAGGCGGTTCCAAATGTCGTTCCAAGCAGACCTCAGCCTCCAGTCTCCACTGTTGTGGCTGTGCCCATCTCCCCACGCCTTCCCACCTCCCAGTATTCTGACGATCACAACGCCAAAATGCGTGAGGTCTTCCGACTACAAGCGGTACGAGAAACTCTTTCATCTCGTCGTCTTTGTCGTCGTCTTCGTCCTATTAGTGGACGGGTGCTGGCCGGAGTGGATGAGAAGGATTTAGTTGTTCTGTACCGAATCCATGCACTTTCGAACTTTCTAATGAAAGTAACACACGAGTACGACATAATTTTAGGAAATGTAGGTTTTCTTGTGGATTAATAGGGAAGTTATCAAATGAATTTGTTCATGATGGGAAATGCATAGTGCGGTTATTGATAGAACTTTTTTATTCCTAGACAACGGTATTACACTTCCGATTCCAGGTGTTCTTCCGGTCTATTTGACTTGAGTATATACTAATTACTCTCATTAACTTAATATAAGATTGCCTGTGACTTTACAGGTCGGTTGCCTACTTATAGCAAGCAGTGCAATTTTAGTAATTGATAATTCAATATTTTGCATTTGGTGTCATAAACTTGCGATTAACAGCTGAATTCAAGAACTTTATAGCATCATTTTGCATATGCTCAAATCTTATGAAGCACATTCTATGCGTAACTGTTATAAGCTCCAATAATCAAGTTGTCTGCTCCGATACCTTGCTAAATACAAGAAGTATGCAAAATTGTAACTCATAAGAACGGCTGTTGGCCGAAGGTGGAGACCTCAGGTTCACCTTGGAGATGGTAATGGTAGTCTTTATACAACAAATTAAGTTGAAACATAATTAGTGGTGACTGATTGATTTGTTTCATGTTAGCTATCATGATCTTCATGTTTCATATTTGTTTTCGTTGCTTACATGTATCTTGTTGAAATGTTCATCGTCATTTTATCTGCAATGATACTACCCATTGTTTCTTTGTGAAAATGACAGAGACATTCTCTTTATTGCTACCACAAAAGGTCACGACTATTTCAGGGAGAATTTAATTTTGTTGCTGCTTCTTCCGGATAACGTGCAGTTAAAGCGCGATACGTTAAGCCTCAGCGAAACATCGATTTTACTAGACATACTGCGTATCGGATACGTAAAAAATATTCGAAGGAAGCGCTCCATTTTGTCAGACAAAGGGTATCTTGTTGTACTCAAAAGTTTTGTAAAATAATTTACATCTGTGAACTCCGACACAGTTTTAGTTTTAGGAATTTCTTTAGCTGTGTAAACTTGTCACATGCGACGTTATCGCGTGCTTTGTAAATGCATATAACGAAAGTTCGTTCGAGTATCTAAGATCGCTGAATTGCATGCTCGTCACTATCAATCATCGCACTAAGGCTCTAGGCCATTGTCAAAGCATTACAACTTAAATGGGTGGAACTCAACTGCATGGACGGTTTACTCAACGCAAAATATTTCAAAATTCTCAGTCATGTTGGCCAGTGACTGCTTCAACATTTTTTCATTTTGATCAAAGAACATTAAAATGTTATCGAAATCTTTCTTTATAAATTCACTTCATATTGCTGAAAACATTTTTTTTATTGAACGTATTCAAGTTTCCAATTGCGCTGATCAATCTGTTCAATATTTTCCATTAAAAGTTGGTATTTTAATCTCATAGTCAGAATTGCTTGTTCATTTTTCACAATATTCCAACATCGTTAACTTTCATCGGTCTAGGGTGCGTCTTTCAGACCCCCCGAAACAAAATCATAGACAAATGATTTTAGCCACCAATTTTACGACAAATAACTCCCGCATCCTCGTACTCGATGCTACTATAAAGAGACTTCATTTATTACTGACATAATTTAGGTGAGTTATTTATGTCCAATATCTCCGAACTGTTTTCTACGATATGAAAAATGTGCGCAAATTATAGCCTATGCGTTTATAACAGATGCTCTAATGTATAAACGTAATGGTGATGACTATTTTATTGGTACTACATTGCTAGCGTCGGATATAACAGTACATTTTTGTAGTTCTAAAGCACTAAATCATCTCTTCAGCCTCCGCCTATTAGAACAAGAAAGTGAAGTTACTAGGATTGTTCAAAGGCCTGAAGAGTACATATCCAAAATCAGAAAGAAATCAAAATATACAAAAGAGAATTAAAAAACAGAATGCACGCATAAATTTGTTGCCAGTAGGTGAGTTGTATTTCACCACTTTCCTAGTAAGTTGAAATTCTACAAGCGCATATATATCTGCTATGGATAATGTTTCTATTTCGGTCAATGTGTTTTTGTGACTTCAATATCAAAATGCAATATATTTCAGTAAAACGAATAGCCCTGAGTTTTGTTCAAATCGTAAAAATCATGTCGCTAAGCGTTTGAGCAATATATACTGACTACAATTAGCATGGGCATCAACTATTAGCCTCATTTATTGATAATGACAAATATTCAAAATGTGTGAAAATGTTGTTCATCCGTGGATGTCTTGTAATTACGTTGAACATCGTATCAGTTTGTTAAGATTTATTACTCAATTATAACGCTGACATAGTTCAGTTTTGTGCCATGCCATCATAGTTATCATAGATTATCTTACCTATGCAGCATAGATGGCTGGCCCCTCTGGCTTGCATCACAATTGTGTCTCGTGAATCATATCAGATGTATTATGTCATACCTCGTATGTTTTATACTAATGACGATAATATTTCGTTTTGAACTCCAGAATATTATTTTATTTGGCTGTATTTATGCAGCGCTGTATCTAGAAGAGGTTCACATCGCTCAACATACACAAGAATGCAAGTCACAAGAAAATGAAGATAAAAAGAAATGAGAAAAAAATGTTTAACAGAATCTTCCTCCAGCACGCTTGAAAGTCAAAGTGTTTGCATTTCGAACAGGGAAATGCAATTCCATACCGTAAGGCCATTAAAGCTGAACGTCTGCCACCCTGAGATATTGACTTCAAGGTGGGCACTTCAAATGAGCAGTTGTCTTCAGATGAGCGTAAGCAGCGTAAAGGACGACGAATATGCCGTTGAGAAATATATTTAGGTGATCGCAAGTGAAATCATTTGTAGCATAAACTACCAATTTTTAGCTTGATGCGCTGATGAATTGGAACCCACTTCAACCTCTTGAAGTGTGGCGCAATATGCTTATGACGGACTTAAAAATGATTGCATATCTTTGTGAGATGAGTGTGCGTCGAGTGAAGTTGGATCAATCAATGCGATCCTACAAAGTTAGAAGAAAGTTTTTCTTGCTACTTGCGTTTTGAAGGAAATACCATTTTTAAAAATGCTGTAATAGCTCTCCCATAAATGTGAGATATCACAAATAAATTAAGATGGAACGAAAAACATTATAATTCCACGACGCTTCGTGTCACAGACAAATGTTCTTGTGACTTGGATGAAGCAGACACATCGACAACTATGCGGTTACATAGGCCGAAAATGTAAGTGTACTTCTGCTGCAATTACCGTTCATCAGCTCGTGTTTGCGACTCATACCTGGCACATGAATGTCAATTAGATTAGCTTCAGAAATGCGTGTGCGAACTATGTCAGTTTGAAAGTCGAAATCAAAAGTAAAATCATTAGTAGATAAAAGAGAATCATGATGATTATTTTCAATCTGTTCAAAAATTGCATTCTTGTTATCAAAATATGGAACGCTCGACGATGCTCGTGAAAGCGCAAATAGATAAAGTAATCAGAATCAATATAGATTGTGTCAAATGCTCCAGCTTATGATATAAGCAACATAACACGATCTACGCATATGGTGGCTAGGTATTTTGCGACAGATGTCACAATTACAAATACTGAGTGCAGTTACTAGAAAAACAATTATGCTGTTTCTCAGGTTTGTAAGAAATTTTTCACATATGCGCTTATTTTTTTCAAATTAAGCAAAAAGAAACTAAAAATTAAAGAAACTCATTAGTTCTCATCGTATTAAAGAAAACTCATTAGTCAAACTGATGTGGTAAATTCTTGCCTTTGATTGATACATCCGAAATGCAAATTTTGATTTTCTAGCAATGCGTCTCGTTCATTGTCATACACGTACAATTATGTCACATTCATGTTAGTACATTAGATTATTTTCTGACATTGTGCTGTCTGAAGTCATGATCTATCCAATCATGTAATGTGACCAATAATCAAGGATGTCGTCGTCTCTTACGATATTTGATGAAAAGATCAACATCAAATAGATATCCATGTACACTGACATATTCGTAATATTAAAAGCTCATCTAAATGGGCATCCATTTTCTTTCATGTTTACCAATTACTCCTAACACTTTTCATACCATTCTACTCATGGTTCACAAGTGACTTAATTTAATGTCTTAGAAGCGATGAATTCTATTCGAACTAAACTTCAATTTACATCAGCATCTTACTGATGAAAACTCACTTTTCTTCTTCAATTTTACTAACACAGTTAAAAATGGGCATTTCACATACTAATACTTCCAAAAATTTGTGAAAAAATACTTATTCATGAACTTTGATTCTGCAATTCAAATTGAACAATAAAATCAATAAAAGAAAAAGCCACGTTAGAAAAGAAAAATCAAGCACTTTTATTACATTACCATCTCATTTATTTGTGATTCTGCTAGCTAAAGACTCGAGAGAATTTTTCATCGTGTCGATTTACCTGCTCGTTTATCTCAACATTACTACACGCCTAGAAATGTTCTACAAAAATCACGTTCGAGCGTGGGGATTGCTGGATCTCAGGTTGTAAAATAACATCCAGCGAAAAATGATGGTTAGTAAGATAATTTTTACATGTTCTAAGTTTTATGTCTGTAGTACTGTCCTCCACTTACATATGCGAATAAAAGAACATCTTATACGAAAGCAGTTAATTATCTGAGAATCTACAAACATGCTTATCAAGGAGTGTGTTCCCTCGGGAGATTTCCATTATAGCTTCTGACTCCAATGCCGTCGACTTGTTTTTCAGAGAGGCTATCTATATTGAATTATTAATGCCTTCTCTGAATAATGGAAATGAAAACTGTGAGCTCCAAGCATTGATAGTTTGATCTATCTTTGATTTTTGACATTTTTTATCAGCACAATTTATTAGTAATTGCTTCGATCTATTTATTAGATTGATAGCGAGGTTTGCGTGCATTGATGATTTATCGGGCTTTCGTAGGGGAAAATCTATGCTACACTTGTAGAGGACTAAACCCACATCGACAGTATGGAAAATGCATGTTTTCTTGATGATGTCCATTGGATGATGGAGGAAACATGTTGATCATTACAAAAAACATCAAAACATCGAAAACACTGGTTCTTTTCAAACTAACAAAACGTTCCGACAGCAATAATCAAAAAGAAAAGAATTACACGATGAAGGCAGCTTTAGTCACAATATTATCGATTATTGTCAAGAATTTTTGGATGAACGCACCTGTGGATTAAATGTCTCTCAAATGCTGTTCTAGAATCAAGAGAAATCAGCCGGTCTAGACTTAATCTATGCTGGTGTTAACGGACCTGTTTCCAGATATTATCATTCGAAAAATTGCTCCTTCACCGGCATATGAGTGTTTTACTGATTTTGAGCCGATTAGGTTTTCAGTGGTGTCGTCTTCTTTTTAACGGTCGGATTTCATCATTTTTGCTAACGTTGTTGAACCGGACTATCATCAAACGTCAAACATAATTTAACAGAGCAAATTAAAGACGCTGTCTTTCGTATGTGGTTGGAAACGTCAAAATTTGCTGTTGATTGTTTTCAATACAATTTATGTAGCAAATAGTTTCGGGCGTAGGCCTATGTTGTGCGAAATTCGTATAATTTGTTATCCCTTGTAAACGCTCCTCTACTCTCTAACACAACGTATTATGATGTGATTTTTACGGAACCAATCGCTCACATTTAGTCTACTATTTGTTTATAATTGCAATAACCAATCTGTCAACATAAGCCATAGATCGTATGAAACTTCTCTCTGATATAAGCTGCTGTAATACCAAAGGCACGTATTTATTTATAGATGGTGCATGCTCCACGCTGTCGAGTGAATATCGACCGTGAACAAATAAGCATCGTCGCATTAGAATTACTGTTTGAAGTGTCATCAATCTTCGCATTGTACTTTTTCTCATGCGAAAAGATGAGCGTGAATGAATTTGCGATGTAACAGTTACGCATCTTTTTAGTTGGGAATACTTCTTTTCACTTGAAATAGCAGTATTTCGTTCATAAATATTTGCCTTAAACTTGACTTCCTGTCCGATAGCTATGACAACTTCGTTCACTTAATTCTTCATGATTTGAATATAATCCACTCGCCATAGTTCATTTATAATCAAAAGGAAGTGCGAATAACAGTTGATATTCTTTGAACGAGCAAGCAATACATAAAACGCATTAGTTTCGTAATCAGTTAGCTTTATCATCATGCTTAAAAACCCCTACTCATCAAGCAGTCAGTAATGATGCCTCTCGAAGACATTTATGCACAGTAGGGAAATCAATAGTTTTAGTATAACTAACAACCGGCAGATGAGTGTGTAGCATGACATGATGTTAAAAAAAGCATGCTAATTCTTTCAATTACGCAAAAGCTAATTTCGTTCATTATTCCCTATGGTAAATCAAATACGTGGGTGTCATCGCAGATTCCCAAAAGTTGAGGGCACGAAGTGTGTATTCCGGATAAGAGCGCTTAGTAGGAGAACCTAATCGTAGCTACTTAGAGTAGCGCTTAGCGCTCTCAGTAGGAGAACCGTTCATGTCGATCTAGAGATGATCGAAACTTATGAAAAATCTCAAGAGTCCTCGAGTAGATGAAGAGGAGGCTCTCCACTCCGGCCCGTCTAGAGACCGTCTTATTGTAGTTTTGATTGTCGTGGGCGACTTTAAATTAGCATCTGCTTCCTTGGTTAATTTGCACGTAGTTTGTTGTCTCACTGATCCTGCGCAACTCGTTGCTGACATCTATTATCGTTGTAGGAATTGGATCGTCTCACTGCTCAGTTATCGGGGATGAATGCTGCTGCGATGGCCGCAGGATTGAGTACTGGCAATGGAGCTATAGAAGCACCGGTCTATGAAGTCGGAAGTGATGATGACGATGATGAGGAGGAAGATGAAGATGACGAAGAAGAGGAAGCAAGCAGCGGCAATGAAGAGCCTACTAGGCATCCCCGGACATCTCATCAAGCTCCACAGTCGTCGAGAGAAGCCATAAGACGAGCCGAACCGGAAGATACTGGCACGCTCTCAAGCCATCAACCACCAAAGTACGTTAGTAGATAATATCTGATAGCACGGAAATAAAAGTTTCTAAAATGTACATTATTTAAGTGTTGAGCTACACATCTTAACCGGTTGGTGAGTCGGATGCCACTTTCCCAAATTATGACCAACTTATGTTGAGACTGCCCATGATTCATGAATGAATGCAAAGAGGACAAAAGCATGTAACCTCCTGATTTTATGATGTTGTAGTTCTGTGTTCACTCTAGCAGTTCAAATGTATTTATTTCTTTTTGTAGACAGTATGTAATCCTGATTTTTCGCACTGCCTTCGTATTTTAGACGCAACCATATTCATCAAATCAGATTGAGTTAATTAAATACCTCAATTAAAACGTGAAATGGGCTACTTTATTTGAATCGATAATTCGATAAATAGCCAAAAGAATATTCAATCGCTATTGCAGGCAATTCTTTAACATTTTGTATTAATAAATTTGTAAATGAATGTGTAGATTCAACGATAATGCTATAGTTTCAACGCAATATTTTTCGACATCTTTATGACAGTGTGAACGTGATGACGTGAACCAACACTGTTTCGAGCAGCTAATTGATTTCAAATTCATCAAGAAATAACCATTTACTAATTAAGCGTAATGTTGAAATCTGTAAACGCGTCTTGGTTAGCAAATAGCCTGAAAATGTTTGATGACTGCCTCATGTAGCCTACCGTATTTATCCATATTAACTGCCAGTCGAGTATGCTGTCATGGCTGCTGAGGATTTACTTTTGTAAAAAAATTGATAGTAGCCGACTACTAATAACGCTTAGTTTAGATCTTCGTGACTTCAAATCAGCGCGGTTGTCAGTTAAGATAAATAGGTTGCCGTGTCAGTAAATATTGATGTAACGGTAAATAGTTAGTCTGGAATTTGATATACTCATTGACATAATTAATAAAACAAACTATCATTGGCTTGAATTGAAGTTTGCTTCATTTTTCTCTCTGGTATGATGCAATATCTCGCTTTCTATGTATTACCATTCAGCACATTAGAGAATAGAGAAAGATCTATGGTGGTCAAATTTCAAATTTTGATATCGATACAACTGTCACAATTGCTTTTACAAATTGAACATAAACGTGAACTGAAATCCAGCTTTTGTAAAATAAAATGGCACACGATCAGTTTACCAGAGGTATGACTATTGGAATGATTCGTTGTGGTAGAAGTTGTGCGAGTGTTGCCGAAGAGCTGCAACTATCGAGAGTCGTTGTTTGGAGGTGGTGGTGTCGATGGAAAGCAGAAGGATATGTTATAAAGAAGAAGGGATCTGGTCGACCAAGAAAGTCTGCAGGAAGGACAGACGCACGTCTAGTTTTAGCTGCAAAGAGGAATAGATTTGTGTCAGTCCCAAAGCTAGTCGTACACTGGAAGAGTGCCTCAAATATAGACTGTAGCGTTCGAACGGCTTACCGAAGATTGCGAGAAGCTGGAATTCAATCACGACGACCAGCTGTCCTAATTCCATTGAGTTTTGAGCACGGCAGAAGACGAGTTGCCTGGTGTGATGCCCATCGCTCATGGAATGACCATCACTGGCAGAAAGTCTTGTGGACCGATGAATCGAGATTCACTCTGGATTTCAATGACGGTCGTGTCAGAGTGCATCGTCTTCCAGGTTAACGCTTTGCCCCATGCTGTATTAAAGAACACGACAGATATGGTAGTGGAAGTGTTGTGCTGTGGGGTGGCATTTGGCATGGCGGACGAACGACAGCAGCCATCATCAAAGGCACGTTGACTGGAGAGAGGTATCTCAATGAAATTGTGCTTCCTGTTGTTGCCCCAGTGGTCAGGGTGGAGGATCTCGTCTTCCAAGACGACAACGCAAGACCACATCGCTCCTCGGCTGTCATTGTCACTGTTAGAAGATTGAACATTTAAGCCCTTGACTGGCCTGCACGCTCACCTGACTTGTCACCCATTGAACAAGTCTGGGACGAGTTTGGGCGGCGAGTGAGAGAACGCTATTCGCTTCCACCAGTGTCCCTGAAGATTCTCTCTGAAAGATTGACAGAGCAGTGGCTTCTCCTTGAAACATCTTTCATTCAGAAACTTTGTGAATCCATGTCATCTCGGATTACTGAATGTATTGGAGCTAGAGGGGGCACACGCGCTATTAAAGTTGAATCTGCTACATGCGTTGCTTTTCTGTCCTAGCGACTTGGTGGAGATTGTGACTAAATTATCAAGGTATTATACATACATGTATATATACCAGTCAAAAAGAAAGAAGTTAGAGAAGTAAATGTTTCAAAAATTTTGTCAATGAGTATATTTTGTCTATTCGATGGATTTGTGCGGATTCCAAAATAGTTCTGAATGCATGAGATAGAAGGATGGCAACCGTTATACTATATCGACCTCAGAAGGTGCTAGACGCCGAAGGTCCGTCGCGATTTACTTAAGCAATAAAATCTTATCACTTCGAGACCAAACATTTTCTTTCCCCGGGAGTTTGGACAATATGAATTGTTATAATGCAAACTAGAAGGACGTCAAATTGTCAAGTTGGAAAATCTAAGCAATGAATCTCTTGTTGGCTGACGACGCTCCGCATCCTCTTATAAGAACACTGACTTGTCAGTTTAAATGTAATTTTAATGCTATCACAAATACTTAAATAGCAAATTCAGCAACATAAAGGATAATACAATTACCTAGAGCGCCTTCATTCGAACAACTAGTTATCGACAAGCGTATCATGGTTTGAGTTAACACACAGTATTTAGATACGAATATTATGCTAAGTGCTACCAGACCCTAATGAGTCAACAAGTTGATTCACGAGTAGATACGTCAATACTAGACATAGTTTTTGCATCAATAAGTGATAATCGAAGACTGTGTGAGATGAACCGAAAGCCTACCACAACGAGAATTGTGAATATTTTTTTCACTTATTAAATGCAAGATTAGTCGGATGAATCTTAAATTCGGACTCTTGCGACCCAATCGGATCCGGTTTCGTGTATTCGAATATTTGTGCGTGTGGCGTGGCGTAGCCGTACTTGGCAAACGTTAAAACCGAATTTTTCATTTGCGTCTCTTTTGCTGCGAGTTTTTTCATATTACTATTTTGTGGAACTATCTATTGTTTCTCTTATCTCCATCGCATATCCAAAAATAGGCATTTCATGAGATGAAGATGAGCGTCAACCAGACAGACGTACCTGCGTAAATACACTGCAGTCACTGTTAAGTGATAGAGAGTGAGAGATATGAAAATAGGGAAATAATTCATCATAGGTCGATAGCGTCATTCACAGTTTGTATGCGCAGGAAATCTCTCAACTTCTCCTTCTCGTGTAGTATTTGCGTTTCATGGTTAAATGCGTGCATAATAGTTCTGATGAATTCATTCATTCACTTCTACTCGCATCCATTTCCATTATTTTTCTTTCAAATCCCTTCTCACACTCACGAACTCGGTTATAAATAGTGACAGCATTTTATTGAACTCCAGTCACATTGTGATACTTGCCGCGGTCGCAGAAATGCAGATAATGTGATCTGAATAATCGAGAGATTGTACCACTTATCAGCGAATTATATATGTATCACAACCTTGAAATTGCATGTAACCTACATGTATATACTCCTTCGTTAGGTATGGAGGCAGATATGTTTCGTAAGCTTGAGAGTGATCTATTTATCAATATCCAGTGAGATACTTGAAAAATTATGTTATCTCGAAAATATGACGAAATATTAATCCACTGTTTATAATTGCTACGACAACCGATGTGTGATGGTGAGAGCAAATTATCTTACCAACTGACATCGGTGGCACGTTAGCGGTCCCAGATCTAGAGTTTATCTCATTCATTGTTTATCAGATATTTCTACATTTTGATGTAGCCTGTCTAATTGGGCTGTACCCACAAGTAAGTTAGCGATGGACTTCGCTGACAAATTTCAAAATTGTCTTTGAGTGAATTTTTCCTTGCCGGTCTTATATTAAGACATCGTCAACCGCAACGTGCATTCTTGTCTCAAATTGTATGGCGCAATAAATTACTTTCAAGTTATCGTTTTTTTCATTAAGGCAGGTTTTCTTCAATTCAAGTAGGGTAAAAACTCCGATTGGAGATATGCTTCCTCTGACCCTTCCTGTTTTTGTATGTACATTTTGACGATATATATCTTTTGCCGCAGATTTGCATCGACTACAGTAATAATGTAAGTCAGCATGCTAAGAAGCTTTGATTTGAAGTTGGGCAGCTGGGTGTTGTGTACTAATCTCTCCTGGTGGAGGGTTGTCGATTTAAATGATTACTTTTTCACGTCAGATGTCATAAATAAACATCTATGAAACCTTGCTTATAGTGGAAATTAATTCTTGAAATTGTCATGTGGACTTTGAATCAAGATGAATGCAAAGTATTCAAGCTGATTAATTTGCATTCGGAATCATGTTGAGTCATAGCTTCATGTAGTCGTAGAAACTGGATCATGAACTACTGAATGCATACATAATCATTGTAATCTAATATTTGTAAATTATTGTATGTTTCTGGCATACTAATTACCTACAATAAAATGGCCAAGAGAATCTTTAACTTAATGTGATCAAATCAATAACAAAATGAAAAGTTGTAAAAATGAAATCTTCATTTAGGAACAAATGTTGCCAAAGGTTTGTCACACACAGCGTGTTTGAAAAGGTTGAGATGTCTTTAAACAGGACTTTTATGTAGAGCAAGCACTGCTCTACAAATTAGACGACAAATAGGTCAAATAATGTACAAGATGATTTCGTGCAAGCCAAGACCACGAAAGGAAAAGATTGAAACATAATTTATTTACGTTAATTGTCAAGTGAACAGTGAATTGTCAATTACAATTCAACTGAACCGCTATCCCAGCTGTAGACACCAAGTGAAAAACAGGGTATTCACGGCCTTTATTAACTTATATTTTGAACACATTTTACCATGAAAAGCCTTGAATTTACCTGTCAATCAGGCGCGGACGTTCAAGTATTATCGAAGCATACATCAAGTATTGTCGACTTCTGTCGATGAATGAATAATTGGGCTGCCACATTACTTAATTTTTTGAAAATTGAGGAATTGTCGTATTTTTCCTAGAAGTCTGTTACTTACCCGAAGTCTAAAATTAAGAAATTTGTGGTTTAAAATGAGCTAATTCTCCTCAGTGACTCAGTTGGTCATTTGTAAAATAGACGACCACGTCAATTTTACGCAGATAGACCACATAATTGATTTTCAAACTAGTGATGCCGGAAGTTGAATTGAAGAAATTTTATTTTTAATTTTTTCTACAGATTTTGCCTTTCACCCTTGCATGGAAGTCACTGCCATCATCGAACTTCAAAGAACTTGCCCATACTTCAGAATTCTTGAAAAAAAAACTTTGATATACTTCAGATTCTCGGTTGCTTTTTTACTGAAATGAAATGTTATATCATAAATAGAATTAAATTTGAAATATACTTAATTTGTCATTACGAATATTTGCCATCCATTTAAGAAGGCAGTGAGACAAAAATGAATGCATTCACTACTAAATGTTTATGTGAGAGTTTTATATCCAGCAAGCGTGCGCGACCCTCGAAATCTCAATAATCTTCACTAAGGCTGCAGCCAGCGGTAGATGCACAAAGATGTGTCTATCTGATTTTAGAGTTGTCTCCTTCTGTATCTAGGATTTTTTGTCTAGGGAAAATGCACAGGCCTGCTAATAAATGTGAATACTTTGTTCTTTGATGAACTGTATGAGGACCAACTGAATGTTAAATAACATACTGAATTCACAGCTTCAAAGTATTTTTTAGTGTTGAGATGGATTTGATGGTCACTAATAGAATATGTATGCAATGATACTCAGTATCTAATATATACATTATCTAAAAGCACAGCTACTGCATGTTGCACTTTACTAAGCTAGATCAAGTTTCTAGCATCGATTAAGTAGCGGCATTGCTAAAGGGAAAACAGACATGAAGTGTTTCATTTAAATTTAAACGTTGAAGCTTGTTTAAAACAATATTTCAAAACTTTGCTTTGTACATTGTTTCAAAAATTGTTTTGAAAGACGGTGGGTTTAGGCATGTTTTCTAAATACCGTTTTTTTGAAATGATAATTGAGAGCTGCTGGTTTTGCTGAGAAAGACGGACATTCCATTGAGAGTGAAGGGAAAGGTTTATGCTGTCTGTGTTCGAAGCGTGATGGCATATAGAATCGAGACCTGGGGAACGACAGTGGAACAAATGATGAAGTTGGAGCGGACTGAACAAAAAATGATACACCGGATGTGTGGTGTAGGCCTGAGAGTCAGACTACCAAGTTATGAGTTGCTGAGGCGAATGAGATTGGTTTCGGTGATGGAGGTGGTACGTAGAGGTCGGTTGAGATGGATGGGACATGTGCTGCGAAAGGATGATGCTGATTGGGTGTAAGGAGATGGAAGTTCCCGGAGCAAGAGAAAGAGGAAGGCCAAGAACAACATGGTGCCAAGTGGTGGAGAAGGACATGCGTGCAGTTGGACTTACAAGGGCGGATGCTCTAAGATCGAGATCGATGGAGAATGCAGCTGTCAAGTGGAGTAACCGGCCGACACCTGCAGAAGCGAGGAAAACAGTCGTAAAACGGAATGATGATGATGATGAATTAAGATCCCGGTAATTTATGTGTATGAGTGGTATGGAGTGCACCCTGATGTTTTATTCAACTCGAGAGCAGGATAAGACAAGTAAATCAACAGTGGTTCTTGGCTTGCTTGAGATCCGAATGCGAAAGTTTAGCATACTCTTAAGAAATTTAGTGTCTGTCAGCTAACATAAGTATTATGGCATAAAGATAAGATTCATCCATCTCTATAGCAACGTAAAGTTATCGAAATTATGGGTATTATGTTTCGCATATCAAAGTATCTTTTGAGGTTGTCGACATATATAATATGCTACTCAATTGAAGACAAGCAATGGAAGATGCTGGAATAAAGAACAAATCAGCAAAGGGAACCAAAAGAGAGAAAAACGTTTTTTGCTTTTAAAGCATTCCAAAAAGACATGGTTGGTTTTTTAACCCTAGTTGGATGTAAGAGACGAATGGGCCACGTAGATCTATTTTATTATGTATAGCCTGGTGCACCATTATTTCTCAACATGCATCCGAATTATTCCAAGTAGCTGTAAAAGGCACCCTCGTGTGATTAAATCAGCGGATATTATTTTTTGCAATGGCATGCCTAGCTATGAAGTTCGAGCCTAAAATTGTTGCAGAATGAGATCCGCAGCCAGTGATAATACCAGAGCAAATACGCAATTGTAGTATGATACTAAAGTTGTGCTGCGTGTTTAAAGATGTCTAATTACCATTCATTGACATTAGCTCCCTAAAGGCAAATACCGCATACACGGTCTCAATCCTCACCAAATAATTGCTTTATGTATTGTGCACTTATTATTTAAGCTCTCTAAAGTCTGATGTTTTATGACGAATGATAGAATTTTTCTAATTTCACACCGTTATTTATGTAGTATAACCTACTATGTACATAGCATCGACGGATAATAGCTGATAGTATACTTCATTTAAAGACAAAAATCAAGACTTCCTGGTAAAACTCATTTTAACATATTAAGACGTAAAGAGATTATGTTTTTTCTAATTTGTCCGTTAGTTTTAATTGATGTTTTGATCTATTACAAAACAAAACACTTTGATAGCATTTTTAGCAAGGCATTCTAATTGTGCATCCTGTGATTATGTCAACTTAATGAACCGTCGTCCACTCATCTATTTTTTGATTCATATTATCCAGAGAACAAAGTTATGATTTCAATGAGATGTGACAAGAACTGCAATAAATTTTTCTCAATATCTTGAATTTTTCTCGCCAGGATGACTTCAGATGAGACAGGAAAGCCGATGGGTAGCACTCCTCCTCCACTGCCACCACGCGTGGCAGCAGCTCCTAACCCAATGACGGCAGCAGGCGGCCCTCCGGGCTCCCCGCGTCGTTACTCTTCTCCCGCGCTCATGGCTGCTGCGGCCGTAGCAGGAGTCCCATCGTCCTCACGGTAGTACCCTGTCTTCTCCGCACCCACCGCCGGGCCGATACAAAGCCATTTTCCTTTCCTGACCACAGATGGAACCGACTTCGAAAACATGAAGTACCGCGCAATTTAGCAAATTCGACAAAACGTGCTGTAGATTTTTTTATTTTAATCCAATATCATTAACGATTCTCAACTCGGCAAGATCTTCAAAGGTTGCTAAATCAGTCATATAGTGCGATAGTACGTCTCTAGTTTTAAAATGTTAACATTCCCTTTTACTTTGTCATGTACTATCTGAGGCATTCAAATATTGCGAACTTGCATGAAATCTGATATATAATGTGGTAACGCTTGCATTCGAAGCATTTAAAAGTTTTAGATAATTATTTTTTATATTGTGTCACACTAAACCATAGTAATATATAATTCAAAGAGTATGGCGATTTTAAAATAGAGTGCGAGCTGATGCGTGCTATTTCGCGAGGACATAAACGACCCGTTTGAGACGAGACGCGATGATTAAGGTGGGGGGATGGTGAAATAGAAGAGGAGGGGGGAAGGTGAGGGTGCAAGGACGGAGTTCAGAGATAGTAGAGAGCCTCACTATAAATTAAGAGATAATCCGTGAGGATCGAGACTGATATATAATTTGTCATCACACTTCTTTATTAGCTCCTAAATATATTTAAGTAAAGATATTATACCTTGGCAACTCAATTAACTACAAGATGCATACTAATCATAGATGCTAACGATATCTAATCACATTCATACATCGCTACTTAACTATTCATCAGACCACTACTTCAAATCATAAACTACACTTCTCATTCTATATTTCAAACACATAAAAACAATAGGTTTATGGGGATGAGGTGATTGGGATGGTAAGTTTGGGATTTGTTTAGTGGGGTGTTAATAATATGAGGTTTAAAATTGGGAGTTTTGTGTGGATTGTATTTTGATTTGGTATATGTTTGTGTATTTTTTGGGGTTTATATGTGAATATGGTTTATTGATTTAGGGGGTTTGAATGAATATTGTATTTTTGTAAGGATGGTGGAAATAGGGTTTGTGTTGATAAGGAAATTTTATTGTTGGGAATTATATAGGAATAGTATAATTATTTAGGTGGTTTGGAGTGGTTTATAAAAGTGGATGTTATAGGAGTGTGTTTTTTTATTGGTTGATTTTTATTGTTTATATTTGTGGATATGAGGTGTTATGGTAATTTTGATGAATGTTTATAGTGATATTTTTATGATTTTAATTTAATATGTTTAATGAATATATGATTTTTTGGTTGTTTAATGATTATTGTGATGTGTAGTTTTAAGTGTTATTTAAAGAATAAGTTAGACAGTATGTGATATTAGTTGGGTGGTTTGAAATGAATTTAGATAATATATAATTTTGTAGAATGAAAATGTATTATTATTATTAAATAAAAAATAATTTGATGTTAGAGATATATAGTATGAATATTGAGTGATTAATTTTGTATATATTATAAGATATATATTCGCTGAAGACCAACGACGAATACAATCATGCTCTCATCATATTATTTTTGAATTGCTTGAGAAGCCATCATGCCTTACATCAATAATTTCACAGACATCATCTGCATATTGCAACAAAAAATGTATCTGCGCATGCCGGTTGTTAGTCATGTCAGTAAATCAGAAAGAGATACGGACCCAAAAGGGAGCCTTGTGTTGCACCTCTTCTAAAGCCATTGAAAGTACCTCTAAATTTGACTCATTGATTTCTGTCATAAAAATAATTGTGCAGCCCACAGAATTAGATTCATCTGCGCGCGCTTCGGTTTCCTAGAAAGGAAGAATTGTATGTAACCTGAATATTGAAATGGCACATCACCGAATTAGAAAACTTGCTCCTTCTCAAATGGATAATTCGTGCATCGCTTGCTATTGGAAATGGCAAACAATAAGCTATCAGCAGAGGACACCATAGCCAGTGAGAGATGCGTGCGTGCTGTGATATCACTTTGCACACACCAAAACACACATCGCTTTCTTGGCTTCGATTCAATGTATGCACTATACAGTGAGCAATGCCGAGGAGAGGATGTGAAATCATCAAGTGAACTAATTTTCGTACGCCTGCTACTTTCTTTAATAATGATCGGAATGGCCAACATTATGGAGAAAACTTGTGCGCAATGATCTGAATTCTTCGAATCTGAAGGAATTTTGGCAATCGAAGCACTTTGCTGGAACTCACATTAATCCGCAAGCGACGCACGACTTTTTTTCCTATCTCTGTAAGGTATTAGGAATTCCTTTTTGCCCACGTAATAGGTTCCTCAATGTGCCGTCCATTTCGTATTAATCACACTTCTAGCAAACCGAAGCAGATAAACAAAATATTTAATTCTGTGGTGCAGCCAGATAATAAAGTCGGGTGGAAAGTCAAGAGCAGCAAGTTTCGTAAGGAGGATGTCATACGGAATAGGATCAAAAGCTCTGCTGAAATCATAGTTAAGTCAGAAACAGGCGGTTTTATGGGGATCATCCATAAATTTGGTGATACTATCATGCAAAGAAATCGACTCAAAAAGACTCGACTTAAGCTTGTAAGCAAATTGCGATGCATGGAAACAAGAAATCATAGCACTTTTGACTGAATTCGAGGACCATTAACCGCCGGAGGAAAAGAAGGCGCGATGGTACTGCTGGCTAGAAATACATCAAATGAAGAGGTGAATCAAAAACTTGAAGACCCAAATCATGAGTACTTAAAATGGGATTAATATCATAATTATTAAAGTCACCACAATATATTATATTCGCATCAGGATGGACATCAAGCATGGTATCGAATTTATTTGAGGATATCATGCAGAGACTCGTCGATTGCGGCACTTCGATTCGGAGGGACATAGCTTTGCACAAAGTAAATAGTATACCATCAGTGAATTGCAATAACGAATTCAAATTTGAATTATCAACATACGCTTTCAATGCAGAGCATTATGTGTTGATTAAGAAACTATTTGATCTCCAATAGGCCTGCCTATATTGCATGACTAAATTTTCAAACGTCACCAAAATTGATGCGTTACATCGCGATGCTTTGTGCCTTGCAGTGTCTAAACTATGTGCCTCGTCGATTGCCCAATTATTTGCTTTGAGATCCAAATAATTCGAGTAGTCGAACATACTAGTGAATTGGGATCGCTTGAACTCTTAATGTTCATATGTCTTAAAGGTTTGTTATTAACGGAGCATTTTCAATGAATTTATTCAATTCTCTGCTTAGTATGCTGTTACCTCTGCCAGTCTCGTAGTCCCAGGATGTGAGGAGATTATGAAATCTAACCTCAATCAGATGAATCATTTTTGGATGAGGTACATGTAGCCTTATCTCACAAAAATCCCATTTCCAGAAATCTAGGCAATCTATCTGTCTAGAAGACCAAATGCTCACAATTGAGCATGGGAATAAGATAACAGTTCCTGCCCTTCAGTTCTTGAGCACTTTCTGTTAAAGAAAGCGGTATTTTTTATGACTACGTTAAGGACAATATCTGGCAAGTAACATTAAAGGCAAATAACTTCACTTCGTGTTTTATGCAATAGCTGGAAACATCATTACATTACCAATGACAAATGCCTATAATTTACCGTAAAGTATAGTAAATCCACTTTCGAAGAACATGACATTATAATCGTCAGACTTTGAATGAACGCAGAATAATATGAGGAATTTCTTCACTTTTTCATAATCATTCACTAGTATATTTTTTGTGAATAGAATCTGTCGAAGTAGTGCAGTAAAACGTCGGTTCCACCTTTTCCTCTTTTCCTCGCCATCTGCTGATAGGTCGGTGTTGTCGCACTGATTATCTGTCATGATTACGGCTGCATGCGACTCACCAATGATTTGCAATGATTTTAAGTTGAAATTACACCTAGTTTCCACTCGGCCCGGCGGACACGGATTAGCGTTTGGTGTGTCATATCTTACTCCACCTCACTCATCGCTGCTGGTTTTGTATCCAACTAATTCTAATTATGCTTTCATTCATATAAGAAGTCGGCCATATAATCGCTGGCTTCATTCCATCTATCCTGAATCTACTTTGTAGTTATTCTAATCGGTGTTCTATATTCTTAATATAATCCAGAATATATGTTAACTTTCGTCTAATCAATGGTTATTGATTTATGTTTAATGTTTCACTAATTTGGAAAGCATCTACGAAGATGCTATTATTTCATTAACATGTGTTTGTTTATACTTTGATTTTCCAATATCGGCGATTAAGCTTAAACGTAGAGCTTGTATGACTATCAGTAGAAATCATGTTATCGGAATGATACTTCTTTTGGTTTTGTGATTCTACTTAATTTAGCAAACTAAATGCAGCGGACATTCGGATGTTTTCTACCTTCAGAAATGTCGCAGGTCTACTCATAACATTTTTTTCTACTGGATAATACCAAGAAGTATAGACGATCGCAAAAATGTTTTTAAAATTGTTTGTCGTGTTGACCATGGTCCCAAATATAGGGCAATAAACAAAGTAGCTGCGCAACAGGCATCATAAAGAATTGTCATCATAAGAGAGAAACACTTATCCAAAAAATTGATGTATTTTGTGATTTTGATGTATCTGTAATTATTGATATTTTGTATAAGCACGATTGCTTGTGAGGACTGTCTCAAAACGCATGAAATGCCATTATTATAGCATCAAATCACGAAATACCAACGGACTTATTGAAATTCATATGAAAGCGCCGATGCATTCAGGACAAGGACATTCAGGATATAAAGATATAATTTCAAACTACTTTTATGTAAGACAGTAGTATGTCTGTTTATATTGTAGTAAAAGAAGATAAATATTCAGATTTTGTCACACCTGTCTGACATCAGCATCAGCCACACGGCTCCATTGATTCTATCGAGAATTATAGAAAGTCTTGTATGTATACGACATTCGATGAGTATAGGCTGAAACATCTATTAAGGGAGGGTAAAGAAATATATAAAGCATTATACGGAATGCTCTCATCCGGGTTTCCATGTGACGCAAAATGTTCCATCAAGTTGCCGTATTTTTACAAAGATCAGAGTAAATGAGAAACTTTTACATCTGTTCGATCGTATGCCTAAAAACGGATATAGAAGCGTGTGGACTTTGTAAATCACAATGACGCAGTTTATCTTTTCTTTCTAAAGTATAGGTAACATATCTTTCCTTAGTGCTGGAATTAATGTGCCCGTCAAATATTTTAATGATCCTACAGGATTGCAGACGAGTTAATAAAGAGAAATTAACAGTTTAAGTGACTTTGTTATAAGATCGATTGATTATGCTATAATAAAAAATAGTAGCTGTTAGTTTTATTGCTTTAATTAATGGTACTTGTAGTTGTATGTTTTCCATATGGGAAGGCCAGTTCGACGACCACCGGCAGTCTTTATCTACATGATCAGTCAGTTTTATTACTTTTGATTTCCTGTCTTTTATTGTGTTACGAATAGCTAATTGACATTTAAATCAGTAAAATTCATGCATTTCACTTGCGTGTACGCAGTTTAATTGAAATTGCACGAACAAATTATCGACAGTCGAAGATCAGGCACATTAAGAAACCTGGAAGAAGATCTGATGTTCCATAAAGCGTGAAATAGCTCAAAATGCACGAGGATATTTCACCGATTTTTAGTGAATTAGAGTCATGCGATATTACGTGTTAATAAAACCTACGTCTATTTTTGATTTTATTATCTAGGTGATGTCTGAATATAGTACTTTAAATAACTGGTAACGGGCTTTGTGGTTCCTGGTGGCAATTGCCGCAGTGTTTATTTTCTAGTAATATCATTTGCACATCATGTTTCCTACTTTAAAAGAACGAAATACCTCCAGGCTTGCATTCATTGTTTTCGATATTATTATTTTCCAATCACAGATAACTCTAATTCTACACAGCATAAAGCAAGTCCTGTGTATTCAGAGGAATTTCTTTCTTAAATCCATCAGGGTTCTTACGGTGAAATCAATCTGAAATTTCAGAGTAATTTCATATAAATAGTTATTCATTTTTATGATAATAGTGTTTTTATCTCGCATCCTTTGTAGACGAAGTATTCTTGCTGTCTTTTATGGCGTCAAACATGTGTTCACTGGTTGCCCCAAAACGCAAGAAATCAGTGATGCAACCTCGATTAGATTTTAGTCGAGGTCGGCTATTTTAATCGATGTCAAGGTCGAGGTCGTCCCCGAAATAACTTATACATATAATATTGATTTACTTTGGCACCGGGCACCTGCATGAAAAGAAAAGAAAAATATTTGTGCCATCACACTGAAAATCTGAATATAATCCATGATGATAGTTTCAATTAGTTAATTACTACGTTATAATATGTTTTATGCTTGTTTGAAAACAAAATGTGCTTTATGCCAACAATTGCAGATAAAAAATGATAGTTGTTAATGGATGCGCTCATAGCATTATTCAATACATGACATAAAATAGTCACCAACAATTTTGCAATTAAAAAGTCAAAAAATTTATTGAAATTATCTAGTGGCATCAATATAGATCTGTATTGTCTACAGATCAAAGGAACTCGACAGAATTCGGAAGGCGCGAATTTTCGTAGTAGTCATGGGCTGTACGTGTACAGCATGCTGTGAACATGCCGATGGAGCCCCGCCAAGTGAATGGATGGCAAGTGCAAATGTTCTCAAGTGGAAGGGTAAAGTTGACGTGTTCATTTGCGGTACTATCGATCAATGTGTCTGTCGTGTCACGCTGTAAAAGCTTTCGAAATGATCTTGGATTCGCGTTTTCGTTTCGGTTATACATCGACTCACGGAGAAGCAATAGGATTTCAATAAATGTAGAAGTACTGCAGAAGTCATTCATGTTGTTCGGCTTTTCGTGTAGCGATAGACATGACAAGTCTCCTACACATTGTTCTACTCGTTATTGCGAGAAATTTTGATCAGATACACTGATGTGGAACGCACTTGGATTTCATGGGGCTCTGAAAGCTTGCGTGTAGTGGATTCGAATCCTTCATTACGACGTTGCTAGGGTTGTCAGATTTCATATCTTTCATATCATCTTCTCCTTCGAGGGTGCACACCGGAGTCCATCAATGGTCAACATCGTCCCCATAACTCTACAGTCTACATATTCTGTTGGACGCTTCACTGCTGTATACACTACAGCCACCAGTCCACCTCATCCATGAGCACTTCGGTACGCTGACGATGTGTTCGTGGCAGCCAACAATCGGGGTACTTCCATTCTTCCCACCTTCCCCTTACATTTTCCAAATTCATCAAATTTCGTCAAACATAGTCACATATGATTTAGAATAGACCTGATCTGTCAATGAGTGATAGTACAACAACACTGAGAAGTCTTGCTTGAACCCTGGGATGAAGAACTGGTCCTTTGGATGCTCAGCTAGAAAACAAGATACAGCTGTGATCATGAACTTCATGCGATTGCTGTCTGCAGTGAACGACAACGAAGTGCTGTAAATTTCTACAAATCAGAGGAATTTACTTACTCGACGCTCTTGCGCATTATCGTCACTGCTTGCCGCGCCGCGTCCGGTGTGAATAGACCTCAAGGAGCATTTTAAGTCCCTGGGATCTACTATATTAATGAAAAAAGACTCCTACTGACACTGCATCAGGAACAAGCTTCGTGTGTGGTTTAAGCTCGAAGCGACTAGTAGGGTGTGCCCCGAGAATGCCATTCCACGGATCATAAAAAAATATTCATAAAACACTCATCCACCGGCAGCACGCTATGGATGCGAGTGCTGACCTTCTGCCGTGTGGCACAAGCAGGCAACCCATGTCACGTAGAAGCATGCTGTAATGTTGGCCTGTGGAGCTAAAGCGCATGGATAGAGACCAAAACATCAAGATCTAGGACGTCGTTAAGGTGACTCCTATCCCTGACATGATGCTTGAATCACAATTTCAATGATTCGGTCATGTCCTTAGTGAGAAGCAACCGAATGATGGGAGGATAGCTGAGTTGTTTGAGGATTCCGCTTCGGTGCGAAGATGCAAAAAGTTTAGAGTTCGAGTTTGTCCGCCCTCGGGAAATGCCACCGCTCCCACTAGACTAGAGATTACTAGCAGCCATAACCTGATGAGAGCTGAGTACGAGAAGGAAGCTTTACCCCCTCGCTTGCTCGGGTAGTTGCAGTTAGCGGTTGCTCGCTAACTGCAATAAACGTCAATTCCGTAGGCACGTGGGTGCGCATTTCATCCAAGCTACGAAGGATAAACAGTTTTCAGCTGACTCACTGGATTGGTCTACAGCTGATCAGCGAGGTAGGTCAAGGAAAACTCTTAAAATACATCAGTTCACTGGCTTTTATCATGTGAAATCTTAGCTTCCAGGATTTGTATTAACAAGTAGAGAAGATTGCATTGCTTCTCTTTTCGTGAGGAAATCTGTTATTCATTCTCATGCTTAAAGCGATTGGGTTTTTGCAGTCCTCTACACGAAAATGTGCTTGACAAATATTACAGCCTCAACTCCTTCTGGATATCCTCTTATCTATTTGACGCCGCATTTTTTCTGTTTTAGATTTTGTGTATTTTGTCTACCTGAAACTTTGCGAGTCCGAAACCTAGCGCTTGATTAAATATTGAACAATAGAAAACTCAGCAAGGATTTTTTTAAAATTAATTTGATTGTCTGTGCGAATACCCTTGATATTTACTTTGAAAAGTTTAAGCTAAATTTTGTTTCGATGCAAATCGCTTGAGTAGCACTATTTTGACCATGTTTGGCATCTCAAATCGTTTTAGAATATATTTTATTTGTATCGTCACTTCAGCCCAGCGAGAGAATTCGCCGAGGAGACACTACAAAGTCTCGATTCAATAATGTCCAGCCCCTTCGGTGGAGGAGCACAGGGAAACATGGCACGAATTCAGGAAGAGCCAGCTGGTGGTGGACAACGATTACGTTATCGAGAAGGCAATGGCAGAGGCAGTAGACCAGTCTCGATGAACTTAGATTCTAGTCAATCGACGAATCAACAACCACATGATGGCAAATCAGATGGCGATGGAAATAATGCATCCTCTGGAGGGGGACAGAGACTTGGCAATGATGTCATGCCAGACCTCCTTCCAGCGGGGGCTCAGACAAGTTCGGGCGGTGGAGAGGCAAATAACAGTCACGGAGAAAAGGTATTCTATTCTGTAAATGCAATATACATATATAAGGGTAAATCCATTTTATTTTATCGTAATAAACTTCCAATATCACTATTTTATAAAAGTATAATGAACTGTCTTAATCCAGTTCAGACAAACATTCCCTTCGGGAATTCTTCGATCCGAATTTTTTGGGAATCCCCAAGGCGGTCAAGATGACCAAAAGAGAGACGGGATCAACGCAGTTCCATCATTGTACGATGCTTAGAACGCTTGCAAATCGTGTTTGAGAAATTTTTATTGAAAAATGAAGCAAGCTTATAAAATTAATCGAGAAGTGATAAAGATGTTAAGACGGAAATAGAAAATTGAGCATCACGTTACTTCAAAGCTTATCAATTTGGAAGAGATGACAATCTATCCTGGGTTCCACACTCAAAATGCAATGAAAGCCAGTCTTATGTGATTTCTTCGGAGACATCCTAATGAACATGAGCAATAGAAGGTTGTATGCAAATATTCATTTTTTATCATGTACAAAATCTAAGAAGTGATCAAGAGATGGTTTTGATATCACTTGATTACATAGGGATATACTGGTAATCACTGTATATTTTGATTAGATTCGGTACAAAATTCCTGAAAATAAAGGCTCAAGTTCTGCTTTTCTTTTTCACATGATTCTCGTATGATGTTGAATACCTGAGAATACTCCGAAAACAATTGAGCCATGCTTATGCAATAATGCGATTTCAGTTAACTTATCTCTCAAAAATGGTCAATTGAAATGGATTTGCCCTTTCTGATACGCCTATCTGTAAAATTTGAATTATTGTCTGTCAGCACAAGAGAATTCAAGCCCGGTTTTTCTTCTCCAGGCATCCTCACCAGCTCGTCGACATGGAGGAAGTGGCCGTCGCAGCAGTGAGCGCCGAAAGTCAGCAGCAATTGCCCAACCAGTTGAAGTTTCAGTTGTCGTACCAGTAAATCCTGCAGCTGTGATCACCACAGCCCAAGAGGGAAACACTGGAACTCTGACACAAGCTATGACCGGCGCTATGTCCGGTCTCGACGCCGGTGCTACTCCTTTATCCGATGCCACTCCGCAAATAAGAAAATACAAGAAACGATTCTCCTCCGACATCCTTTGCGCAGCGCTTTGGGGTGTGAATTTGTTAATCGGAACGGAGAAAGGCTTAGATCTCCTAGACAGAAGTGGTTATGGAAAAGTGTATCCTCTGATCACAAGACGGCGTTTCCAACAGATGGAGGTTTTGGAAGGCCAAAATATCCTAGTCACTATTTCAGGCCCTAAGAACCGTGTCAGAGTATACTATCTGTCCTGGTTGAAAGGAAAAATACTCAAAACTGAAGGGGTAATGATAATTTTTGTACGAGAAACTTCGTTTTATCTAGTGAATATTCATTGTCTTTAACGTGGTAGATGGTGTACGCACCCACAGGCCGTCAATCGATTTTTTCAACTACTCAGAAGCTATAGAGTAGCCACACTGAAATCCATTTTTTCAGTGGCTTCATTCATGTTATTTTATCATATTTTGCCTTAGAAGAACTTGGCAATAGCTTCTACCACAAATACGCTAGTTTTGAATATGCAGTAATTATGCAAAATCAGCTGTGGTTCTTTACCTGACACAAAAGCTCTACATTTGTTTGACATTTTATTCACAACTACCATCACATGTGATTTAAGAATTTATCAAAGTGATATTCAGAACCGCGTTGACAAAATTTCCGATTAATTAGTGCCTTATTTACATGATTCGCAGGTTCTTTTGGAAACTTTGGCAACAAAATTATCTTTGATCCTTGTCCGAACTCAGCGATGACTCACAATGTATAAAAAATAATTTTCTTAATCCGATCGGCAGATTATTCGCTGAAGTCGGGACATTAGTAAAATGAGAAAAGATGGGGAGGTCTATAAACTAGGGTGATGATGTAGTTTGTTTTACCGTAAATTTTCATTTCTTTCAGATTGATAGAAAGAACGGATGGATAAATGTCGGTGAGAATTTGCAGGGCGCCATGCATTTCAAAATAGGTAAGTATTTTGACATTCTAGGAATATTGATCCTTACATATAATTTTGCTCATCGGACTATACATTGTTTTCTAGTGAAGTACGACCGGATCAAATTTTTGGTTGTCGCCCTCCGTGATTCGGTGGAGATCTATGCCTGGGCGCCAAAACCGTACTCAAAATTTATGGCCTTCAAAGTAAGACTTTCTTCTGTACCAAACAGTCTCATTATCTTGTGAATTCGTGTATACTTACTTGCTGCTTTGCATTCTCCATTGTAGTCCTTCTCCGATCTAATTCACAAGCCATTGGTGGTGGATTTGACAATCGAGGAGGGGCAACGCATTAAGGTTGTGTATGGTTCTACTGAAGGATTCCATGCCATCGATCTGGATACGAATACAGTCTTCGATCTCTACATTCCTGCTCATGTAGGTTGTAGCATCTCTTGTATGATTGTAGTGTATTGATTCCAGATTTATGATGACGAAGGATTCTGATGAATCATATTGTAATAAGAATTTCATCAAATTATATTCTGAAGGGGATTTAGGGGTTGATGTGTTAAAGTTTACCCGCTTTTGCATTAATTGTTAGTGTTTAGCCTCCGCTTCACATGTAACTGATCTACGCGTGCAGTCTATTACAGGGTGCGTGTGTGACCTGGAAATACATGGAATTCATTGAGAAATGCCTGAAAATTATGGACAGAAAACCTAAAAATTTTGTAACTTGTTGAATTAACTTACAAGACATCGCAGAAAGGTTCTGTTCGAATTTAAAAATATTTTAAAACTAAGACTGGATATTGAGGAAAATGATTCAACGTATGATGATTATATTTATTTAAACATTTAAATTTTATATGAGGATTATCTTTGTAATTGCGCAAATGTATCATTATACCTTATCTGTCTGGAGCATAATTTGATTGTGCAATAAGTGCCATTTCATAATTGTCATCAGTTTCATTTTTGGCCTTAACCTCCTGCACGATGTTTCTAAAACTTATGAAATTGTATAGGACCATACATTGGTCTGATCTCAAACCTCAAATGGTATTCATATGTTTTTACATCGATTTAGATCAAATGACGATCAATACTTGTTACGCAATTCAAGCAACAGATACATTGTGATTTCTTTGCTTTCATGTTAAAGTGATCAATTGCTATTCCGCAATCGAAGCGACGTGTATTGTGATTATTCATGTTGAAATGTGCCTCTTCTGGTGCCGGTAATTGATATTGATATACCGATAATCGAGTATGCACTGAACTTGTAAATTGATTCACTTGCTTGAAGATGTATATCGACAGAAAAAAATAGATTTAGAAAATTCAGAAAAACTTGGTTCTTCCAAGCTTAGCTAATGTCAGAGGTGGGCCGATGTCACATAACTAGTTCTGTATTATATTTACAAGTTGTATTAAATTTCACTTAAAATTTTAACTTAAAGCCTCATTCCTTTTTGAAGTTGTTCGTTAACGGGATCAGTTGGTCAGCGAAAAAGAGCGCTAGGTTTATTATGACCAAGTTGAATTTTTAATCAATGGAGAAATAAGTATCATTAATCAACTCATATTGAAAATCGTAAGATACAACGGCATCACGCCACAAACGAAAACGTCCCGACAGCCACGGAGCTCTATTTTCCAACGGCACCACGCTCTGTTAGAGGCCTTTTAAATTAAACAAAAAACACCCACTTGTTAACAACGGTGTCATATTTTAAGTGTCATGATAACAATGGCTATTCCGACACGTGTCGGAAGTGTAAATCGCTGTTCGCTCGTATCGGCTCAGCAGGTAGTATTTTTTTCTAAGTGCTAAATTTGGTTGTTCTAATACGAATATCTTGTGAATCATTGGGTACATAATTTAAAGTATACTATATACAGAAATTCATTGTGATTTGTATTAGAATATACTTCCGTATGCATGAATTTCATTCGGGAAGCAACATGATCATGTGTTCTGTGACATTCATTGTGATCATGTAGGTGATTGCCAGTTATGCGGTGTGCTCCAAGCGCGGAAGTTTACTTCACCAATATTTCGATAATATAAATAATCGCATAAAAATTAATATTTCGAAACACGTTGTATAAGTAGATCGCGTACATATAATCTGCATGTTGTATAATAGTTAACGCATATTTTTGCAATTTGCGTATAAACACAATGTCCTCAACATGTAATACTTAAATTACGTGTTTTTTGATATTTCAAAGCTAGAGCTTGAGCTTAAAAGCTCTAGAAAAGTAACATAAGCTATTTTAGTATGCTATCTGAACATTTAAAAGTAATTCCGTGCTTCATTTTCTATCATGGTCATTTTGACAACATCTGAAATATGGACAATCCATCGCTTCACTATTTGTTGTTCGTGTGCTAATTTTCATAATTTCTGGATATAGTCGTGGTATTGTGTCTTTAGTCGGTTGTTTGTTGTTCATCTCATCATAAACATATGTTTCTGTTGTTATCATCCCATCCCATCACTTCATGCAGGACACTACACACGACGCCGCTTTCCTTCGTCGTGGAAAAGTAAGAACCATCATCAATGCGCCATGCCATGCCCGTTTTATTTGTTATTCATGTGGTTTTATTGCTTGAACATCTACCAGTTTTGAGAATAGCAATTTTATATGGCTTGTAGAACATCTTCAGTATTGGGGATTGATTATTACTTGAAATTTGCATATTTGCCATTTATTTAAATCAAAAAGATAATTTAAAATGAGTTCCTAAGCATGCACTAGTAAAGATGTGCTTTCATCATTCACAATCTCGCATTACAACTTCAGAATAAGAGGAAAACTATTAAAGAAAAGAAATGCTGTTAGTAATGTAAGGAAATTGTCATACTACTTTATTGAGATGTAGTGTTTGAACTGCCGTAGCTGGTTAACATTCGAAATTGTGGTTTAATGATTCATTCAATCGTGTGTTATTAAATAGTAATTCAGATTAATAATGTGTGCATTTCATTCTCACACAGAAAAAATCACTCACTAATCTCTTTTTGCGTCTTTTTTCTTCCAGAAGGTTCTGAGTTACCATGGACTTCCATTTCATTCGATTACGGGCGTTCGCTTCCTGTGCTCCAACACGTTGGAGGTTATCTTTCACCACTTGCTTCCAGATCTTTTGTCTGCCTGCTCCTCTTTTACCGTCTACTTCCATCCACATAACTTTCTGATCCACTCTGTCTCATCCCTTATTAGTCTTTGCCTTCTCGCGATGTCTGGGATGTTCTCAAGACCCATTTCTTCTCTGATGCTGCTATTCGATTTCCTGTCCGATTCACCTTGGCATTCGCATCTCCATAAGCTCAAGCATCTTCTCATGGAGTGAAAAAACGGCCATGACTCGCAACTGTGACCAACACTCACATAGATATAGAAATTCTCGATCAACTTTTACCGAATATCTAATTTAAAGTTGAAGCATTTTGTGCTCTTTTGCAGCTAGTGGACTTGCAAATGCGTAACTGATGTAATGTTTCATCATTCAACACCACTTTATCGTAGGCGAATACCATTATTGAATCAATGTAATTTATTCTGAGCCCCTTATTAGTTCTCTGAAAAAGGTAAATGATCTCTACAATTTCTTAAGTGTTTAAACAAATCGTCAGCTGATTTTCAAAGTTTCGAAGTTTGCATATAATCGGTTCGGTTTCAGGATCTAATTTATGCTAGTAGCATGAAGATGCAATTATACATAAATGACGTTTCAAAGATCCTTGATATTAGATCCTCAATATGCTCAATAGCAATCACAGTTCTTAACTTTTATGATTTTCACTTGCCCTATTTGTTGTATTTAGTTATGAAATTATGCTTTTGTTAGAGCGCAAGTGACATTTTCAATTATGCAAGTCATAATTTTCTCTGAAATATTAAATATTTACCGAAAGCTACGCATCCGGAATGTTAACTCAGCTTAGTGGGCATCCGTTGAACACTTCCTAAGTGGAAGCATTGAATGCCAAACATTTCATCGATTAGCCTCCGAATATCCTGGTTACTGATGCTATAAACACACTCAAGCAATAAAACCATATGAAATTCGACTTGGTTATCTGAAGAAGCAATCTTTTTGTCCAGTTGTAAAACGAAATGGTGTGATAATATGCGTAAGTTGGTTGAGTACCTATTAAATTAAACAAAAATTCTACTAAAGAAAGAGAATCTTTCTGTATTTCTGAAAACGTCTTAGGATGTAGATATAACATTTGAAATGTTCGTGGATTTAGTGCAATGTAATAATTCGAGTATCTGCTTCTATAGAAGTAAATCAGAGCATGCAAAACAATCTCTATGTTCATTCAGATATAATTAGAGTCTTTCCAGTCTATGTTGCACCATTGTATAGGTTTACTAGATTCACCATCTCTTAACTTTCTGCGGATGCAATTGCTGTACAATCGGCGAAGTATCAAGAGGACATCATTTCAGTGTTATTGTCTAAGATAGCAAGCAGTATTGTGGATTGCCTTTTATGGTCCACTGGTCAACTTCTCAGCAACAAAAATCGTGATAATGATAATGCATGATCATATCATCGTGGCATTGATGTATGATTTAAACAACATTTTCGATATATTTTCATAATTTGTGTCATTTTTACCGCATGAACATAGAGCAACACGTTATTCATCGATTCTTATGCAGTAATTTCTTACCATGTAATTTAGATTGATGTCGCATTGTAATAGTTTAAGTAGTTAGGATTGCCTCATGAATTTCAGACAACAATAGAATTACAGCAGGATTAGGAATAGGATTACAGTAGAAATTTTGATATATTCCACTGACGTCTAAAAAGCTTTTAATATTTGACGTGCTCTGTGACAATCGTTATTTTTGTAGATCTTACTTTGAGGATACCAGGATTGCTTCCTCAAATAGTCATTTCTTATTAGCTTTTGCAGAAGGTGTAGGCATCGAAGAGAGGAGATAGATGACGTTTGGCCTTATTTGCAGTGTTGTTGTTGTTGTTGCTAAGGTGTCTTTGCATGCCCGCTTTTATGTATTTTCATAAATATCCATGCATGCATTTTATCATCTACACGTTTATGATTTTACAGACGTTCGAAGCCGTGTCTCCTCACTGCGTTGTCATTCTACCGAATACAGAAGGAATGCAGCTCCTCCTCTGTTACAATAGTAAGTATCTCAACAAAAGTCCATCCGATTTTTGCATATTATATTTTAGGATATGAATTGGTTCCAAGATGATCTCTATTGTAGATGGAATTGCATTGAGATAGTCAACTTATTCGATTACTTTATGTGGACTTAATGTAAAGCTGCCACTCCTGCGTGAATGACGCAATGTGTGAACATTATAATTTCGCATTATTATAATAATGCGTGGCATTTTGAAGGCATGTGTGAAATCAATTTTTGTAGCTTTTTGAGTGCAATTCATTGATATCAGTCGGTCAAGGACCGCGCTTTAGCCTAGAAGTGCAGAAGGTTCATGTTTCGAGTCTGTCCACCTCGGGAGGCACCACCAGTTGCCACCGCATTACGCTCTCACTAAAAGTTACTAACTATATAGTAGTGAACGTTGTGATTGTGTGATGACTGCACCACCCCTAGGTTGCTAGCATTGCTTTGTGCCCTTGGGAGCAATTGGAATGAGTGAAAAAGTTTGCCTAAGAAACATCGCTAGAATTTCAAAATCTCTGTGATACAAGGTATCATTTGTCTTCATTTAGTATGAAGTTTTCAAATCTATCAGTGAATCAATGCGCTCGGACTTTTAAATTTCGCGTCCGAAAGTTTATTTTAGTATGTGCAGTAGACTTCAAGGTTATCTGCCTTTAGCCGACAAGCGATCGAGACACCTTCGTCTCCTGTATCCTGCTAATTGAAAATTGAAGATGAAACAGCAGTTGCTTCTACTGCTATGGAAAAAAGGCACAATTCTGAAGATGCTGCATCTCTAATAACGGAATGGCGTCAGTGTAGTGTGTCTCAGTATAGTGTCGTCAGTATCATTTATGATATGTGGATGATATTTTACAGCATTCTACTGGCTTCCTTTCCGTGGTATGGTCGTCGACCATTGGGACAGCTTGCAACAGTCCTATCCGATTCTCATACGATAGTAGACATCCTGGGAATCGCCCTTAAATTTTAGCGAAATAGTCAATTCGCCCTTAAATAGCCCGGGAATGCCATTTTGTGATAGTTCACCACTAAGTTCAATGTGCATCATTTCTTGATTTCAATTGCTATTAATATAACTTATTAAGTCCACTATTTCAATTGAATTTCTTCGAATCTCAATTGATGCAACCTAGTAAACATAAATGTTTGTACAACATCTGGATGAAATATTGATGACTTCATGAATTTGTTTCATTTCCACATGACGGTGCCAATGATGCCTATGAGGCGATGATACTGTGTCGTTGACGCGTCGCTATTGTGAAATCACTAATGAAGAAGTTTTGTAAATGAGTAACGTTTCATCTTATGAAAACAATTAATGGCTATTCACTTCGAAGTCGTGTACATAATTGGGTTGACTATCATTCGTGCATGCAAGTATAAACTCGCAACCTATCGACAAGGTTACGCGAAAAGTCGTTTTTGTGTGTGTTTCGGAACGTGATTACGTGTAATTTTGTAACAGACTCGCAGTATGGCAAATTATGCAACCTCTATGTGATACACGTATGTAATTAAAGTTGTGAGTCGTGCTAAAAAGTCATACATAAATTACCTTTTATCTTCACATTATTAATTTCGTGAGTTGTAAGATATTTTACAACCTCAAAGCTTTTTGAGCAGTAAAACGTCTGAGTGAGAATCGCACAATTTAGCACTGTTGGCTACTTACACACTTACACCTACATCCTCACCAATTTGAGGAAGGATGTCAATCTGAAATGATGCCAACAAAATTCTACCAACGTTGCCAGTGACAAAAAGTGTATTAGAGTTTTCGTTGGCATTTCGAATGAAAATCAATAGCTAAGCTAAGTGATTAGTTCGAAGCCTTACAGTAAATCATGACCAGAAGGCAACCAGACCAATGTGGCTCATGTATGGACCACAGCTTCCAAATGCCTGGGTCACCAGCTTGTGGAACCATTTCGAGCTTCTTCCAGCGGTGAAGATTTCGTTCCTTGCTGCGTCAACGTCAATGCCAGAAACGTGGGAAATATATCAATAAATACCATTCTAAGTAAGAAATTAAGTAAATTTCTAACTTACTAATCGACGCTCAAATAAAATCTTTAATATTTCAATAGTACAGGATTAGCTGATAGCCTATTAAAAAGGTGATACTTGATAAGCCTATTGTTTTCTAAGTAATCAGAGCCATACAAGTTTTTTGATTAAACTTAGTTAGACCTGCACATTTAATCTTACATTTAGCTGCTTAATTATTTGTTGAATCAAGCACAGGTGATCAGACACTTATTCAGTGGCTTGTTGCCGTGAACTGTTTATGAGGTCTAAATGATTTTACAATGATAAAAGGTTTCATTTTTCATACTTGTTGATGATCAAAAATATTTCCTTTTCATTAACTGATCAATTTTGTTTTCATAACTTTTTTTCATTTAATTTTTGCCTTTAGTCAATTTGCACCACCATCGCTATCTTTTGAATTAAGAAAGATTATAATACCTTGATTCTCCAGTATTATATCTGACTTTGCTGGAAACATCAGACACAAATTTTATGACAGACGGTTACCATGCGTCTATTGCTTCTACGCAAACTTATCATACAAAAAGGATGATAAGTTGGAGTACTTCTGGCGTTTACGGTTGTTTTGTTTTACCCGGCTCCGTCCGGCAGATAGAAGGCTTCGTATCAAGACAATACGAAGCGACACAACCAGTAGGCAAGTGCATGCCTACTGCTGGCGAGGCCATTCCGATACCACTGAGGTACTACCATGCCGAAGACAAAGCTGGTCATACAGGGTGACTATCATTAAACTCGGAGGCAGGATCCACATTGGCCTACCCCACCCCCTACCTCCGAAGAGGGGCGGCGGCCATCGCTGAGGGGACCTTGAACGAGTCATAGCTAGATACTCGTATACCTTAGGGGAGGAAGATCAAGGAACTTTGTTGCATATCCCAACAGCTAAGCTACGGCAGTCAGGATCCCGAGCAACATCAACTTAGTATAGCCACTGAGAAAGGCAATGAGAACAAGACATCAAACTGCCGACACCAGAGCTGCAGCGGCAAAAGGCCCCTTTTAATCGCCTCTCACAACACGCAGAGGAACGTCGGTCCTATTCTATTCAGTCCCGCGAATCGCACGAACAAGTGGCGCTTGAGGTCTTCGTCCAGTATGGCAGTTTCCTGGCTTCTGTGGTGATATTTCTTGACAGCTTGGTGTCAACGTGCCATTGCATCAACATGTACATTTTGATATCATGGTTGTTTCTTGTCATTTGTTGCTTCAACTTAACATGTATGATCATTTCAGTCTGATAAATCGGCTGAATACAACTTTCTAGAATTTTATGAATCAGATGATGAAAATGAAGAATTTTTGATCTTTGGAAAGTTCAGGAAATTAGCTTTTCTGTCGATATGAAATCATTCAGATCCCAAGCAGTTCATTAGGTGCAGGCCATTGAGGAAAAGGTCATGCTTATAAACTTAAGAACCAGCGCTCACAGAATTCAAGGTAAAGTCAAATATCGTTCATTATCTAATACGTCAAAATTTAATTTCAAAATTCAAACAGGAAATGTCTCAAATTTTATGATAAAGATAGTTTAAAGAAGTGTCCGGATAATTTTGAGCGGTGCAAGTGGAATGGCATATCTGGTAAATCTGAAAAATAGGGTGGGAGTTCGGAAAAACAGCCCGGGAATTTGAGGCTTGAAATTTGGCCGTCACCCTGTATTACACCAATTTTGTCAAACCACGCATCAATCGAAAAGGCATTGAAAGGGGATTGAGAAAAACAGCATTACTTTTATTTTTGGGGTCATTCTTGGGCTGAGGCTAAAAAACTCCAATTTTTAACTTACTTCCATTATATCACTATATGAAATGGAAAATGAAAAACAAAAACCAATAAACCATGCACTAATCGAAAAGCATGGTCACGGTGGTTAATAAAATTGCGATTATTAATCGTTATTAATCATTAGATAATAATAATAATAATCTCTTTATTGATTCACTTTTGGAAATTCGGTGAATGATACAAATACACGAGGACAATATGCGATAAAGGTTACATAAGCAATGGTTGCTGAAGAAGACAGCATAAGAAAGACATAAAAACATAAAACGAGACATAAAATATAAACTATTTACAATATTTTACAAAAGAACTTCCAAAGCGTGCAGTTTTGGAAATCGGAGCATAAAATGTAGCAAAAGATCTAGTAGTCCGTGAGTGTCTCAAAATAAACAGTTCACGAAGAGGGTGCTTTTCATCCTTGACAATGTTATTAAAAAGGTTGACACAAGATTTATTGGCAGCATCAGTGAGTGATTCAAAATCCTCACTAGTGATGCCAATGATGCGGCGCATTCTGCGCTCAACACGCAACAGATTGTTGAACAGATATTGTGGCATGTTACAAAAACTTGCAATCGAGTATAACAGTATGGAGCGAATAAAGGCAACATAACAATTCCAAATAACTTTCTTGTCGCATCCAGCACGCCTGAGATTGCGAGTGATAAAAATTCGTTTCGATACCTTCCTAACAACATGTTGCACATGAACATTCCATTTTAAGTCATTTGAAAAAATCACTCCCAAATAAGTAAAAGAGTTGACTTGCTTAAGATGAAAGTCACTGTTCACACGAATTGATGAAGTCAAAGGTCAAATTATTCAAACTTGTTCAGCTGCAATAGCACTAAAATCGCCCCAGTGCGGCAAGGGTTGAAAATACAAA
Organism: Prostheceraeus crozeri; assembly: GCA_907163375.1. Taxonomy (NCBI): domain Eukaryota; kingdom Metazoa; phylum Platyhelminthes; order Polycladida; family Euryleptidae; genus Prostheceraeus; species Prostheceraeus crozeri. The sequence continues at coordinate 464,103 of CAJQUW010012692.1, forward strand.
AAAATGATGAAGATTCAATCACAATAACGGTCGAGTAAGCAGCACTGAAAAGAAAATTGGAAGAAATGGAAACATCAAAGGAGCAGATGCAAATTGAATATCATAAGAGCGAACTTAATGAAGAATTCTTAACTTTGATATTGAAAGTCGAATACCAGAAGTTTTCGATCATTCGAGTGAAACAGAAAAGGTCGAAAAAGAAAAGAAAAAATTGTCCAAGTAACAAAGTCAAAGTCAAGCCTTAACATTATTTTATAATCGAATATTTCAGTACGTCGAAGAAGCTGGAGGAATTTGCTAGCATTGATTCATTAGCATTAGTCTTCGTAAGGGATTCCGTATTTGCTCTTTCGTTTGATATCTATTTTGCGATTGATTAGTATTTTGTTTTGATGTTTACTAGTTTTATGATTGTTATAATTGCAGTATATTTGAAGAAAAGCGCTTTTCTTAGATTTTTCGGGATTAACTAGATGGTGTAGTTTCAGATTTTATATTACTTGAGTCGCCTGAAATGCATTTCTAAAGCAGTTTTAGGGTTTCTTTTGGGTGACAACCAAAAATCTGGAACGTGGTGATAAGGAATAAGATAAGTCGACTCATAATGCCCAATGAAGAATACAGAAACTAATTTATGGAATAACAGAATATCCAAGAATTATAATCATGGTGTTCATTCCGTGATTCCTCATCATTGAGAATGAGAACAACAGCGTCAGTCAACATTAAAAGCATCAAATTTCGACAACCAGAGATGTAAATCTGTGTTTGTCGATTTAGAATTATATGCATATTGATTCATCGTTTGAAAAGGAAATAATAATTCCATAGTTTAAACTGGGACTGCACTCGGTGAACCGGTTCTCGAGTGGGTGCACCTAAATGTGTGAATGTCGGACCATTTCATATGTTGCTGCATTTCTTCAATTACTTCAGTAAAAACAATTTCAGTTCATTTTTATATTATATCCTAGCCACAGTAGATATGGAGAGAAAACGATTTTGAGCATAGAATATAATTGATCCAACTATGAGAACATTTTTATAGCCCGGGATACTGGCTAAGTCCGAACTTCTAATTCATATATCATGAAAATGAAACTTTATGAAAATCTGGGCTATTTCGTATAAATGATGCATTTCATGATTTCTTCTAGTATTGTAAGTTTTATGATTATGTTTTTTGTTATGCAGGTTGAATATCATTATCATTTCTTTGTGGCTAATTTTTGAAGAATTATATTGAACTATGACGGTTTATGCACGATGTGTCACTTGCAAACATTGACAAAATAAGACTGAAAGAGGCCCGTGTAAGTCTGTTTCTAAGAGTTATCGAACGGAATCCCGATCCTGCGACATCCCGGTACTCTAATCCCGATCAAAATTTAACCGGCTCCCGAATCGCGATAAATCTATATGTATGGAGCACATTGTATTCGATTTATGTGCAGCTATTCAATAAACATCACGTAAAAAGTTCCATTACATTCAGATTACTACCTAGTTATTATCCATTGCCAGTGAACTAATCAATCAATAACAGTTTGCGGTATAGTGATGACAATTTACTACTTTTTTATTAACTGCTGACTGGTTTATTATTGTTTAGCAATGTTGGAATTTTCCTAGTCCTTTATGTAATTTACATTTAATTGAAGAAAAAAATTAACAGCTCAAATAAAAGACTGAAGCCCTACTTTCAAGATTTCCACAGGACAATCTACAGCGCGATGCAAATAACTTTACGGCCACGCGTATGTGCTCAGCATAACCTTCTGAATTTTCGGTGCACCGGTGAGAGGTGTGACTACTCCCCCCCCCCCCCCAGTTTAAGCTCATGACTTTCTTGATGAGAGTAAAACCTATTTTGCTAGTCGCTTTGAAAATGCTGACTAGTGACTTTCAAATAGTGTACATAGGCGATTCATGGAAAATGTGCACTGAAAAAACCAGCGCGAGGTCACATGTAGACTTGCTTACATGGCATTTTGACCTGCGTGAAAAAATCACTTTCGAGGGACTTTCGAAATTTTAGACTGGCAGCACTGTATCTAGACATTGCTATCGATTTCCTTATCTTGATTATGTTAAGGAGACGTGCACTCTTAACATGAGCATTTTTATTTCAGACGAGGGAGTTTACGTTGACACGAACGGCAAGATCACGAAAAATGTGGTGCTGCAGTGGGGTATCCTTCCTCTAACGTCGGTTGCGTTTATCTCAACTGGACAGATAATGGGATGGGGTAATAAAGCAATCGAAATCCGATCCGCTGAAACGGGACATCTCGATGGAGTCTTTATGCACAAGAAAGAGCAGCGACTCAAATTCCTTTGTGAACGAAATGACAAGGTAAGAAATCTGATACTCGTCGGTGCTTGTTTGACGATCTTGATGCGGTTTTACTTTATTTGTCTTACAGTTTGTCATGATGTCACATCCTAAGTATTTTTCTCTATGCCTATAGTTAAATTTCAGACTGCTACCTTGTGATTACAATTGATCACTTTGAATGCATTCTGATGAAGTCAACAAAATCTTGTTGGAAAGATTTTTATTAAACTTCTTTGTCATGCAGCAATTTTCTATCCGATAGTTTCCCTTCCTCATCTCACGATAAGTAGCTGTCTAAATTCTTATTAGATGCGAATAGACAATCGCAGGTTCTTGACATATGTGATGTTATTTGAAATGAATGAATTATAAACGTTAGATCAAAGTTATTTAGCCCTGTTACTCACCAATTGAGCGACAATGCGCTTGTGCGAGCAGTGCGACTGTTGTCAATTGGAAGAATCAAGTTTTGTCATCACAACTGTAGTTATAGCAATTACACTCAATAAATAAGCGTTTTGTCACAATGTGACTGCCGTTATTATTATCAGATATTTGTTCCTTTCAGGTGTTCTTCTCCAGCATGAAGTCGGGCAGCTCCAGTCAGATTTACTTCATGGCCTTGAACAAAGTGAATTGGTGACGTTCTCATCGCCAACTTCGTGCAATCCGCGTGTCATGTGTGCTGCTGCTGCTGTCGCGTGCCATCTTATCATCAACACGTACTTTAGCGTGGACTGCATTTTTTATTTTGATATTTCATTCACTGCGCCGCCATCTCTATCTCACGACGAATGACGCACGATGTTGGCCTGATGTTTTCATCCTCACCGCCTAGTTGTTTTGTCCTCCCTTTCTCTCCTACTCTCGCCAACAGCGTAAAGACGGGTGGGGTTTGTGACGAAACTTGCATGCCGACTATGGTGCGAAGTTGAACAGATTGTGAAAATGAGGCCATATCAGGTTGATGTAATTGGACGCCATAGACTACATTTTCCAAAACAGTGATCTTAAGTTTGGAACTTACATGTAAAAAGTCCTTTGTAATTACGAGTTTACTTTATTTCGGCATCATTGATTTTACATTTTTCAACTTGATCAAAAGATTGTAAATATCAATAATTTCATATCAATTTTTTAGAGTTGGGATTGACGCGAATTGATAGAAACGTAAATAAACTGCCCTTGTATATCCTTCTCTTATATCAGTTATATTAACACTTTCTCTAAATTCGCGTTTGGTCCCATGTCATTTGTTAACATGCACGAGTTCACATTGACACCACAATATGAGACGGAGAGGCATCAAACATTTTCGTCCGAAGTGACTAATATCCACTTATTCGAATATTGCAATTGTAATGATCGATATTGTATATGATCCATCGAAGTTATTAGATATACTCGTAAATAGTCTAAGCAGCAATTCAACCTATTCAGTTGAGTGAATACTCATTCACAACGACTTGGTTGAATGGATCGGAATCTGGTATTGGCGTTTCCTTCGCGTTCTGATTTCTCTCATTTTTCGCTGTTCTCAACGTTTCAGAAATACTCTTTGAAACCTAGTTTCCTACCTTTTAATGCTGTTTCTGCACCGTTGGTCGCGCCATAGATTCAATCAGCAATATTAGATATTTAAAAAGATATGCATTACTATTTTTGCCCTATTCTGTTTGACCATGATGCTCAGTGCATACAGCCATCACTCATCATGCGAATGTGAAATCTAAAGTAATATTAGTTGCATTATTGTTTTTCAAGTGGCGGTGAAAATTTGTTTTTTGTATGAAGAATTAACTGCTCGTTACATCGTGTTGTCGATGATGTGATGTGGTATATTGTAAACTTGTAAGTTGAAATAGTAATGCCATCATTAGGCATTTATACATCAGTATTTTCATTGCTACAAATCTCACGTAAGTTTCCAATATACCCATCATACTAACGAGATGTGAGAATTATTCAAGAATTGAAGAAAGATCAAGTCCCAGTAAAAGATTGTAAATGCATGTTGTATATATTATAATGAAAGATGCCTTCTTTCTTTGTTTCTCAGTATGCTATTCTGTTTGTTTAATTTGTGGATTACTTTTCCTGACTAAATTTGCCGATGATCAACTGGTATCGCCTCATTTCTTCCGATCTGTGGATAATCGCAGATTTCTTATCACGTATTAAGGATAGCAATCATGGTGTCAACCACTGAAGTTGGAAATCGTTTCTGAAATTAAACATGTAAATTATGTATGATGTACGACATAAGAAATACACTTGACTATGGTAACAATTACTGACTTTTTGCTGATACTTCTTATAGTAGGCATCTCCTGTTGCTAATTTGAAGCGTGAAAGTTGCTATTGGGCCTAGGTCGCACTGTTTGATAAGTGGAAACACACGGAATGATTAACAAGCCTAAACACGAATCCAAATTTGATGGTAGGCCGCCTTTATCATTGCGTAACTAGCGCTTCTGCGAAATATAATCGCCTTTGCACAATCCCTTTCAGTCGGGGTCATTGGCCGTGCCGTCTTTTGTTGAAGCCTATAAAGTCGAAATGGCAGAGAGTAGAACGAAAGTGAGGCCTATAGTATGAAATATTTTATGACCAATAGGCCTACCATCTGTTGACTTCCTTCAAAACCTGCTATCTCTATCTATATTTTTTATTACACCAGTAAGTGCATAAAGTACCAAGGCAAGTTTACAGTAAATGTACAAAGTAAAGTTGACAAATTCATCGATGCAGGTAGGCCTACTGGTAGTGTTAGTAAATTACCGGTGGGATTGAGATGAATTACCTATTTTCGGGGTTTCCTGATTATACTTTGCTACGACGAAATTTCCAATGCAGTCACAAGTTATAACTACTATACCCTTTAGTTTGCATATCGATAGTTTGAGAATAGCCTACGCTTGAGCCATATGAAATTCCTTTGATATTCACGATTGCCATAGGTTGATAAGCGTTATAGGCTGACGCGTGCGCGTAAAGGTGACTTACACATGTAGGTCAGGCCTAGGCCTTGTATGTTTTTGAGATTACATTTCTTAATTGGCTCGGGAAATGAATATGCTGCAGGGCCCACACTTCCATAATTCAAGGATCGATCGATCGAATTAAATGCTGTTAATGTCTAGTTTAAACTTAAAGATACCTATTGGAAGCGCGTGTTTAAGAGTCGAAAAACTATTTCCCAGGTGGCATGTTAAAGAATGTCTAGTGTGTCTACACTAGGCGACATGCCACGCGTAATTACGGATCACCCCAAACATCCGTGGTTAAGGACATTCTATTCTTCTACCCGCGTACATACGCGCTGCACTAAGAGTCAGAAATCACTTGATCTGATGCTGTTAAAACATGGGAAATGTTTATGAATACACGCGGGCGAGCGTTTATAGTTTGCGCGTCGTCTACGGTTGTCTGCGTTGGCGCTTGAACCACGGATGAACCGCTATTGAGGTCCTATCACATTGTTTAGCCTCTGATACATGCAGACACATGAGACGCAAAGTCTATATAACAGGACTGCCAACTATACTAGCTTATATAAGAGATATTGCAGCAATATCTCGCATAGCCACGGATGTTTGGGGTCATGTGTAATTACGCGTGGTTCACGCGTGAATTACGCGTGATTGAGCGTGGCATGTCACCTAGTGTAACATGCTTTATTAAATCATAGCTTGTCTAGCCTATGCATCTCACCAGAACTGTCCATGAATAATATGATGTAAATGTTTACAACCATCAGCCTTGCCATTACCAACCCTTAGCAGCACCAAAAATTGTCCGAATTTATCAAATTCAACGATAGTGGCTGTCTCTCCAACACGCATTTAAAATCTTCTAATTCTGGTTTCTCATCGGTTGAGACGATCGCTATATAATTGTTTTCTTATCAATGCCTTTTTTGTTTTTTTTTGTTTTCTTATTAATTCACTTTGTTCAAGTCTGCGCTCTGCATAGTGATGCGATAGCCTAGCATATTTTTGCAATTACTAAAAATACTATGCTCGAAAATATTGAAGACGATTTCGATCGTAACTCACTGTGTCAATTTCGTTCCTCAAATTTCAGTAGAAGTTGCTGTCGTCGTTATTTTCTATCTGAATCACTTGATGTATTCATCAGCCTATAATTTGTCAATTTCGCTAATTCTATATATTGTTTTACATGACTTACTAGCATTCAACAATTCTGTTAAGATGAAGTAAATGATGCTACTTAATTGACAGTCGCATTGCGTTGATCGATAAAAATATGAACAAGTTTTGCAATCAAGTTCCTCATCAAGAAATTGAAATGAATCTGAATTCGTTAAATCAGTTAATCTAATTTGTCGACGTCATATTGAAGGATTTAGAAGCTCCACATGTCTATGGTGTAAATGCTACTGAATTTGCGTTGGTCAGGGCAAGAATTCGTCTTGCACTTGAAAGACTGTCATAAACCATTTTTCAGAAGACAGGCACTTACATTATGAGCAATAACTAAACTGCGATGCGTTGGACAAATTCATTCAGCATACAGGCCTAGGACCATGTTTTTTAACTTTAGGCGGTAGGCCTATGTACAAGTTCAATTTGGCTACGAAAATTGAAATATGATTTTCACTAAGAATTGCTCACAAAACCATGAAAATTTCATTGAAAGTTTGGTGGAAAATGTCTATTTTCAACATAACTTTTTCATTCCTTGACAAATGACACCTGTAGACGATGAACTTCAGTGTATCACTGGGTCTAGGTAGCGACACGGAAAAATTGGCAACTTCATTATTATTTAGGGAAACAGTAAATTAAGGCAAGAATCATAAAATGAACAAAATTAATTTCTTGAAACAATGTTGTCTCATTGTATATAAAAAATTCATTGCGCATCATAACTATAATCCTCCTTACATTGACAAATAGCTTGGATTTATATAAAGTTATAAAGATTTGCAGGTTTGAAGAACTTCGCTGGATCACATGGGGTGAGGGAATGAAAAATTCTGAACACTGCTATCAAGTCAAAAGCACGGCCGCGAAGTTGGAATACCCATAGTATTCGAAGACGGTCTTCGTAGGGTTGCCCCGATAAATGTGTCACACACCGAGTAAAACGCCGTTGGACCCTTATTTTCGATTAAGACAGTCTTGTGTAGCAAGGGGGTTTTCCACACATACGTTCCGTACTCCAGATGGGGACGAGCATGCAATTTGTAGAGGCGGAGAAGAACATCACGATCACGGGATACGAAAGTTTGCAGAATGGCGGAGAGTGCCATGTGAGCTCTTTGGGAAAGACATGCTTTGAGCTTTGAGGTCGTTCGAGATGACTACACCAAGATCCTCCGAGGAGGCCGAATACTTGAGGGACTGGTTATTGAGCACGTAGGTATTGGAGGGATTAAGATGGTCAAAGGAGATGGTAGGATTTGGAAGGATTCAAACGTAACTGCCATTTCCTGGACCACGTTGAAATCTCGTCTATGTCAGCCCGCAGTATCTGAACCGCTTCTTGAGGGTTGCCTCGCTAACTTCAATATACAGCTTGGTATCATCTGCATATTTGAGAATAGAAGATTTTTGCAACAACATCATCGATATCAAGCTACAAACATATCAGGACCAATGACGGAACCTTGATGGACACCAGGTCAGCAAGGAAAAGAAAAAACACTATCAACAGCATCACTTAAATCCACTTCTCAAAAAATCTTTACAAAAGTTTTTTTGAACTTATTAATATTGGGAACTTGACCGTGGGGCACCAAAATTAATTGTGATTTCACAGGCGCAAGTAGGCGTTTTTTTATTAAAATAGAAATCATACTGGCACAAATACATACAATCTTTGGTTGACATTATTGGAAATAATTCAAAGTTAGCGGTTTTTAAATAAAAAGCGAACAACAAAATTAAAAAAACGATCTCGCACACTTTTCAGTTCTAACGGAATTGAATATAGGCACAATTGTTTTGGGAAACAGGATCGAGGTTTCTAAGAAGGTTTCGCTGATTGTGTCCTTCTTTCCTCAATCGTGTGGTGCATTTGTGGCATATCCGTTCACAGAACTAAATGATTTTGCCATCTGCCTAAATAAGACGATGCGCTGTTTCGTCAATAAAATCTCACTTTTGTGCTTATTGACATCAACAATTAAATACAGGGAATGCATACTCAAGAATAGATCGAATTATTGCAACAAACACATCATGTAATTTATAGATTATATTTTTTATGGTCACCATCGACAGGTAGAAGGCGCAGGACTCCGAATGCCCATCTGGAGCGTGTTTTACTTTAAACTTTAAAATTATAAATTTCGACCAGACTCGGGAGTTTTGATTTGTGAAAACCTAAAATGAGCTACCGTCGACTGGTCAATTATGTCACACACGAATTACTGTGCATCCTCCTATGACGGTAAAGTCGAAAACATGTTATTTTGGTACATCGGAATCCTGATTGATACCAATTTCCTGCAATGTGAATTGAATTTGTAAAGAAAGATTCAGATAAAATTTTAATAAAAGAAAATTCAATTAATCTTTCAACGCACAAATCATAATTTGCTTTTGCTTTTCTAAAATATATTTCAGAGAGCCGCCCTTCTCAATCAGATTCTTATTTTACAGTGATCCACGTTCCATGCGTCGACCAAAATCATGGAAGCATAATGAACGGAGAAAAAATAAAGAAAAAAAGAAAACGTGGTATCAAAAGGGAAATTATAATAGCGTTCTTTTCATAGCAGCAACACCAAATTCAGTCCTCAAAAAAGAATGTGACAAACAATTAAGATAAAGAAAGCGGCTTGAGAATAAAAGTCATCGAGAAGGCTGGAACGACGTTGAAATCAAAACTACAAAAACTACATCCATTCTGAAAAAAAATGTCAAAGAGAATATTTATTGGTCAAATCAGGAGGAAAAGGAAATTGTGAAACGGCAGGAATAACTGTAAAGCAGTGCGTAGGCCTATACATATGTTAGTAAAACGTCGAGAAACGCAAGAAATTGAACACATCAAACAATTAAACGGAAAACAAAAATGATCTCTATTATGGAGACACCGTGAAAACCAGCATGAATAAGAATTAAACAAAACGTCAACATGAACGTTACAGGAGTGCATCATAATAACGCAATGGAAAATCGCAGAAGCCGTTATTAGAAATAAAAATGAACAGCATGAAACAGAATGCAGCCAAGCAAATTTACCAGCATTTTTTAACTCTACAACATTGGGAGGATGCATGAAAGTGTATTGTGGCCAGCACAGAAATGTGCTAGTTGACTTCAATGTCTTTGACTTCATTATCTCAATTCCCCCATTTCACCCATGATATTTTTAATAATAGACAATTCCAGATTTGATTGTAAAATCATACTCCTTTGGATGAGATCACAGTAAAATGAAAATCTAATTGAAAAGGGCGAGCGGTTCGCCGAAACATATTTTAGAAAAGCAAAAGCAAATTATAATCTGTGCGACAAAAGATTGATTGAATTTTCTGTAATTAAGATGTTGATATCATTTGAATTTTACCAAGTAGCTACTTCATTATCCTCCTCTCAATTGCAGAACTCTTAGAATTTCTCGGCACCCCGGTTGAAAATCACTGAACCAATAGACGAGATGCGCACACGGTAATCAAAAAACGAACTTCTTGGGTGGACCTGACGAAGAGATGCAAACTATGACTGGCAGACAAGGTCAAAAAGTTCAAAGACTTTAGTTTTCATCTCATTTCATAAAGCAGCGAATAGGCCTAATCGAGATTTATACCTGCATTGTGGCATGTCATGCTAACATACGAATTAGACATGCATTTGTAGTCCTATTGACAAAGTGCTGTCCATTGACAGCCCCATAAACAAGGACATGTAGGCCTATACACACACATATATATATATATATATATATATATATATATATATATATATAGCCTATATATGTTCTATTACTCACTGACATAAATAATGAAACCAACTATCATTGACTTGAATGGAAGTTTGTTTCATTTTTTTCTATGGTTTGAGATGATATCTCGCTTTCTATGTATCACCATTGAACTCCATATGATAAGGGAAATGATATAGGACCATCAAATTTCAAAATTTGATATTGATCACAGTAACAGCTAGAAGTTGAAAAGGATCACCACCTACTGCTGACCAGATTTGACTTATGAAATGGCGCACGATAACTTTACCAGAGGAATGGCAATTGGGATGATGCGTTGTGGGCAAAGTTCTACAACTGTTGCGAAAGAATTGAAAATTTCAAGTGTCGTTGTATGGAGGTGGTGGTGTCGTTGGAAAGCAGAAGGAAATGTGGAAAAGACGAACGGATCAGGAAGACCAAAGGTATCATACAAGCGGACAGATGCACGCTTAGTTTTAGCTGCTAAAAGAAACAGATTTGTGTCCGTCCCGAAGCTAATTGTGTACTGGAAGGTTGCTGGGAACGTTGCCTGTAGCGTTCGAACTGCATATCGAAGATTGCGAGAAGCTGGTATACAGTCTCGACGACCCGGTGTGAGAATTCCGCTGAGCCTGGAACATCGGAGGAGACGAGTGACGTGGTGTCAAGGTCATCAGTCGTGTAGTGACAGTCAGTGGGAACGTGTGCTCTGGACTGATGAATCGAGGTTTACTCTCGATTTCAACGATGGTCGGATCCGTGTTCATCGCTTGCCAAGTGAACGATTTGCTCCATGTTGCGTCAAAGAACACGACCGGCACGGCGGCGGTAGTGTCATGGTTTGGGCCGGTATCTGGCACAATGGAAAAACACCAGCAATCGTAGTGAAAGGAACATTGAAAGGACAGCGATATGCCGACGAGATTGTGACACCGGTCGTGGTTCCAGCAATGACATCGAATCAATTGATTTTTCAGGATGACAACGCAAGGCCCCATCGCGCTTCAGTGGTCTCTAACAAGATATCAAGCAGTGAAATCCCAACCTTGGAATGTCCCTCACGTTCTCCCGACCTCTCCCCCATCGAGCACTGCTGGGATGAACTTGGTCGCAGAGTGAGGGAGAGGTACCACCCACCAGTGTCTCTGAAGATGTTGGCCGACAGACTGATCGAGCAGTGGAACCTCTTAGACCTGGCTTTCATCCAGCGACTGTGCTCATCCATGCCCTCACGCATCGATGCCTGTTTGGATGCTCGCCGTGGTCACACCCGTTTCTAACTTGATAAAATCATGAGTATCAAATTAAATGTTTTTGAGTAAAGCATTCGAGTTCTCCTTTTTACAAACAACAAGCAAACGTACAGTACAACCAGGTTTAAGTCATAAGTATTCACATCAGGACTTGTTTCATTCTTTTTGTCACTGAGTATATATATATATATATATATTCTTTTGCTGATTTAAATATATATATACCGTTATAAATTAAGTGCAAGCCCGTTAGTAGTAAGCAAAACTCCACTTCTGGATAGCGCAAGATGGCCGCCGTCGCTGAGTCCCCCCCCTCTGGCACGGCAGAGTGTCGTGGTCGGCCGCCGTGGTGCTTCGGGTCTGAGCCCCCCCCCTCTGCAACGACAGAGTGTGAGACTCGGGTGAGTTGGTCCGACCGCCTGGTTGACGTGGGCGACCGCCAGGATTAGTCTTGAGGCTATAGTGTGTGATGTTTTTCGTGCAATCTGCTGAATGTTGGGTAGTAAAATGGGTTGTTTCGAGTGGAAGGAGTGGTCGGATGAGAAAACGGAGGTCAGATTCGGATTCAGCGTGAAATTCTGCATCGGTAGGGTGAGTTTCAAGTCAATCGGTGAGAAAAAATTTTCAACATTTTTCGAAAAACGACAGAGTTAGAATTTGGGACGTTTTGGTGTGTAGCGTCAAAACGAAGCATCGGATGAGAAAACGGAGGTCAGATTCGGATTCAGCGTGAAATTCTGCATCGGTAGGGTGAGTTTCAAGTCAATCGGAGAGAAAAAATTTTCGGCTGACGTCCCCCCCCCTGGACAGCTTGCTTCGATTTTGGCTTCCAGTGGACGGATTTTGTCGTGCGATAGCTCGTTTGAAAGCTAAGAGTGAGACAAATTCAGTGAAAGAATCGCCTTGTTCCTATCTGTCTTCGTTCAAAAGTTAGAGCGGTTACAAGATTTTAGGTCGGAGCTCGCTCACCTGAAAAAATCCTAAGTGTCAGAGTGGCTTTGTATGGGTAAAATTTTGAAAATTTTCCAAAGTGTGGAATTTCGACCTGGGACCGTCACCAAAACATTTTTCATCAAATTTCACTGACCCCCCCCCCCCCCGACAGCAATCTTCTAACTTTGGTTCTAGTGGACGGATTTTGTCTTACAGCTACTCGTTTGAAAGAGGAGAAAAAACTGCTCGACAACATTTTTTGTTGCGAGTCAATCGGACCAGCCGTTCAAAAGTTACAGCGGTTACAAGATTTTAGGTCGGAGCTCGCTCACCTGAAAAAATCCTAAGTGTCAGAGTGGCTTTGTATGGGTAAAATTTTGAAAATTTTCCAAAGTGTGGAATTTCGACCTGGGACCGTCACCAAAACATTTTTCATCAAATTTCACTGACCCCCCCCCCCCCCGACAGCAATCTTCTAACTTTGGTTCTAGTGGACGGATTTTGTCGTGCGATAGCTCGTTTGAAAGCTAAGAGTGAGACAAATTCAGTGAAAGAATCGGCTTGTTCCTATCTGTCTTCGTTTAGATGTGAGACGCCATTTAAGATTTTAGGTCGGAGCTCGCTCACCTGAAAAAATCCTAAGTGTCAGAGTGACTTTGTATGGGTAAAATTTTGAAAATTTTCCAAAGTGTGGAATTTCGACCTGGGACCGTCACCAAAACATTTTTCATCAAATTTCTCTGAATGAGGGGGGGGAGGGGGGGGTCAGTGAAATTTGATGAAAAATGTTTTGGTAAAGGTCCCAGGTCGAAATTCGGAAGTTTTAAATTTTTCAAAATTTTCACCACACTGGAGCTCTCACACTTAGGAATTTTTTCACTTGTGGCATGTTACATGGACATGTGCTGGCGGACCAACTTCCCGTGGTCATATGAGAATGGTTCAGGTGTCATATTGTAAAGAATGATGAGACGAATCGTTTGCAACAAACCGCATGTCGCTACGATGAATACTTTCGGAGATAGAGCCATTTTAAGTTTTCTTCCGAGCATATATAAACCCCCGACAACGTAAGTCTGATCACTTCATCGAAAGACGAGGTAAGCGACGGTCGTCGCTCTGAGCTCCCGATATCGGGTGTTTCAAAGGACTCTATCTTTTGAAGTAGGCAAGCTATCTTGCTACTTCAAAGTTTGTATGATAGAGTTTGATAGTGTCTTTACTACTGATAAATTTTTTAAAAGTAGTATGAGTAGTAAAATGCGGAATTTTTTAAAAATTCTTAATTTTCAGTTTTTTCAAAGTTTTAACATATAGACTAAGGTTTTCAAGTATCCTGAGTTCAAATCTGCTATCAGATTTGAAATTTAACTAAGTCTAAGGCAGCTTTGAGGGGTTAGATCCCAGCTACTGATCACTACCTTTGACTCGGCGTTCCTGTTACCACTTCGGGGCAGTGACAATGATGTCTTCAGCTGTAAAGAGCGGGTATCGGGGAAGATCTCTCACTTCCCTAGTGATCAGTACAAGGCCTTCGGGCTGTCGACGGGATCGAGTGCCACTCACTACACTCACATCTATCATTCCTCACTAAGTGTTGATATTATGTTGAATGTTGACTAAGTTGAATGTTGAATGATGATATTATGTTCTAGGCTGTATACTACATTCAAATCTGCTATCAGAAATTTAACTAAGGCAGCTTTGAGGGGTTAGATCCCAGCTACTGATCACTACCTTTGACTCGGCGTTCCTGTTACCACTTCGGGCAGTGACAATGATGTCTTCAGCTGTAAAGAGCGGGTATCGGGGAAGATCTCTCACTTCCCTAGTGATCGGTACAAGGCCTTCGGGCTGTCGACGGGATCGAGTGCCACTCACTACACTCACATCTATCATTCCTCACTAAGTGTTGATATTATGTTGAATGTTGACTAAGTTGAATGTTGAATGATGATATTATGTTCTAGGCTGTATACTACATTCAAATCTGCTATCAGAAATTTAACTAAGGCAGCTTTGAGGGGTTAGATCCCAGCTACTGATCACTACCTTTGACTCGGCGTTCCTGTTACCACTTCGGGGCAGTGACAATGATGTCTTTAGCTGTAAAGAGCGGGTATCGGGGAAGATCTCTCACTTCCCTAGTGATCGGTACAAGGCCTTCGGGCTGTCGACGGGATCGAGTGCCACTCACTACACTCACATCTATCATTCCTGACTAAGTGTAATGCTTTAGGAATATGACTGTACTACATGATTCAAAACTTATACTAATTTCATTATCTTACAGTTAACGAGAAATCTGAGTACTGACAGCAAAAATGGTGAACAACGATAGAAATAAGAAGTTTCACATTAAAATGTGCGTATGCGGTCGAATCAACCGCCGAGACGGTCTCAGGGACCACATAAGGAAGGCAGGGGCCGACCACATGGTTATCCTGAATAGGGTTGCCTGTGTGAAGTGCAGGGTGCTGTTGGTTGTTGGGCAGGAGGCCGAGTTTTATCGGAGGCATGGTGAGTGTACAGGAGGGTTGGTGACCGATTTGAGATTTGTGGAGTTGATGAATGCTGAGAAGGAGCGAATGTTGGAGAAAGAGGCCAAGAATGTTGTTGAGAATGCTAGTGGGAATGTTGTTGAGAATGCTAGTGGGAATGCTGTGGAGAATGCTAGTGGGAATGCTGTGGAGAATGAGGTAGAGAATGCTGTGGCCGGTTTGAAGGCTGACAAGTGGCGGAAGAGAGTGTTTGAGAGTGATGATGAGGATGATGTGGATTTGGATAGGGAGCGAGTGAGGAAGTGTGTGAGGAAGTTGAGCTCTTCGTCATCGGAGGTATCCAATATTGTTATTAGCGACCCCCCGAAGAGCTCATCTTCCCCAATAGTGAAGGTGGGGTACGGAAGCAGTCGGCGCGGTGGGATGAGGACATGGAAAAGAAGCATGTGTCGCAGCAAGCGGCACATGCTTTGTTGGTAGATCGCTACGAAAGTTTGAAGAAGGTGAATGAGAGAACGTTGAGTGAGTTGAGTGAGCTGAAAATGAAGGAGGTGAAATGTAAGGAGGTGGCAGATGAGAATATCCGTATGAGGCGTGTTGTGAAAGAGTTGAAGGAGAATGTGCGAGTGTTGGAAGACAAGAATGATGAGTGTGAGAAGAGGGCGAGTGCTGCGGAGAGGAGAATGGGAGAGGCAGAAGCGAAGTTTGAGGAGATGATGAAGGAGATGAGTGTGTTGAGAGCGAAGAATGTTGAGTTGGAGAGGACTGTGGCTCGGCGGGGTGATGAGAGGCAGGCGTGTGAGAAGTTGGAGCGCATGAGGGATGAGTGGGAACGTGTGAATGAGGATCGTTTGTTTGAGTTCCACATCCCTATTCGGGATAACCATCTGGCCGGCGAAGTCCTCGTCAATAAAAGCCTGGACGAAAGCATTGTATGCTATCATGGACATCCGAGCAAGAAATGCCTCCACGCCACACTAAGAATGCGCGGGCATCTGCACAAATTTTCAATCAGGAAGCCCGCGAGACTGCCTAAGGATGACTAACTTGGTAAGTGAAAAGCAAATAAGATAGTATATCCTATTCTAATACATATCATTTTCATTGCAGATCTTTGCCTGCCTTCACCACCCCATCAATTTACTCCCGAGAACGAACCATCGGCTCTCTTAAGGGCCACCTAGGGGCAAGACATGATAGAACCTCCACGCGGTTTGCCCTGGGCAGTCTTCGGACTGGCGAATACTATCATTAAGTTGAATCTGCTATCAGTCAACTTGAACGTTGCGTCGCGTTAGAGGGGTATATAAACCACTGCCTCTCATTTCATTTCATTTCAATCATGCAGACGCCGAACAGTCAAGTCAGCTCTCCTCGCGGACCGCAGTTAAGGCCGCGAAATTTATTTGAGGAGTTTGTCAGGCTAGAGGAGCAAGACAGAGTTTTTAATAATCTTGCTCGGATTGGCAATCCGATGACAGCAACTGCTGTCAATCCAACGGAATGGCGCTACATTCCACTTTTTAGCCATGTGCCAGCTAGTGTGGAAGTCGACAGTGCTACCAAAGAGAGAGTCAAAGACTCTCTCAGCAGAATTGGTAGGGTGTAAGATGACGTTACTCCCGAGAACGAACCATCGGCTCTCTTAAGGGCCACCATGGGGCAAGACATGATAGAACCTCCTCGCGGTTTGCCCTGGGCAGTCTTCGGACTGGCGAATACTATCATTAAGTTGAATCTGCTATCAGTCAACTTGAACATTATGCAGTCGATTGCTATCCCTGAAGCATTCTGATTCGCTGTTGAGCAATTCATTGTTGAAAACCCTATATAAGCCAGAAGATTGTAGCGCTTCTCATTCAATTTGAAGTCACGATGGAAGCGACATCTGCCGACAACATTCCCGTCTTCACCGATGAAGACAACGGCATTCCCAACTTCATCATCCTCGACGAGTGGGATGAAGAGGATGAGAAGAAGGGGAAGATCAAGAAGATCATTTGGACGGATGAGGTGTGGACTCCTAAAACCACCCGCATCCGAAAGGTGCCAGATGCACCAGTACGACCTCGGCGGTATAGGGTCTATGACAACCTAGCTGTCATACCTATTGACTATTCAAGCCAATAGTCAACTTAATTGTCACCGAGAACGAACCATCGGCTCTCTTAAGGGCCACCATGGGGCAAGACATGATAGAACCTCCTCGCGGTTTGCCCTGGGCAGTCTTCGGGCTGGCGAATACTATCATTAAGTTGAATCTGCTATCAGTCAACTTGAACGTTGCAAATGAAGTTCGGTGTAATACTTCCTTTCGACGGGCGTTCCTGTAAAGGGCGGCGGTGAAACCCGTAGCTATGTATACCGCAAGGGACATTCGGCAATGGTCAATCTTGTTAAACCTCTCTGCGTCATGTTTGCAAGTGATTGCCTCTGTCTCAACGTAGTATGCATTCGCGCCAGGGCGACATTTAGCCAACTGTCGAAGGTTGCCTAAAACTTTCCATTGCATACGTTATGAGAACCATGAGTTCTACCTGTCTCTATCAATGAGACGAATTGATGAATGGAATGAAATGGGAGGACACTCACGCGCCACACGCAACATAACACACTTCTCTCTTCCGTAGTCTAACAAGCTCTTTACACATGGATCGCAGTCGATTGCTATCCCTGTATCAGAAGTGTAAGCTATCTTAATTTTATTTAACACTATTTCATCTACCATCATCGCCCATATGAAATGTTATAAGATTTACAAGTTAGACTAAGCGTGCTACTATTTCCAAATGAAAAAGTATACATGGTTAAATCATCCACTTAAGCCCATCCGTAGTCTAACAAGCTCTTTACACATGGATCGCAGTCGATTGCTATCCCTGTATCAGAAGTGTAAGCTATCTTAATTTATTTGACACTATTTCATCTACCATCATCGTCCATATGAAATGTTTTAAGATTTACAAGTTAGACTAAGCGTGCTACTATTTCCAAATGAAAAAGTATACATGGTTAAATCATCCACTTAAGCCCATCCGTAGTCTAACAAGCTCTTTACACATGGATCGCAGTCGATTGCTATCCCTGTATCAGAAGTGTAAGCTATCTTAATTTATTTGACACTATTTCATCTACCATCATCGTCCATATGAAATGTTTTAAGATTTACAAGTTAGACTAAGCGTGCTACTATTTCCAAATGAAAAAGTATACATGGTTAAATTATTCACTAAAACCCCATTCAAGTAAGTCAGTATGAAAGCAAAGATAATACGAAATAAACATTTATTATGGCATGTATTTCAAAAGGTCTTCATCGTCAATATCGTCCCAGAGTCTGACTTCACATAGATCACAAAAACAGTTGAGCTGCTTTAAACGTTCTTCTGCAGCGTCCCTCACTTTCTCAATGTACGCCCACTCCGCCACGGTTCGCGGTTGGGAGTTAGGGGTGTACCACTCCCATATTTGATGTAAGTGCGACTTGCTGGTCATCTCCATCACCCCTTCGGCATCATATTGTAAATATTTCCACCGTATGCCTGCTAGGTCGGGCAACTCCTCTTCATCGTCCTCCAATAATGATAACTTTCGTATATTGTCGAGATTGTATGTCTTCTCCACCTTCGCCTTTCTTGGTGCATTTGGTGTAACGAGCACCTTTGCTGATGTACATGGAGAGGAGAACTCCAATGCGGTATTTGGTGTTGTTGGAGGACTTGTCATGTTGTCTTTGAAATGCTGACTTTGAATAATGATAACTTTAACATTTTTCTAATTCTTAAGTATACACAAGCAGCCAATCAGAATGAACATCCAATGAATGAAGAGAATGAAAGTATATAAGCAAAGTGACATTCAGGTCATTTCATTTAATCTGTGAATCATACAAGTGACGAACGCACGATCTCTCTCTTTGACTATTATTCTGTCTGATCATATTTCATTAAAATGGTAAGTTAAAGATTTCCTCTCTCATCTCCCTCAAACGTGTGACTAATAGCATCTTCCTCAATTTCAGGCATCAACTTCATCACCAACGCCCTCTCTTCTCGAGGAAAGTTTAGAGTTATTGAGTCAAGGTAGGTTGTAACACTACACTGAGGCTTGAACAGAGATGAAAGAATGATTTCTCTTTCAGGTGATGTGAGTTCCAGCTCAGGACTCTCGCGGCAAGGCAACGAGTGGGAATGTGCCGACTGCGGACATATGTTTACAAGGAAGCACAGTCTCCTTCGACACATCAAACAACGTGTGTGTCAACGCAAAGCGGCGTCAATCTCCGGAGGTGAAGTTGATTCTGACGATGACATCTCCTTTCCTTGCGATTTGTGCCCTCTTTCTTTTGATAGTCACTTTCAGCGATCTTCGCACAGACTTCAACACACGCATGCAAATGATCACTACACCAACGGTACCTCTACCATCTCCCTCATTAATGTTTCACATAATAATTTAGTACGCGACTACTGCATGGAGTCCAATACTCAAATAGTAGATTTTCCTGAGTGGCTCCTTCAAAATTCTAACATTATCGAAGCGCTCTTCAACAATTTAGACAATTTTAGAATGAAGGCGCTCATCTACCTCAAACTAAAATATATTAAGATAGATTTTCAAACGGGTCAAGTGACGGAGAGAATACAGTTTCATGTTCCTTCCTCTTCCGCAACCGAAGTTGTAGACTGCGAGTCTTGGCTAAATTTTCACATTCAATGTTTAAAATCAAATGTAGATAAATTCAATGAACGCGACAGCGCTCTCATTTTTGATGGTGTGGACTCAGCCATATTCAAAATTTCCCTATTAGAAAGTCATGCAGCTCGAGGCATATTTAAACTACCAAAAACGTTGTATAATAAGAAAGCTGTCATCAATGTCGATTGTAAATCACAGTGTTTCAAATATGCAGTCCTATCCATCCTTCACTATAATGATATCAACGCGAATCGAAATCATACCTATAGCTATAGACAGTGGGAGGATGAACTAGACTTTGAAGGTTGTGATAGTAACAACATGAAAATCAAAGATGTAGAAACGTTCGAAAAACATAATCAGATTAAAATTGTCGTTCACGTGTGGGAGAAGGGGTTGAAGGGTGCCCGCTATAATTCACGTTCAACTTGTTATGAACGTGTAGTCAACCTCTTATTAGTAAAACAAGATGATAGCGAGGAATGGCACTACTGTGGTATTCCCAAAATCTCTCGCTTGTACACTCACTTGGGGCACTCTAAAAGAGGTGAACATTTTGTATGCGACCGCTGCATCCGCTCCTTTTGGAGTAAAGATAAATTTGAAACTCACTATGAATGGTGCAAGCGAGGTAAATTACAAATGGAACGCATGCCCAAAGATAAAATATTTTCACATAGGGATAATGGTGACGAATTAAGTCCCCTGCGTGTCATTTACGCAGACATAGAATGCTACATTGATGATATCATCCACAAGCCAGCAGCCATATCCTGCTATGAAGTATGGCATGACCACTTTAGGAATAGACAAAACAAAATGCATACTTGGCAAGGTGAAGATTGTATTTCAAAATTTCTAGAATTTCTCGATAAAGCTGCTAAATTTCAACAATCATATGATTCCCAATTGCAGCGTAAGTCACTACATATGTCAGATGAAGACAAACAGAAATTTGAAAGTTGCACATCCTGTCCTAAATGTCATAAAACGTTTGATGATGATAAAATTAAGAAAGTGCGTGATCATGATCACATCACTGGTAAATTTAGAAACGCACTCTGCTCCAAATGTAACTTTTCACTTAGGTTGAGACGTCGTGTACTACCCGTCATTTTCCATAACTTTAAGGGCTATGACAGTCATATGCTCATAAAAGGAGGGTTGAGCCAGATGAAATCGTGGCAGTTTAATGTAATAGCACAAACGAGAGAAAAATTCATGGCAATGACAGCAAAAGTACCAGTAGATAAAACTAAAGAAAATAAGACAGTCTTCTTCGAAATAAAATTTTTAGATTCATTTCAATTCATGTCAGCGTCACTAGCTTCTCTCGTTCGTAATCTCAAGTTTCTTCCCCATAGTCAAACTTTGAAGAAACACTATCCAAACTTAACGGATGAAATAATCACTCGCAAAGGAGTCTTTCCTTATGCGTATTTTAGCTCAATGTCTAAACTAAATGAAACAACCCTTCCTTCCATTGACAAATTCAAAAACGATTTGACGGGTGAAGATTGTCCAGTAGAGGACTATGAACATGCTCAAGAGGCATGGTTAAAATTTAATTGTAAAACGTTTGGCGATTATATGATCGCTTACTTAGAATTAGATGTCATTTTGCTGGCTGATGTCTTTCAGGAGTTTCGACGAGTGGCATTAGAAGAAGACAAATTAGATCCTGTCCACTTTGTCAGTCTACCAGCCATGTCCTTTAAATCAGCCTTTAAAATGACTGGTGAGACCATTCATCTCTTACAAGACCCGGAGATGTATAATATATTTGAGCGCGGAATACGCGGTGGTCTCACATTTGTAAATAAACATCATATAAAATCTGAAACAGTAGGTGATGATCATATCCACCTAAAGTACTATGACCAAAATAATTTATATGGCAGTTCACTGTCTAAACCACTACCTCATTCCGAGTTTAGTTGGTTAAATCAAAATGAGCTTGAGTATTACTCCAACCCTTCAAACATACTGAATATTCCAGATGAAGGTGATTGGGGATATTATTTTGAAGTGGATTTGATTTATCCAAATAGTATTAAAAATAAAACTGCTGATTTCCCACTTGCACCTGAATCTGGCGAAGTGACTGAAGATATGTTTTCACCATTCATGTCACAATTTCATAATAACTTAACAGAGTGTGGACAGCCAAGGTACAAACCATGCCGCAAACTTTTACTCACCCAATATGATAAGAAAAATTATCTCGTACACTTCTGCATATTAAAATTCTATTTAGAAATGGGCATGCTTCTAAAGTCAGTTCACCGCATTATCAAATTTAGACAGAAAGCCTTCCTCAAACCCTACATAGATAGTAACAGTCAAAAACGTGCACTCGCCCAAAATAATTTTGAAAAGGATTTTTATAAATATAAGAATAACAGTCTATTCGGAAAGACCATGGAGGATGTTAGAAAACGTATGAATTACAAACTAGTCGTTGATGAACAAAAATATCACAAATTGACCTCATCACCTCTTTTCATTGATAGAGACATCATCGATGAGGATCTTGTAGGTGTTAAAATGATTAAATCAGAAGTTGAGTTGTGCAAACCCATCTATATTGGGCAAGCCGTTTTAGATTATTCCAAGCTTGAAATGTATCAACTCTTCTACAAAATATTAAAACCATGCCCTCTCGTAAAAGAGGTTCGCTTGCTGGGTGGTGATACAGATAGTTTCTTTTTAGGAATTACCACTCAAAAAGATTTAAATTTTAATGAAGTAGGCAAGTCATTAGAAAAATATTTCGACACATCTAACTACAATCCCACTCATCCACTCTATTCCATACAGAATAAAGCCAAACTTGGTTGTTTTAAGGATGAAACAGCAGGAAAGGAAATAGATGAAATGATTCTCCTCCGTCCTAAAATGTATTCCATGAAACTAAAAGAATGTGCAGATAGTATTAAGCGTGCTAAAGGTATATCAAAATCCATTGTTCATAAAATGAAACATCGGTCCTATAAGAAGGCCTATAAAAATAAAACTATAACGTTTGTCAATATGACAATCTTAAAATCTCAAGTTCATACTGTGAAAACGTACACATTTAAGAAACGAGCACTTTCAGCATGGGAGGATAAGAGGTGTTGGATAGGACATAACACATCTCTTCCACATGGACATCCTGACACAAACATACCTCCACCCAAAAGAATAAAACTCACGCTACCACATTCAGGAGATGTATTGACATAATCAACTTTAACTCAGTATTTTGATGTTGCTTTTTGTAGATATACATGGTTGTTTTATGTATCGCATGAGATCGTTTCTTCCTTGTGAATATATGCCTACAGTCAGCCCATTCCCCCTATATCTGTGAAAAGACTTTTTCATATACATATTTTTATTTCAATAAACATATCACAATGACTTCACTTTGTTTTCCGAAACACTAAAGTTACGAGGGATTTAGTATCTTTCACATGGATGCACTCTTGTAAACCATTGGTAATTTTGATAGCAATAGAGGGTATAGTTTGTTTGATGACGGGATGATAGAAAATAGATTCAAACATCTTCTCGACTATTCCATATGAAGCGTCTTTATCATGAATGAAATCACGTAAAATGTATTCTTTTTTCTCACCAACAGAAATAGGTAGAATCAAATCACTTTGAATGTAAAGGTGCTGTTCATGTTTATCAAGTGTCATTGGTGTTTCTATACCAATCGTATGCGCAGCAGCAAACACAGTTTGTAGCATTGAAAAACCAAAGAGTTTTTTCAAATTTTTACTCAATTGACATTGAATGTCATCACCCAGTCTCAGAACAACGCGTTGATTTTCAATTGAAAACGAAATGTGGTGTGTCTTTACATCATATTTACTTTTCATCACATGCTTCAACTTCTGTTGTATATAAGGATTTACTACATGAATGAAGCTTTCAACTGTATGATATAGACGCGGCATTATATTGATAGCAACTTTAGATTCTTCATAAGACTGGTAAATTTTCTTGATGCGATCACCATAGATGTCCACCCACCATTCATCATTAACTGAATCAGCTTTAGTGTGATATTCATGAGAAGCATACACCACACCGCTTCCAATAATAGGTGTATAATGTCTTACAAAATGACGCAAGGTTGGAGAGAAATAAACTGTAAGTTTGTCATTATATTTCTGAATAACCAACTTATTTTTGTCCGCCATAATTTTCTCTCCATACTTCTTACCCACAGTCTCATTCCATCGTTTTACTAACTCAATAAGTGATAAAGGTTGAACACCACGCTTTTTCAAAATGATGCGTTCTTCGCATTCTACAACATCTTCATCAAATATTTTAAATCTATAATGAAATTTGTTGATTCGATTTGAATAAACTTTTTTAACATTTGCAGTAGCAATTGACGTTAGATGTAGTCCATGACCAAAACCAAGATGTGGATAGAATTCACTATCCAACCTCAGCGTAAGACCTTTAGTAAAAGAATGAAAGCGGAGGAACTGTCTCCCACTCCAACGATAGATAGTAAACTCATAAGCTTTCTGATTTTTATTCTTCATGATGGAAGTATTACCACTGTTGAATGCCTTAATAATTTTCTCATTCCCAAATGGTTCATAAGAATCTGATTTTATCTGAATCCATTCATAGTTCCACTTTCCATCTGATGTTAAATTGTATGGGAACTGAAATGCATTATTCATCGTTATTCCATCATGGGTGCGAGGAGTCAATATCATTTCTTCCAAATCATTCACATTCTGAATATTGCTATCATAGCAAATACTAGAAACGCCAACCTCCCATTCACCTTCTAAATGCAGTGGCCGATTTAATTCTACTCGATAGTCTGATGGTTTATTTTTGGGAAATTTATTCATAGAAGCATTACTGGGCAAGTAGATTAGAAACGAGTCCTTATTTTCACTTTCCATATTATTCACATTGGAAAAATATATTAGCATACGTTTGCATTAACTCTTCATTCGGAAATGGAGTGTGATACTTGTCACAGCATCTTTATGAAAAGGGATCAACGCATCAGCATCGTCATAAATGGCAATATCAATTTGTGGGATGTAGTTTGATTTCAGCTTTGTATAATGCACTTTCTTGAAAGTATGCTCAGATAAAATACTGCAGCTTTTTGGCTGGTATGGTATCATTGCTAGCAATGGAGCTTCAACATCTCCCACACGTACATCTTCACCAATATTGGAATATATCTGAAAATAGTTAATACGACGCGATAGCGACATGTCTGCGCTAGCTTTGGTTACAGTACCACTTTTAAAGATATTTTGATCAAAACCCAAAATGTCCATTAGAGTTTTATCCATAATTAGTTCAATACCTTTTCCACTTATAGTGAGAGACAAAGTACCTTCTTTTTCAGAAAATGAAATATGTTGGTCATTAATCACTTCATTTAAATAATCTACAACCAATTTAACCGAAGTAATAATGCGAGGCATCAACACTCTTGTTTCATGTAAGATACCACCTAAAGGCTCTACACACTTTCTGTATAAAGATACGGTCCATTCTGTATCAAATTGATTTGACCTTTCACATGGTAAATGTTGCATATCAGATTTTCCATGAACAGCTGCAGAACGATGTCGTAAGAACTGATGAAAATCTTTTGAACAAACTAATACTAGATCATCATCATTTAATTTGCTTATTGCAATATGATTAGATGATTTGATATAAGTCAATGTTGCCACTTGTTACCATCAACTCGAAGGAGATAATTAAATTTCTTCAATAATGTTTCAGGAGTCATGTTTGTCTTTCTTGGCTTAATCACAATCTTCTTCACCAACGTCTTCTCATTTCTTGGAATAAGATCTACATAATAAGCTTCCTCTCGATATATTAACTGTTTATGGCCACTTATGTGGTAATTAACGTTAAAATTATCATAGCTTGTCAAGGCGCTAGCGAGGTAACCTAAATCATTTCTTAAACTTGGACTTAAACCAACAATCCAATCTTTCTCAACTACATGATGTACATAATTATAATCATCATTGTGCGGAGTAAATTGGACAATATGTTTACTCGCTTTATTCAAGAAATCATATATAAACTTTTTACATGATAAGAGATCTTTCTTTGGCCACTGTGGAATGTATACTCGGCACCCCTTTTCACATTGATAAGCAGCTGTACGCCTCATATTAATAGTCATCACCTCATGATCAAAAGTATAGACACAGTTGCTATAAACAAGTTGAGTGACACCCACTTCCCAATTCCCATTTAGCTGTTGTGCATGATCAATGGGAGTAGAAAAGAGTGCAGCTCGATTACTAGTAAATCTCTTTGTAGCCGCATTGCTAAGCAAAATATGATAAAACGACATTTTTATATTGCTAATCTGCAACTTGCATAACATCATGAAGACTTGGATTTTGGACTCTCTACAATATATCAGAGTTGATCGTGATGGACACGTACATTTCAAAAATTCTCATGTCATACATCAAGAGGAATTACATTAACATGGCGACAATTTGTCAACCTCAATGATATCATGAGGGATTTGGAATATTTTGAAACATTAAGATTCATCTCCTTGGGTGATCAAGTTTGGCTTCAACATTACAGAAATGAAATTCAAATCTACCATTCTCATTCCGCAAACTGTTTCTCATTTCGCAAATACAATTGGGAGAAGTATAGAAGATATATACATCGCTCCATCATGACATTTATTCGTCGTGAGTTCATCGCCCTACTACTATGCAAATCTTAATCAGACATGACTACCACACATCATGAGTTGGAAATTAGATTCCCTACAACGTATTGAAACGGATCATGATCGAAACGTCTATTTCAAAGATTCAACTGGAAATGTGAGAAGAGAGTTTGCTTTATCTTATCGTCATTTTCAATCTCTACATCATATCATGAAGGACTTGAAATACTTCTATATGAAAAGACATTCACGTATTGGAAATCGCATCTGGCTGCGCGTCAACAATCGGCGAATTCAACTCTATCATTCCCAACTTCATACTAACTTCACATTTCATCAAGGTAGTTGGGAAAAGTATAAAAGGAAGGTACATCGCTCAATTTACTCATTCTTTCATCATGAAGCGCCATCACTACACCATCGTCAACATTCTCCGTCGCTTCAGACTCTACACCAAAATCGATCTCACAACATTACACCAACAGCTTCCAAACAGCAAGTATTACCCGGGCCGTCCTCAAATGTTAGTGGTGAAGATGAACAATTCACGGAATCTTCAACTCTTCCCAAATGGGACTGTACAGATTCTCGGCGCCCTTTCTCATTCATCGGCGCAGTCAATGCGCTTAGAGCTACAAAGACTACTACGTCGGATATGGAAGAGGGAGAGGTGTGTGATGTCGAATCTGACTGTGGACAATATGGTGATCTCTACTCAATTGAGTGACAGTCTATCATTTTTGAAGATTCGTACCAGCAGTTACAGTTTGTGTTATGAACCCGATCTTTTTCCTGCAGCTCTCATTAGTTGTTGGTTACCTGTGCATGTGGCAATCTTTCATAATAGTAAAGTGATCATTACTGGACTAAAATCTCATGTACAAGCAAATATGATCCTAGACTATCTCATTGAGTATGTACGTACCCAGCGGATTGTAAAATAAAAAACAATTTTTTCAACATGATGTTTTTATTTCCAAATCATGATAGAACTTACAAATCATTTTTTCATTAGAGGATGGATTACATGAAAAGGTTTTTGAATAACAGATGCAAATCGAGAATACATGTAAACCGTCTTAAGATGAAGTACAGTACAAAAGCACCACACGTTGATGAAAGTGGATGTTGTAGTATGCGTTCATTTCGCTGATATTGACGCGTATGTTTTCTCAACCACTGCTGTGTTGGTATATTTGGAGGTTGAGCAAGAGAGTCAAATAGTTCACCACGTCGGTCTTCTCCAATAAAGATCGCTTTCCAATGCTCCACCGCCTAAATTTGTGAATGAGTGTTTAGCACAATAAAGATGGGATAGTGATTTACTGCAGGTGGTAAGGTATCGAGTGAATAGACATTATCGAAAGCTTTCAACGTCGCTTCGTCTGCATTACGCTGCACTTTAGTCTTAATATCGTCAGCAGTCAACCAACTCATTAACGATTATACTGAAGAATCACGTCACGATACTTTGTAATTTCAATATTTGAATCGAAAACTGCATAAATTAATACATTGATCGTCTCAGGTAGTGTTCTTTTGAA